>BSBM01000406.1:762500-1362500 GCA_027924585.1 Larix kaempferi
GGGGGTGACACCATCACTCTATGCATCCCTTTTGGGGGGCGATGGTCCACCTATTCTTGAACATCATTTTGAGCGGATCATGTGCATGGCTTGGCTCCAATTAAACCTGCATGGGAACTCACACACTAGCTCAACCCCATCCATCACTTGGAGTCTAGATTCATCCTTCATTCATCCTCCACTCACCTATTTTTTGAGGCAATTTCATTAGGAAGGGGGAGACTCTTCTAACGTGGGAGATAGTAAAGGGTGTACCCATTCTAATGGTTATGTTATGAAGTGTTGTAAGTTCACATGCTTTGATTTGGGCCATTTTTCCTTAGGTAGTAGGTCAGGGATTCAACCGAATGTTCAAGGATTTGACATAATATATGAGATTCCTCTGTGGCCCCATGTTACAACAATTGAATTTTGATACCCCATCATCAACTTATGAGACCAAATAATGGTGGGACCTATATCAAATGATTGAAGGAGACGTGCCTCACCAACTTGTACAAAGTGGTGGTGCCACCCTACGACCACCATGAACGCTACTTAATTTCTAGGATTTGCATCCTAAATTAGGATATTCCCTCCCTAATAACACCTTAAACCTTCCATTCCACTCATTTTATCAAGTTACCAGAGCTCCCATTTATTGCAAACTCTCTCTTAATCAAGCTAACCAAAGAAGCTACTTGAACCAACATCAATCAACGGAGGAAACTTTATAAATTGTTGTCATCTACTCCATGTCCAAGGTCATAATTATTATTGATTAAGTCATCATAAACCTCTCTCTATTGATCATGATATGTACTGTAAATTTTTCATCTAGTTTTATCTTTCAAATGCTTCCTTGTTTCCCTGTTTTAAAAACCTAGTAGCCATGCCTAGAAAAAGAAGGAATGCCTCGAATAGATCCTCCTCTTTGACCATATCCACTCTTTCCAACATCAATGATGTCTCCTCCTCTCAGGTTCCCACCTACCTCGATGAGCTAATACAAATTAGTACTCCTCGGATGACGAAGTTTTCTCCCAAACAACTCATAGGAAATATCGATGGAAAACATCTCTCTTTGCACTCTAGAGGCATCATCTAGGAATCCAAATTGGCTCAACATATTGTCCACTATACCTTCCCCATCTTGAATTGTGCAAATTATTTTAAAACTAACATTTCTTATATTACAATTGAGGACAACCATATTGTTCTATTTCATATCAATGCCCTTCACATCACTCAAATGTTGGGAAACTCATTGGGAACTACAATTTTGTCACATGAATCATAGATCAACCAGTATAATAAAATGAACCAAACACATATAAACAAGATATCTATAGGATTAAATATGATCAAGGTAATTAATATATTGCTTCCACTCCATGGAACTTAAAAGGACTCCCATTATGGGCCCAAGGATATTTTTCAATTTTCACTCTAATTCTAGGCAAGGAATCAAATGAAGGCATTAACGAGGGAATGTTGCTCATGGTTGATTCCTATAACTCATGAGATACCATTGACTCCAGCTATGCAGAAGCCATTGCCATTAAAATGAGGTCTCAATTGGCAAATTTTCAGTAATGGGATTGTTCAAGTATCCCTTGTACTTAGTGTATCTTGTGATATGCTATCAAGCTCATCACTTTGAGGTTTTTGGTCTACAAAAGATAAAGTTTAGCATTCCCAACATAATATATGATTGGATACCATGGGTAAAGAAATGAGAATTAGGAGGCACATTTTTCAAATATGTTTTGAGTTTATATATACAACATACTCAATTGTTTTAGGAAGGAAACCAACAAGATGTCTGCTGAGATCAAATATTACCTACAATTGTGGGAAGTAATGAAACAAGGGTACTACTACTTAGGAGAAGATTACACTATTATCATATTGAGTCAGTCCCCCATCGGTTACCTAGACTTCTAACCCCATTGTACTAGCCGTGGCCCATTTTAATTCAAATAATTTTGAAGAAAAACCCAAGAAAGAACAAAGAATCAAGGAATTTGTTAAAGAAAGTATTATGCGACAAATTCAAAATAAACCAAAAATCAAGAAAAAGTTATTAAATGGCTAAAAAACTATTTCATGAGGCTTTATCATCTAACTAAATATAGTTACCAAGGGACAAACTCTGTCATACTTTTGTTGGTGTATCCATTTAATGTTTAATCGCTTGACGTAGTATTAGGTAACTTACACTTGTCCTCAATGGATCCATTTAATGCTGTATTGTTGTATTGATTGTTGGATAAGATCCAATAGCCCATATCTCTGTAACAGGCATTTGATTCAATTCATAGAATGAAGTTTTTCTTTAAGAAAAAAATCATATATCAGAAATGGTCATTTGAAGATGTTATTATCCCAACAAACTGGTAGCTTTCAAACTTTTGTTTCATTTCATTAAAGATTTCTCTTTGAAATTCCTTCATGGTTTTCTTGTCTACTAAATTCTACATTAATAATGCGCATCAGAAATACTTTCGAGATACATTGGATAGTCCAAATCTATAAGAGCGCAACCGTGAGGCTCATCCCAGGCAAGGAATTATGTTGTCCAAGGTATTATTAAATATTTGGTTTGAATATAGTTTAAGACCAGCCCAGAGCGCAACTTAAATAGTGCATCCCCATGATGATTGTGTGGCATTTTTGTTTCGATCTCATTCATAGTTTCGAATATACGGGTAATAAAGCTGGAAATTGTAACACCATTCATAATTTCGAATATACAGGTAATAAGGGTTCTATGTAGGTCATGCTTCTTGGCCACAACGAAAGCTATGTGCACGATGCGATAATGCGAGTCACGTCCGCTTTCAATTACTTCAGCGCAGGGCTTATCCAAAAGATGCGTAGGTAGGTAAATTTTCTGAATCCCCATAGAACTATGCTTTCAATATTCATCCTGCAACATCTTTAATTTTCAATATTCACTGAGCATGAGTACATTTAATGTTGCATTGTTGTATTGATTTCTGGATAAGATCCAATCGCCCATATCTCTGCAACAGCATTAAATACATTTTTGCAGAATACAAACAATATTGATGGAAATGCCATCCGCCCAGTGGTTGTTGGAACTGGTAAAAACTGTTGCCCTTCTCATTGATTCGTGCATATGATTTAATTCATAGAATGAATTTTTTCTTTAAAAACAAATTCATGGTTCAGAAATGGTCATTTGAACACGCCATCCGCCATTTCCAGGCCACGTTTTGGACAAAGCGTTTCTATGGTGTAAGGATGTAATTCTGATGTCAATCTTAATCTCCCTTCACGAAACTGCTCGTGGGATTTTACGATCTGAATCAAGCCCAATAAATCTAATGTTTACTCTCTACTTTCACCGATTCCGTGGATAAGTATAAATTCGTTCACAGCTTAATATCCATACAGTATGCCAAAATTCAAGCTGAATTCGAAGTATGTGTGCCATTTCTCAAATTGAATGGCTTTGTCGTTAGTTTTATTTTTCAAGTTTTATATTAATATAAAATGGACAAATAGCCACAACTATGTAAAACTATATGTAAATGTACAAAGGAGAGTTTTTCACTATATATAGGTATACAATGCGAACAACTTTACAACATTTTTCACTTTATATTCCATTTTGTATTATATTAATATAAAATGCACAAATAGCCACAACTATCTAAAACTATATGTAAAAGTACAAAGTAGAGCAAATTTTCACTTTATATTGGTTTACAATGCGAACACCTTTACAACATTTTCACTTTATATTTGATATATATGTATATATATAAATGTTGTGTAAGTGTTTTGGAGAGGCATCAAAATAACTTATTTTAATGAAAGAATTTTTAATGCAAGGATTTTTTCCTCCTTACACAAGGGTT
The DNA here is from genome assembly GCA_027924585.1 of Larix kaempferi. NCBI lineage: Eukaryota > Viridiplantae > Streptophyta > Pinopsida > Pinales > Pinaceae > Larix > Larix kaempferi. The sequence goes on from BSBM01000406.1 coordinate 766,370, forward strand.
TAAATAAATATTAAGGGTTTAAATAAAGATTGAGTCAATCCTACAACATGATTATCCTTTGCTTCTATAATATCTACAGGTAAACAGATCAAAGGGATCACTTTTTCTCCTAATTGCAACAGATAATATATATTCATTAACCTTAATAAACAATGGTCGATTGATTTACAGGGTCACCCTATCTTCCGCAACAAATATTATCATAAAAACAAATATTAATTTAGGTTAGTGTAAACCATACCAATGTATAGGAAGATGTTCTACGCTGCTCCTTCCACATTTTCATTTATTCAAAACCCAAGTGGCACTGAACCTTTAAAGGTCAAGGGGTCGCCCTTGCTCCAATCCGAAGCAAAAATTTAAATTAATTAAATAAGGCACAGCCCTTCTTTCCTTAATACAGCCGTAGAGGCCATTCCCCCTCTCTCTTCTATGCCAGTTCCTCCTCTCTCTTCTCTTATCATATCAGTTGAGGTTGCTACATCATACTCGCAACGATGTATGGTTGAATAAGTGTTAATAACGTGGAAGCAAAATAATAACGTTGAGGTTGCTGCATCAGACTCACAACAATGTATGCATAATAACCTGGAAGCAAAATAATGGAGTTAGCTCATTGAACGAAATGAAGGCCGGTCTATTCTCAATAAAACCTAATAGTATGCTCAAAAGAAATTCATCAGTAAATTTTTAATGATTTCTTATGAGATTCTTGTGTGCGACATACCTTTTCCCCAATAGAATGGATTACAATGGTCTCAGTAAATAAAAGAGATATCCAGTACGTATATTCAGTAATTTTGTATACTTAGTAATTATATTGAATCAGACAATTTCATAAATAAGGGAAGATTTTTTTATAGTGATTAATTATATTGAATTTGGCAATTTCTTTCTCATAAATCACAGAAGATTTATGTTTTAACTAATGTTTGTGTCTAATAAAAGATTTTTTATATTGAATTTAGCAATTTCTTTCTCATAAATCAAGGAATATTTATTTATGTTTTTCATATATTCCGTGCAATGACTTGAAATTATTTTTGAATGTATTAAATTATTACAGTACCCATTACAGGCTCCAGAACTATTACAATTTGTGGCTTTCGAAGGAGGTAGTCTTTGAAACTTCATGTATTACCTGCATTTGCAATATATTTAATTAGGTTTTTCTTTAGTTTTTACAATTATTTTTTTTAGTTTTTATATTGAAATTTTTTAATTTTTTTAATTTTATGGTTAAAACGTTTTCAATGTGGTCTTAAAATAATGTGTTAAGATATAATTTGATTATTATTTTAAAATGTTTTTTTATAATATAATTATAATAATTATTATTTTTTTTGGTTAATTATGGATTAGATATAATTTTTTAATATACTAGATATAATTTTTATTAGCTTTAATTTTTTTTTATATATATAGTTTTTATGAAAAACTGTGAACTTTCATTCATTCAAAAAAAAATGTAAATTTTCAGTTTTTTATATAGTTTATATATAATATAAGACATTAGTTTCATAAATAAGATTAAATTAAATTAACAAAGAGGAGGATAAATAAGATAAATAATAAAAGTGTAATTTCTAAAGATGTAATTTTTTTTAATGTGTAAATAATTTAAAATAAAAATAAAAATACAAAAATTAAATTGGCAATCAAGAAAAGGTCATTAATGCCATATCATTACCTTAAATACTTTGGTTCTAATGAAAGAGAAGATTATGATTAACATAGAAAAGAGGTTAAAAAAATAATAATTTGAAATAGATTTTAAAATTATACTTGAGAAATGAAATAAAATAAGATAAATAATAAAGATGCAATAAAAAAGAAAATGAAGTAAAGTTGAAAGAGAAAATAATACAGTATATACATTCATAAATAAGATAAATAATAAAAATGTGATAAAAAAAAGTTAAATAATATAAATATAACTCTTTAAAAATTATAAAAATAATTATTGTTTATAAAAAAATTATGTAAATATTTATTGTTTATAAAACGACAATTTATATAAATAAGAAATAAAATAACATGATGTAATCATTATAAAGTTATGTAATTAAAATTATGTATTTTTTTAAAATTTATATTAATCTGAATTATAGTAAAAGTAATTCAAATTTTTGAAAATATTAAAAATTATGTATTTTTTTAAAATTTATATTAATCTAAATTATAGTATTAGTAATTTAAATTTCTGAAAATATTAAAAATGAATTTTGATTTTTAATACAAAATTTATAATGTAATGTGATTTAAAAATAATTAGTATATATATTTATAAAACAAATTATGTCAACATTGTAAAAACAAATTACAATATATAAATTTATAAAAAATATTATATAAACATCCTAAAAAAAATATGTGTTTTTCCAAATTTACACTATATTACAAGTAAATTATAACATGTAAATTATAAAAGTATACAATGTTACCTTTCAATATGGACTATATTTAGTGTTAAAGTATTTGAATTGATTTAATTTGAAAATATTAAAAGATAATATTTTAACATGGTTTAGAAAATAATACAGTATATACATTCATAAATAATAATTGCAAACATTATAAAAAATGTGTGTCTAGGTTTTTTCAAAATCATATCATTTTCACTAATTAATTAAAGATCATTCATTATAAAAATATATGTAAACATAATAAAAAATCTATAAATATGTGTGTTTTTTTAAATGATATCAATTCAATATTGAAACATGTAATATGATATTTAAAATTATAGTAAAGTATATTGTCACATTTCAATATGCCTATATGTGTTTGAACTAGAATAATTTAATTTGATGGTACTAAAAAACATGGGTAAATATAAAACATTTAATATTTTGATCTAATGTAATTTTAATACTAAACAATATAATGAAACCTAAACATAATTCTATATGACATTTCAAATGTGATATAACCATTGAGGTATATAACAATTCAACCATGCTCAAACAGAGTAAACCCTTAACAACAATTAAAGATCAACTAAAGTCAACCATGGAACACCAAAGTCAACAATAATCTACCATGGTCAACCATGATCAACCAAAAGTCATTCATGGTCAACCAAAATCAACCATAGACAACCAAAGTCAACCATAGCAAACCAAAGTCAACCATGATCAACCAAAAGTCAACCATGGTTATCCAAAGTCAAACATAGTATCCAAAGTTAACCATGATTAGTCAATGTTAACCATGGTCAACTAAAGTCACCAATGGTTAACCAAAGTCAACTACAATCAACCAAAGTCAACCATAGTCAACCATGGTCAACTAAAGTCAACTATGCTCAACCAAAGTTAACCAAATTCAACCACAGTAAACCAAAGTTAACCACAGTCAACCATGATCAACCAAAGTCAACCAAGGTCAACAATGGTCAACCATGGTCAACGAAAGTCAATCAAAGTCAACCAAAGTTAACCATAGTCAACCATGGTCAACCAACGTCAATAATGCACAACCACAATAAACCAAAGTCAACCACAGTACACCAAAGTTAACCATAGTCAACCATATTAAACCAAAGTCAACAATGTTCAACCAAATTCAACCATGAACAACCAAAGTCAACTATGGTTAACCAAATTTAGCTAAAGTAAACCAAGGACATCCATAGTCAATCATGGTCACCTAAAGTTAACAATGGTAATTGAAAGTCAACCAAATTTAACCATGGTAAACCAAATTCAATGATTGTCAACTAAAGTCAACCATGGTCAACCAAAATTCAACCAATGTTAACCATTGTAAAACAAAGCCGACCACAGTTGGCCATGCTTTACTTGGTGAACCAATGTTAACCATTGTAAAACAAGGTCGACCATGGTTGGCCATGGTTGACTTGGTCAACCAAAATTAACCATGGTAAACCAAAGTGAACCATTGTCAACTAAAGCCACCCATGGTCATCTATAACTATAGTTGACTTTGCTTGACTTTGGTAGACTTTACTTGACCATGGATGTATTTGGTTGACCATTTGACTTTAGTTGACCATGGTTGAATTTGGTTGACTTTAGTTAACCATGGTTGATTTTGGTTAACCATGCTTGACTTTGGTTGACCATAGTTAACTTTGGTTAACCAGAGTAAACCCTTAACAACAATTAAAGGTCAACCAAAGTCAACCATGGAACACCAAAGTCAACAATAATCTACGATGGTCAACCATAATAAACCAAAAGTCATCCATGGTCAACCAAAGTCAACCTTAGACAACCAAAGTCAACCATATCAAACTAACATCAACCATGATCAACCAAAAGTCAAGCATGGTTATCCAAAGTCAAACATAGTCATCCAAAGTCAGCCATTGTTAACCAAAGTTAACCATGATCAGTCAATGTTAACCATGGTCAACCAAAGTCAACAATGGTTAACCAAAGTTAACCAAAGTCAACCATAGTCAACCATGGTCAACTAAAGTCGACAATGCTCAATCACAGTAAACCAAAGTTAACCAAAGTCAACCACAGTAAACCAAAGTTAACCATAGTAAACCACAGTCAACCATGATCAACCAAAGTCAACAATTGTCAACCAAAGTCAACAATGGTCAACCAAAGTCAACCATAGTAAACCAAAGTTATTCATAGTCAACCATGGCCAACCAACATCAACAATGCTCAACCATAGTAAACCAAATTCAACCAAAGTCAAGCACAGTAAACCAAAGTAAACCATAGTGAACCAAAGTTAACCATAGTCAACCATGGTCAACCAAAGTCAACAATGCTCAACCAAATTCAACCATGAACAACCAAATTCAACCATGGTTAACCAAAGTAAGCCAAAGTCATCCATAGTCAATCATGGTCAACCAAAGTTAACAATGGTAATTGAAAGTCAACTGTGGTTAACCAAAAGTCAACCAAATTTAACCATGGTAAACCAAAGTCAACGATGGTCAACCAAAGTCAACGATGGCCAACCAAAGTCAACTATGGTCAACCAAAATTCAACCAATGTTAACCATTGTAAAACAAAGTTGACCACGGTTGGCCATGCTTGACTTAGTGAACCAATGTTAACCATTGTAAAACAAAGTCGACTATGGTTGGCCATGGTTGACTTGGTCAACCAATGTTAACCATGGTAAACCAAAGTGAACCATTGTCAACTAAAGACACCCATGGTCATCAATAACTATAGTTGACTTTGCTTGACTTTACTTGACCATGGATGTATTTGGTTGAACATTTGACTTTAGTTGACCATGGTTGAATTTAGTTGACTATGGTTGAATTTAGTTGACCATGGTTGATTTTGGTTAACCGTGCTTGACTTTGGTTGACCATAGTAGACTTTGGTTGACTATATTCACTATTTTTTACTTTGCCTAACCGTGGTTGACTTTTATTGAACATGGTTGACCATTGTTCATTGTGGTTTTTCATGGTTGATCACAAACGAATTCAACCATGGTTAGGCAAAGTCAATGAAATTCAACCATTGTTATTCAAAATTTAACAAATGTTAACCATGGTACACCAAAGTCAACAATGGTAACTCAAGTCAACGAAGGTCAACCATGGTCAACAATGGACAACCATGGTTTACCATAGTTAACCATGGTCAACCATAATCAACTAAAGTCAACCATAGACAGCCATGGTGTACGATGGTCAACCATAGTCAACTAAGGTCAACCATAGTCAACCAAAGTCAAACCAAGTCCACCATTGTCAACCAAATTCAACCATGGTCAACCAAAGCCAACCACGATTAACCATGTTCAACCAATGTTAACCATTCTGAACCAATTTCAACCATGGTCAACGTAAACCAATGTGAACCACAGTCAACCATGGTCAATTAAGGAAAACCATGGTTAACCAAGGTCAACCGTAGTTAAACAAAGTCAACAATGATCAACTAAAGTCAACCACAGTAAACCAAAGTTAACCATAGTCAATGATGGTCAACCAAAGTCAACACTCTTCAACTAAATTCAACCATGAACAACCAAAGTCAACCATGGTTAACCAAAGTTAGCTAAAGGAAACCGAAGTCATCCATAGTGAGTCATGGTCAACCAAAGTTAGCAATGGTAAATGAAAGTCCACCATGGTCAACCAAATTTAACCATGGTAAACCAAAGTCAACCATGGTTCACTAAAGTCAACCATGGTCAACAAAAATTCAACCAATGTTAACCATTGTAAAACAAAGTCGACCATGGTTGACTTGGTCAACCAATGTTAACCGTTGTAAAATAAAGTCAACCATGATTGGCCATGGTTGACTTTGTCAACCAAAGTTAACCATGGTAAACCAAAGTGAACCATTGTCAACTAAAGCCACCCATGGTCATCTATAACTATAGTTGACTTTGTTAGACTTTACTTGACCATGGGTGTCTTTGGTTGACCATGGTTGAATTTGGTTTACCATGGTTGAATTTGGTTGACCATGGTTGACTTTGGTTGATCATGGTTGACTTTGGTTGACCATAGTTTACTATAGTTGACTATCTTCACTATTGTTGACTTTTAATTAACATGGTTGATTATGCTTGACCATTGTTCACTCTTGTTTTCCATGGTTTACCACAACCAAAGTCAACCATGACCAACCAAAATTTAACCAAAGTCAACCATGGTCCACCAAAGTCAACAATGGTAAACTAACGTCAACGATGGTCAACCAAGTCAAAAATTGTCAACCATAGTCTAGCATAGTTAACCATGGTCAACCATATTTAATCAAAGTCAACCATGGTTAAGCAAAGTCAACAATATACAACCATGGTCAACCAAATAATATTCCTATATGACTTTGGTTGTAGTCAACCAAATAATTATAAGTCAACCATGGTCAACTAAATAATATTTTTAAATGACTTTGGTTGTGTCAACCAAATAATTCTAAGTAAACCGGATAATATTTAGATATTATGACTTTGGTTGTGGTCAACCAAAGTCAACCATGGTCAAACATAGTCAAATATGGTTTTTCATGGTTGACCACAACCAAATTCAACCACGGTTAGCCAAATTCAACCATGGCCAATCAAAATTTAACCAAAGTCAACCATGTTCCACCAAAGTAAAAAAATGGTAACTAAAGTCAACGAAGGTTAACCATGGTCAACATTGGTCAACCATGGTCAACCATGGTCTACCATAGTTAACCATGGTCAACCATAATCAACCAAAGTTAACCATGGTTAACCAAATTCAACCATGGTGTACAATGGTCAACCAAAGTCAACCATAGTCAACCAATGTCAAACAAAGTCCACCATGCTCAACCAAAACCAACCATGGTAAAGCAAAGTCGAGCATGGTTAACTATAATTAAACATGGTTAACAAAGTCGACTAAGGACAACCAAAGTCAACTATGTTCAACCATAGTCAACCATGAACATCCAAAGTCAACGATGTTCAACCATAGTCAACCATGGTCAACCAAAGTCTACTATAGCTAAGAATGGTCAACCAAATTCAACCATGATCAACTAAGGTCAACCATAGTTGTTATATTTAATTATTATTTAATTAATATTATTAATTGTGTGGCTATAATATTGTTTCTAATAATAATAATAATAATAATAATAATAATTCACCAAACCTAGCCAGAAGGCCCACCGTCAACTAGTAAGCCATATTAATAATTAATATGGATTATATACGCCGATCGACGTATATCAACCACATTTAAATGTGTGGCCATGATTGATATACGCCGATCGACGTATATAAGCCATATTAATTATTAATATGGCTTGCTAGTCACATAGTAGTCACTACTAAATTACCATAGTAGAATATTCACATAGAATCTCGGGAGCAAATCATGACTATCATAGAATATTCACATAGTGTTTAATAATTCATGATGCCCAACAACCATGTTGAAGTTGAAACAAAGCGTTCACATTTTAAAGCAAGATTAATACATAACATCATTGCACAACAAGATTAACACAAAAGATCATTGCAAGAATGAAATGAAGATAAAGGCCAACACGGGACTTGAGAGAACCTTGATAATCATTCCCTCATACAATCACGATTCTTCACTTAATAATTTACATGGCCCCACTTGAGTCAAGTGAACCGTTGTTTTTCAGCAATCTTGATTTTTAATGGAGGGAACCCACCACATTTCCAATTATGTGGAAGGATGAATTTAATAAAATTGTAATCTAATGAACATCATGCCAATTGAGCTTAAGTGTGCCATATTCATTTCTATTTAACCATTTTCCTTGATATATCCATGCTAACTTATAGTAAACAACCAAACAATGGAGGTACTCAATAAAATCATTGAGATATAAAAGAAAACAAGAAGAATAAAAATCCATCAATCACAAATATGAGCGAACATATCATTGAACTATAATAACTTCCAATATCAATATCAATATCAGTTAATTGCATCTATTCATACCAAAACAATTTACACAAATTTAGCAAAAGGTTAGGTCAATAAAGGAACACATGAGGTATTAATTAAAATTTCAAAGAGATTTATTAAGCTGAAGTTTTTCATATGATCTCATTCATACAAAGCATACTATTGGAACTTGCACTTACTAAGTGTCGTGGAAATGTTACTATTATTAACTAGTGGAATCAAATATGCATTTAAAGGGTTATTCAAAATTATAAATGGGAAAAGTCCAAGGTTATAAAAATGGTATTATAAAAATAATACATAAATTATAAAGGGGACCTTGCATTTGCATGTTCAATTATTATCAAGGAAGATATAGGTTTTTAATCCGGATATACTTATCAAAAGAAAACAAATGGAATCTAGCGAAAACAACTGAGAGATTCCTCATACAGATATAAAATACTATAATTATTCATTAAAACTTAAGGGGAAATTCAAGGAAAGAATATTAGCAACATCATTTTCCCAACCATCAAGAGAAATTACATTAATGTTGACTTGGTGAATGAATTAATACTTATAAAACCAAGCATAATTTAAAACAACACAAGTTTTTCCGATGAGATATGTATTTAAGGACCTACAATTATCAGTTGATGAATACAAATTCATAGCTCAATTATATTTTATAGCTATATATTAAAACAAAGTTGGCATAATTCTAGTTCAACCTAAATGGATACATTAGATACTTAAATCTTAAACATGAAAATGACATTAGATACTTAAAGTTGGCATAAGAAGAAGAAAATGACATTGCAGGACATTACACAAATACAGATTCAACATCTCCATCATCAACATTGTTTCTAGTTTTGCTCTTGCTTCTATACTTGATTTATTGGTTTTTGCTTCCACTACTAGTTTGTTGTTGCTATTTCCACCTATTGGTATTTCACCTTCTGTCAATGTTTCAACTTTTACAAATCTAATGCCACCATTGCTTGTATTGCCTTCATAATCAAGGCCTTTATTTCTTTGCCTTATACATATGTCTATGGGATTTTTGATGCCTTTCCTATTATTGACTAAATGTTTTCCATCAAAACCCATTGTATGCATGATTTTGGAACCAATTACCTTCGTATGGTTTTCAAAACAACCAATTTCATCTTCAAAAATATCGCTAGAATCATGATCTTCATGTTGAAATATATCACCAAGTTTATTCTTCTGAGTCTCATAGCATAAGAGAGATAGATGTACATGATCGTAATCAACATCAACAAAATTATTTTATCACGGGAACTATCAAGCTTTGGAATAAAGTCACTTATTTCACAAATTGCATCACATTACTTTTTCTGCCTTCACCTTATAGTGCCAACAACACATTTTGCTTTGCCAACAAGTCTTGGTTCAATGATTCTATCATCTCATATTTCTCATCATGGAGTTTTAAAAGATAATTTACCCATTTATCCAATGATGCCAATTTTTATTCTAATTCACTTATGCATTGTCTAGTGCAATCAACAAATTCTTTAAGAAAATTGTTCCTTGTTGAATTGTCTAGCCTTGTTTTGTTTATGTAGTTTGTTAATTTCATGAAGAGTGTCATCAAGATCTCATGAAGAAGTTCAATTTTATAATTAATATTTTGTAGTCATTTTTCTTCATTACCCATTATGAAGTGTCGTTTGAATCAAAATCACTTTCCAAAAAGAAACACAAGAAATTTAGGGTATCAAGTACAAATGATAATGCATTCGTCTTTCAAATACAACAATAATAAGGATTCCATGTACCACTGAGCATGCACCTGCCCCTTTCAATAACATAAAACCAATTTACAATCTTTAACACATTTTTCCGATTGACTTGGAATTTGATTTTAACCTCAACTCCCACTTTCTTTACCTTTACCTTTGACCAATCTTGGACTAGAATTAACTCTCAACTTCAACTTTAAAATTTTGTATCTTCTAATTCACCGATTAATATACTAACTCACATGAAATTATTCAATACAATAAGCTTAATACAATACAAATCCCTTTTATTATTTTTACTATTTCTTTCAACTTCTATTTTGACACATTACTTTGACTAAAGCACTCTCAAAATAATCCTTTTACAAACATTATAAAAAACCATTTTTTAATAAGAGACCATAAATAATAACCAATAAACAATGCCACATCAATAACAAATCATAACATGTGAAAAATGCCTAAATAAAAATAGATATACCTTTTCAAGAAAATAGGATCAATGATGCCTTTTGTATCTTGAAATTGTGTTTGGATTATATTTCAAACGGACTTGAAATTGTGTTTGGATTATTTCAAACGGTTTATGTTGTGTAGAGGATCTACTCTTGACTATAAAATCTCTTTCTTCCTCCTCGAAATGTATTAATTCCATGTTTCCACACCTTTTCTTTCCGGTTAATAAATTCTTTGACGTGTCGGCTCCATTCCAATAGTATACATTTCTTTTGTGGAGAGTGCAAATATGATCTTGAAGTATTTATTTCTCATTGACATACCTCTCCACTAGTGTGCACATGGGATCATCTTTAGTTGTATGGATCTCGCAGCAATTTCATCAAACTACACCAATCAAATGGAGGACGACGATGACCTATAAACTATAGGTTGATTCGACAATTATCACATTGTGGTTGCATAGGATGGGGACTCAATCTTGGGAATCATAGTTAACTAGTGTGTTCAAAATCACTAATGATATTTTAATATAATTATAATTCAGTACAAAAGATACAAAATCACTAATGATCTTTCAATATAATTATAATTCAGTGTTTAGTGTTCAATACAAAAGATACAAAACCACTAATGATCTTTCAATATAATTATAATTCAGTACAAAAGATACAGTAGTAAATTGAAAGACCACTAATGATCTTTCGATATAATTATAATTCAGTACAAAAGATACAAAACCACTAATGATCTTTCAATATAATTATAATTCAGTACAAAAGATACAGTAGTAAATTGAAAGGGTTATTTTTTATAGAGATGAATAAATTTATTTTCTTCAAAATCATAGACAAGGTTTGATCACACAAATTAAGAAGTTAAAAAATATCACAACATGAAAATCTAGAGGAACTTAGTTGTAACAAATTAGTGATCAACAAATAAACAACTACTAACCCTAGTGAAACACTCAAGTCATCATATGTAAAAATCTAGACCTTTGATAAGGTAACCAATACATATCTAATCGACATAAATAATAAAAAACATGCTTATATCGAAAATTTATCGACCTATAAATCACCAAAAGTATCAAAAGATGAAGGTTCCAAAAGCATGACACAAAATACCAAGATGTCTTATCATAATCCTAATTACACAAGTCATCAATGAGCTAACCGAAGATGAAATATTGAAAGCTAGGTTAAGATCCTACTATATTTAAGATAATTTCAAGTGTGAATCTTACCATTTTCCAAATTACTGAAGTTGTTGTCACACAATTTTCCTAAAAAATGAACTAGGTTGGGGATTTGACCCATTCATGGTGGAAAATTCTTTTGAATTATTCACAATTCATATTATCATATATCATCAAGTATCAAATATACCAGAATCGAGGACCAACATAAGGGATTAAGAGCAAGAACAAGATTGTTGGGTTCGAGCAACCCAACCATTATAGAATCACACACAATCTACACAACATAAGAACACAAATATATTGAAAAACTCACATTGTATTGATCTATAATTCTCTTGTTATACAATAAAGTATAATGAGGTCTCTTATATAATGGTGACCAATCAATGAATATATAAGCAAACCATCCCATGGAATTGTAATAATCCTATCATATTCAATCATCTATTCATTACTCAATTATGATATTGTTTCCCTTTATAGATTTTACCATGTTATCCTTCTTATATTGGATATTAAGTAAATGAACTATGTTCATATTTCTTTAAATGAACTTTGTCTTGTTTTTCTACTTCTCCTAGCCTTATATATTTTTTGGACAATGATTCTTCTTCTTCAAATTATGATCATGCAATGGAGAATCCAGGTTCTCCTTCTCATACATTTCACTCTAATCATCCTACACATCTAACTACTCCACATCTGAAATGGGTCTAGAATACAAGGGAAGCTACTAGGACTCCAACTAGTGATCCCATTGATCCAGACATGACTCAATCTTACTTTTGTTAAGTTGTTTAGCTCATATGGCTCAACACATAGAGATTGAATATCCTGATCCTTATAGAAAATCATGTGGTTTTCCCGAATGGGAAGAAGAAAATGAATGAAGAAATTCACTCCTTACTGATAAATGACACTTGAGATTTTGTTCCTCCCCCTGAAGGTCAAAATATTGTTCATTGCAAGCATGAACATTTTCAAGTCTACCTTTTGACCAAAGGTCTCTTGTCATGTCCCAAATTTGGCATTGGGTCACAATGGCCTAATCACATTGGCCATATTCATTAGAATTTGTCAAATTGATGTTAAGGGTCAAATAATTGCCAAGGAGGAAAATTACTAGTTTCCTAGGTTTGGAATGGAAGCTTTGGGATTTGGAATAAGGTGGATAATAAATGATGTTTGAACATTAGAATGGCATAAATATTTAATAAAGGAGCTAAATAAATATATACAAGTGAAAATCAAAGTGGCATTTGATCATGAAGACACATGGAGAAAGTGGGACCCACATATGGCTAGATTTCCCCACTACACTTGGCATCATTCTCTCACCAATTCGAGTTCAAGGTGAATGGTAACATACTTGGGGGGGTTCAAAAGGTATTATTCATGGCATGACTCATCTAAGGTCGAAATATAGAAGAAGAGTAACTCCCATGCAAGAGGAAGAGGCAATTTGGAGCTAGTGAGACACTTGGGCTAGATTCCCTAGCTCTATGACAACAATGATGAAGATGCTATGACACCTATGACACAAATCAGACCTGAAGGATGACATATGACATATATGACATGTCTGGGTGAAAACTAGCCTCCAAGAGGGTGCTCAAGGGATTTAGGGAAGTTAAGATGCTTCCACATGTGATTTGGTGGAAGTGGGAGACTAGGAATTGTTGTACAAGTGGCGTTCTTTGGAATCTCTTCCCAACTTGAGTTGGCATGAGTCTCTTGGAAGTAATTCGACCCATAGAGGACATTAGAAGTTTATAAATGTCAATAATAGAGAATGAAACCAGCTTTTGATCATTTGTATAATTTGCAATTGCATTTGTGAAGAGTGAGAGCTAGTGGATGACTAGTTTCTTGCCTTAGTCAATTTCGAGGGTGAAAGATTCCCATCCAAGTTGGTAATTGGAAAGGCCATTTAGAAGTTTCATTTGGAGATTTAATGGAGTCTTTATTTTCAGGTGTAAGCTATAGGGCATCTCATGGTTTCTTCTATTGCATCTCACTCCTTCAACCATTTGCAGTTTTGATGGCATATTCTTGATCCTTGAGGAAGGGCGTTTTTGGTGATCTATTGTACTCTTTGGGGGAGCTTTTAATGCCCCATTTATTTTTTAATATGAATTAAATACTCTGTTCTTCATCTCCGGAAAGTTTCAGGTCGAAATTCCAAGTAGAAATGTGTAAATCTCATTTTTAATGAAAGAACAATGTCATTTCCCCACTACTTTGTTGTGAACCAATGTAATGTTGATGGATTCGAATGGATAAGTATAATAATGATGGTTTATTGATGAATGGAATTTTATTTATGGATTATACAAGTTTCATGTTCAGTACTTAAGCATTTGAAGTCATTTTACTCAGTGTATTTACATTTGGAGAAGATTTGGTGCCATTTCCCCAAGGATCGAATTAGTGATTTTTCCTACTATTTGGGAGAAGGTTAGAACAGAATTAATAACTAATTAATAGTGCACATGAGACCTAAATAATGTTCCTTATACATCCCCTACCTCTGTTCATAATTTCGAGTGGGTTTGGAGGCATTTGGAGAGCCATTTTCAGAACTTACCTTGGGGGGATTTGAACCTCAAATTGCTAGTTAAATTCCATACTTTGTCCAGAATATTAAACAAGTTTGAAAAATTATTTGGATGGTAATAAATAATCTTTGAACATGATAATCAAGTACAAATATCAGTCATACACCTTCCTTGAAGATTTGAAGGCATTTGGATCCAATTGGAGACCTAGAGAACAATACTAGTCAAAGGGAAATTACTAGTAAAGTTCCCTACATTAGCCAGAATTGAAAGAGGATTTGTAGAAGTATTTTAAAGGTCCAAAAGAATCCCCGAAACACATATTTATGTTCTAACATCATCCATATACCTTCTTAGAATATTTGGGAGCAATTGGAGCAATTTGGTGACCTAGAGATCGAAACTAGTCAAAGGTCGAACTAAGGAAAAAATTGAAAAATTGCCATTTTAATAAAAATTCCTAACAAGAACCATTGTAGTGTTATCAGAGCATGATCTTGGCACCTGATGTGGTCTGATATTCATGAGGACAAGAAGTCAAGGACCACCATTAGATATTGAAACCAAAAGTGTTTTTTTTGAAGAGGAAAAAGTGAGGAAAATAAGCCAATGGGTGAGCATATTTTCTCAAGCACAGGACCCCATAATAGAGCAAATGAATTTCAGAAAACACCAAGGCCTACTATACCAAAATTTATTGAATCCAAATATGTGGAAGAAATTCATCTCGAAGGGAAAAATTTGAGTGAAGGTTTCAGAAACACTATAACATTTTATGAATACCTCATTATCAAAAAAAATCTCAAGATGACGGAAGGTAATAAGAATCCATTTAAAAATAGAGAGTCCAAAGATATTGATCCTAAGGAAAACAAGGGGCAAATTGCATCAGCTTGCTTAAAGGAGAAAAAGGAAGAGACATCGCAAGGGCATGAAGACGATTCTATTGAAAATATGGAAGATCATTTCGGAACACCTTCTACCTTAGACATGAACCAAAGAGCATCTATTGATGGATGCTTGAATTATGAATAAGTACCTATTGATGGCTGCTCACACCTCTATGTTGGTGACATAGAGATCACTTTTGAAAGTGTTGCTGCAATCCAAACTTCCATTAAACATGAAAATGAAGACCTTGTAGCAGTTGAAGAAGAAATAAGATCAACTTCCCCATCACCACTTGAGCTTCATGAAGTTGGTCCAAGCAAGAAAGAAGAATATGAGGAGGTTCATTTGCAAGAGCCTCATTTTCTTGAAGGGTCCTTAAAGATGAATGAAAAGAAGTTCCAAGAGTCCCTCAACATTCTCCATGACACTCAAGCATTGGTGTCAAATTCTTGTTGGAGAGCTACTTCATTGGAGGAAACATCCTTCCTTGAAGCAATGGAGAAGATTCAAAGAACAATGTGCCACATCAAAGGTAATTTCATGTCTTTGCTTTTTGATAGAAACCATTTGTTTAAGATTAATGAATTGTTACATGATGCATACTTGAAGAATAATGCGGATAATCATAAGCTCACAATTCAAAATGAGCAACTTCTTGAAAAGTTGCAAGGTACTTGTTTTTCCTCCTATGTTTCAGATTTTCAAATGGTAGATTGTTTGGAGGATTCTCATGACATGGTGGATCATGAGAAATGTGGAAAATTGAATGTGCTTGATGTGTTTGAAGATGAACTTGAAGAGATCGAAACACTTGATGTGGTGGAAGAGGAACTTGAATTGTCTCTTGATGAAGGTTATGCAATTTTTAAAGAAGAGCATGATTCCTCTACATTGGAACCAATCTATGACAAAGGTTTTACACTTTTGAAGGAGCTGCATGATACTACCCATATGGATCCTTCCCATGATGAAACTTCTGCACTTTTTGATCATTTGGGTGAGTTAGTTAATTCTCCTACATCCTACAATTCCATGTTTTGCAGCATTAGGCTCAATGAAGAATGGGTGAAAGGGTTCTTCATTCTAGATAGCCATGCTTCAACTGTCTCACATTTTTCACCTTCGCCATTAAAGGTTGGTGGCTTAATCTTTTTAAAATCTCCAATAATCTATTCATGATGCTTATACTTCCTCTTCTTGGAACAACAATCATTGTCACTGCTATCATGCTCAGAATTACTATTACCTTGATCAGATTCACATGAAGAGTAACTAATACTTTTACCATTCTTTGCTTTCTTGTGTTTATGTTTGTGGGACATTGTTACAGAATTAGACTTCACTACTGATTTCCTACCTCTTTCTTCATTATGATAATTCTCCATTAAAATCTCATTTAACTCCTCCTGTGCTTTCAGAATTTGTTCATTCTCTTCTTTAATAGTTCTTATCTCTGATTTTAAGTCTTTCACAGTACGTAGAAGTTCGAAAGACTGATTATTTAATTCAACATATATTCCTTCATGATGATTATTATTATGTTCATTACGAGGAGATCTGTCCTCTGCCGATTCCTCTGGTATTTCCATACCTGCAATTTAAATGTCAAACTGTTCTGTACATAAGCATAATTAAAATAAAAGTTAGTAACATAAACTTTCTGATTTTCATCTTCTATTTTGCGCGTGTGAGCCTATTTCAGGCCTAGAGTTTGAACTCGCACTCTCATACCACATGTAACATACACTTTTTTGCTGAAAAACATTTTATGTTGGAAACATTATGTTAACTTTTATTGTAAAGCTTTATATTGGACAAGTGTCCAAGGATGACTGTAATTGCACAATATTTTATTATTTAATAATTTAAATAGGAGACAAACACCTAAGGGGACTGTTGAAAGAGAAAGTGGTGAGAAGCAATAAATACATCCATTGCACACTCTTACTTCATTAGCACTTTGCCTTTGCAAAGCACCATTAGCATCTTTTAGAGTTACAAGTTAATCTCCATTTGCATTTACTTTACACTGTTCTAAATAATTTGCAACAATCAATTTGCTTAACTCACATGTGTTTTCATCACTAGCACACACTAAGGGACCTAAAATATTTTTTACTCCAAGTATGCTCTTCACCTTGCACTTCTTGTGAGCTTGTTGAATCAGAAAGGAAGGGAATTGTGAAATACCTCTCTTGCACACCTTAATAAAAAATAGACCCTTAAAATCAACTTTGTAAATTTCAAACCAACTAAAATCCTCCAGATGAGGTCACAAAACAATATTTTCATTAGGTAGGATTGATTGGGCTAGGCATCCATTAATGCCCACCAATCTAGTTTCATTGGTGATATTTTGAAACATAGCATTGTTGACTTATAGAGTACTATCAAAATCATGATATCAACAAGTGTTAAAAGAAAACCCGAATAAGAAGTGCATCGATCCCAAGGAGTTCAAAGCCGAGGTATAGTTTCCCTTCCCTCTCTAAAGAGTCACTCATATTTTTTTGGAGGCAACACTATACCAACCAAGAATAACCACTAATCCAAACTTGGAACAAGGTATCTTAGTGGCCAAACTTAGGACATCACCAAGGATCCATTTTGATTGCAATTGACCCCTGATTTCAGCTATTGCCGTTGGTAAGTGTTGCCAAGTATTCTTGATTAGGACATTTCCCCATCGCCAATACAATTGTCTATTTGTTACATTCACAAGTCAATTGGTGTGTGGACACCATTGTCACCATCAATTGTGCTTTTGGAAGGCCCAGTTACATTTGAGATGAAGGACATTAGGTATTTTAGGGAATTTATATGTATTTTCTTTTTAAATACAATTTCACTAACTCATAATTAAAAAGAGCGTACATGTGGAGACCACTTGCACTAAATCGAATTTGCACATAAACTCACTTATTGCACCAGTTTTAGCGTGGGCACTGTTTTTTTATTTTTTTTATTCAATTTGATATCATTTGCTTTAATTACCAGAAAGATCATCAATTTTTTTTGTCCTTTGAACTGCAATGTAATTTCTAACAATTTATATTTTCACTATATTACAAAATTAACAAACCATATATGTATATGTATATTAAGGACTTTACTTTTAGACATTTATAAGATATCAAATTTTCATTTCCTCATTTCAATAAAAGGGAAGTGTGATAACCTTTCCTAAGTTCACCCTCGTGTATCTAACTGTATCAAACACAATTACAATTGGCATTTTACAAAGTAATTATTAAAATATTCAACTCAATATATACTTATTAAATTTCGTCTACTCAAGGATGTATCCTATTGAGAATAGAACAAAGAGTCTTCAAACATTACACTGCAACTTGAGAACGTTTCTCTGGACAGCACAATATAGACCTCCAGTGCTAACTTAAACGAGCAATTTTTTTAGAGCATTAGAAAAGAACGGTGCCTCCTAATCACTCCTTCCCATAGAAAGGTCAGTTTGTGACTTATGCCCATATTGCAAGGTCAGTTTGTGACTTATGCCCATATTGCAAGGGAAGCCATCATCGTACCTCCCATTAACAAGGCAATGTACGAAACACACTGCAATTTAGGATGGCAACACATTTCCTTGCTGAGAAAGTCTGTAGCAATCAGATCTACTAACGACATATATATGAGTATTCCTGCAGATATAGAATCAAAGATACCCTCCAAAATGAGTGCGCTTGGGCTATTTGGGTTGTAAATGGAAGACACTCCGGTCCCAATGGCAATGCATGCAGGTGTTGTTATGGCAAATAAGCCTGCCATGAAGAAGGTAGAAAGGGATTTAAAACCAGCCTGCAAAATTACAATGTCAAAAACAACATAATTAGATATGATCATAAAAAAACGAGGCAATATATCATTAGGAGAACTCAATATGTGAATTGCAACCGAGTAGTAACCTGTGAAACACAGCCCCCAAGTGCAAATCCTTCAAAGAATTGATGGAAGGTTAAGGTCGCCATTAGAGTTCTCACTATGCAGGAACTTTGAGAAACACCAAGTGAAAGACCAATTATCACAGAATGTGAGATGATCCCCATCTCGAGAACCTGCATATTAATATTGGTAGAACAACTTGTAATCAGAAGTTTAAATGATGAGAAGCCTTGATGAAGTCCAAGACAATAACGAATTAGAGGAAGTCACAGTAACCTGGGAAACCACTGTATGCCGGGTAGAGGAATGAGACACAGGTGGAGATGTATGTTCATGCCCAAATTGCCCATGATCATGTGCATGTGTTTCATCTCCACAGGAATGATGGCCGTGGGGATGGCTATGACTATGAGATGCAACATGAGCATGTATGCCAACAATATGCATATGACCATCACCATTTAAGGCATCTTCCTTCTTCTGATTTGCGTCCTCTGAAATATGACCCAATTTTTGCCAAGACCTTTCCTCAATAGGGTTGCAAGCCATGGTATCAACACTATCCTTTAACTGTTTTCTCTCATAGTATTGTGTACTCACAAAATCAACGAGAAGGGTCAATAAAACAGCCAACATTACAATAAATTCAGCAAATGGAAATTTTAACCAAGGTGTTTCTGGCAAACATTTATCTGTCAGAGCGTCTTGAGCATCTGGCAACAAGTGAACAAAACCTGTTGCCAGAATAACTCCAGTTGCAAAAGCCTTGAAAAACACAAAAAAGGTTCCATCAGTCCTAACACATTTCAACCTCCTTCCCAAAAGGGGAATTGCCACTCCAAAAGCACTTGCTATCAGAATTGCAAAAATTGCAATTGTCTTCAAATGCAATGCAAGCTCCTCATTTCGACATGTACTGTCTCTGTCGCTTCGACAATCAGCGGTTCCCATTGGTTTCAATGGCAATTCTGCCAAAGAAATGATAACTGTATAACAAAATCATACTATTTAGTATTCAGCAGAAATAATGTGACAGAGTCAAAATGAAAAATCACATAGAAAAACATAACAAGCAAACCTTCTGCGTCAAAGATCATATAATACGAAGCTTTCAACGAAAGAATGCCTGGAACGCCATCTCTAGCGAACTGTAATCCTTTTAAATTCTTCCTAATACGGACTCCGAATAGAACCAATTCGATTCAAAAGATTTATACAAAGTGGGTCGACAGCAGACGAATCCTAAAACCTAACTTGAGAAGAATTCCCGAACAAAGCATCTACCTATCCTACTTTAAACCTAAGACCTCAAGGCTAGAGTATACTGTACAGTATATTGTTATCTAACTTTAAGAAACAAAAACAGTAATTAGTTCTGGCTTAAAGAGAACAAACGAATCAAAGATTTACAGCGAAAAATACCAAATCACCCTTCAAAACCAGCGAATTCTTTTCAATAAAACCAATCGAGACTGACTCTAGTGCGAATTGGATTCAAAAGAGCAGAAGCCATCAATATACAGTATTCATCATCTTCAGTTTACAATGCAAAACCATACGTACTTAAATGCATATTGTGAACATACCCGTGAACTTAAATGCGTGAGAATTTTTTGGGTCGTTCGGAGAGGACGAGAATCGCCCTCCTGGCTCAGGCACTGGACGACCCACATCGCCATCTTCGAGATGGAGCCTTATAGTCCGATCGTGGCCCTGGGCGGCGATACGAAACTGCCATGGGTGAGGATGGGGAGTATTCGATGGTTAGATGATATTGACTTTATTTTAGGTTAGAAAATTAATTTTCTGTTAGCTGTGACAAGTATGATCGAAATGATTTTGTTTATCGTACAAATGGTTTTGTTTCCCGTTAAAAAATAGTTATGGATAAGTTCTTTTTGTACTAGGAAGACATTCATGTCTTGTGGTTGACATATTTTCAAGGATACATGAATCAAATTCTTGAAATGATGTGAGACAATTGTGATCACGATTTAAAGTTAAGATTTTTAAAAGAGGCATACAGTCAAATTCTATGAATTATTGTATTCCGGACATAGTTGAAAGTATAAGATGTAGTCTGACTATTCTAACTTTTCAATTTTCTTAATATATTTTCCATATATTTTTATATTCATTTAAGAATTTATTGTTTAGAAATAGAGATAGTTTAATATCATTAATTTTTTTATTTATAGATCTAATTTATTGTTTAAACTTTAAATATAAGTATACTATAGGAATTAAGAAGGATGAGTATCAAAATTTTGAATTATTATCATTATGTATGTGTTTTAAATGAATTTGAATAAATATTACTTCAAAATTTATATAAAGAATAAGATAAATAATTATAAAGTAACAATGTTTAATGATATTTATGGAAAAAAAAATTTAATAGGATGCACATAATAAACAATAAATATAATAGGTCAAAATCAAATATAGAGAGGATTACTTTCAACCATTTTTACTTATAAAATAATTTTGAAATTCATAAATTATAAAAAAAATGGGGTGTTCGTTACTATACTCCATTTGATGAAATGTAAGTGATTGGGTTTCTCCATGATCTCATTTTGAGATATGATGATACAACATTAATGTGTAGATATGTTAAATGGTTTTAATTTTGAAAGCCTTTGGATATATATATATATATATAGATATGGACATTAATGTTTTTGGATATATGTATCTTAATTGTGCATATAGCATTTCAAAAATGTAACTTGGTTTATAATTAAATAAAGTTGTGGCTAGTTTTTGAGGAAAAACATAATAAATAGGTTACACATTAACACTCTAAGACTCTTTACTTCATTTTTTCTTATAATCATAGGTGAGAACTTTTCAATTTTTTTTTATCAATAATATGAAAATGAGGTTGAAATTAAACACAATTCAAATCTCACATTTTCTTATAATCATAGGTAGGAATCTTTCAATTTTTTTTTTTTTATCAATAATATAAAAATGAAGTTGAAATTAAAGACTATTCAAACCTTTAATTTGAGAGAGATTGTAGTGAATTTTATATTCAACCTTTGTTGATGAAGACCTCAATCATGAAACCAACAAAAAAAAAAGACTAATTCATATTATTCACTAATTGTACCTCTATTGTTTGGAGCTCATGTAAACTTTTGCTTTAATATTTTTATTTTCTAATTATGAATTGAAATCATATAATTCATTAATTATTTACTACCAAACTATTAAATTATGTTATCTAATATAATGATATCCCTATAATTCTATTAAATCAATTGTTTTAAAATAGTAAGAAAATATATTGCACAAACATTCGAATCAATGCTTTATACTAATAACAATGCAACATACAACATAATTATAATTATGATTATAAACTTTATAAACAATGGAATCCATGTACTAAACAACTTATTTTCTTATTTTATAAGAATGGTAGAGAACAAATTTTAAAATTTAAATCACTAAGAAATATAAAATGAAAATATTATCATAACTCAACTCCCAAATTCCAATTTTTTTATATCATATTTTCTTAGTCCTATAAATTTCAATGATCATGATCTTAGACCATCTAATAGATTAGTTGTTCGTCACCTTACGATGAATTTGTTTTACTAAACATAATGATTTCTCTTTGATTAGATACAATTATATCTTATCAATTGTTCCAAAATAATGGTTCAAAAAGCTTTATCCATTTTATAAACACTAAAACAAAGGCCTAAAACATAATAATTAAATCTATCTAACATGTAAATACTCAAATCAATACACTAGAAAATATAATTAACAACTTAGTCAAAATTTATTGACTTTACAAATATTTAAATCTATTTAATATAATGAAATGAATGCACTGTACTAAGAGAAATGTAGTTAACAATTTAGTAAAACAAAATTGACTTTATCAACATTGAAATATATATAATATAATGATATCAATGCATCTAATAACTTATTTTAGAGAATGTAAAAATAAATTTTAAATTTGAATCACTAAGAAATATTTTAAATCATTAAGAAATATAGACATAGATGTTGCTAGAAATGAAATGTTTAATTCCACATTTTTTATTTCATATTTGCAAGTAGTACCATCTATTTTTCATAACCATTATCTCGTACAATTTAATTGGTTAGTTATTTATTGTTTCAATTAAATTTCTTCACTTGCATAATGATTTTCCTACTATTCTATTTAATTAGTAATTTCAATGTGGAAAATATATACCATAAGGAAAATATGCCTATTTATGTAAGAGAGAGTATTCATGCTTCACGAGAATATTATTATTATTAAATCAATGCTCTAATATGTTTTGTCAAAAATTATATAAAAAACATTTTCAAAAGAAAGAGCTCCTCATACACATAGAAAAATATGATAAACTCAAATAGATAAGCCTTTTTTCATATTGGTAAGAGGAATCTTTGTGCACGAAGCCATTCAAAGTGATCCTCCTAGCCAACATTGTTCCTTATGGGCAACATGCCATGCTTGAAAAGTATGTAGTGCCATGTAACTTATGCTTTTTATGATTTGGGTTGTAGAATTATGTTTTATTGGGATATCCTACACTAATGATTAGCATAGATCTATATTAAACTTAAATCTATCAAGCACTGAAAAAGTTCCAATTTCGTGAGGTGTACATTTTTTTATCTTAAATCTTTTAAATATTTAAAAAAAATTACACTTCAAAATAATTGATCCCTCTTGGTGCTAGATACACTTTAAGATAGATCTATGTTTGTTTTAATTTGTTTTACTTTATGAGCTGACATGGATTTTATTTTTTTATTTTATAGCCGATATAACATTTTTTAATTAATTTTATTTTGATAATAGTATATAGCATTACCTTAAGTTACCTATAACAATACCTTCCCCATATTGAACTATAAAGCACCTCACATTCTCTAAAAAACAATATCCATCATTCCATGACTTACAAAAAAAAAAAAAAAAAATCTTTTAATTCTTATTAAAGCAAGGAATGATCGAAATCCGTGATGTTAATGGTAATCAATACAATCAATAACACCTCCATTTGAGCTCTGCAACCAACCTAAATTCATATAAATATTATTAAGCCATCTCTATATTAAATATTATTAAGCCATCTCTATATTGTCGTTAGACTTCTAGTTCTGTAATATGCATAAGAGAATATTATATTTCACTTGAAAGCTTAATATTGGCCTCCAAACATTCATAGATCATAAATTCTCATGCAATGTTTCATACTAATATTATTTTCCACGACTACGTGTACTTTTTATTTCTTTAACTTATTCCTCTAGGATGCCATGGCGTAGCTTTTATTGGCCATGGATAATGATAATGTTGCAGAATTAGGTACTGTGAGCAAATCATATATTAATAAAAACATTAATCACATCAAATAAAAATTCATTATTATCATATTCGCTGCTGACCTTTTCTCTCAAAACACAATTTACAATATTCCATGATTTATAATGAAATAAAGAACTTTATATATTGTGATTCTTAAGAAAGGGATGGCTCAAACTAAGTTGTTGATGGTACATAATAGAATTACAAGATCTTCATCTATGGTATACATGGAACATAAATCCAAAAAACGTTTATGCAACCATCTCTATATTCCCATCAAACTTCTTCTCTCTTAATATGCATAGGAGAATATTACCATTTACTCTCAAAAAATAAGGTCAATATATTGGTTTTTTCATCATTAATCATTAGTTTGGTGAAGAAAGGGATTGTAGTAAAGGATTTGATTTGGTTTTGGCAATGGATATGACAAGCAGATCGAGGATTGAGGTTAGAGTTTTAACTCCCTCTCATGCCTCTAGTCCTCCCCCTCATTTGAAATTATTTCGGGATGATTGAGACTTTAAGTTGAGAGTAATGGAAATCCTAAGTGAAGATGGTATATCTAAGTTGTTTTGGATTATTAAATGTGGTGATTCTGGTAAGAAATCTAGACATGTTCCACATATTGGTGGTGTTAGATTGGAAAAACATGTGATAACACATAAATAAATACCTAATCAATCTATTTTGTTTTTAACAGAAACGAGTACTGAGATTTTATATAAAAAAGAACCAGAGTTTACAAATTTCATCGTGATGACTGATCCCAAAATAGAAGGATTATGAGTACTTCTTTCTCGTCATTAACCGGTCTATAATGATCATAATAATAGCCTAATCTGCGGGAGCTATACTTCCTAACAAAATTTCTGTTGATGCCTTGGTTGAACATATGCTGGAATGGTGTTCAAGGCAAACAACAGGGGATGAAAACCTAGTCAAAGGCTTTAGATAATCCTATGCAATTTTTACCCTATCCTTGAGTAGTTTGGTGTGGTTAACACCCACAGATACAAAGGCTTCCACTGGCACTTATGTGTGTTTGATCCTGAGAAGGATTTTCCTTCCTGTAAGGAAAGATGAGAAAGCTTACCTAATCCTAAAAGTTAGTCTAACTTTGAAAAGAAATATAATCTAAGTCAGGCCTATTCTAACAGGAATTATTTGTTTGTGTACAAGATAACTTGGTTTGAAAATTACTATGTCCTTTCACCAATTTGACAGACATGCAAAACTGGACCTTGACTCAATAACTTAAGATATAATTGATTGAAAACGTTCAACCAACAATAACTTAAGAATGAAGTGCATACAAGCTTATCCTGAATCTGGAATGTTAATTGACAAATTAACATTAACTTAATGATTATTGTGAATCATTTGTAGAAATAGATAAAATGTTTTAGATAAAGAAATTCATTCAAAACATTAATTGCAGAGATCATAAGTCAAGAGAAATCTAAACTATAAACCAATGCAAATTACTGATTGCAAACAATAAATAGTATTAGTGAATGTATCAAAGCAAAATCGCAATCCATCAAAGACATTTGACAAATTATAACAGAAGAGATCGCTGAAGAAAACCAACTGTGTATTAAGGCCTGCAAAACATTACATAGTCTGCAACAACAGAGTGTCTCCAGTCTCTTTTGGCGATTCTGTCCCCTAGCCATCCATCCCTTGCAATGAGATCTAAAATCTCTTAAATAATAATTACAAAGTGATAATTCACGATGAAATCTCCCACAGAGCCGGGACCATCAAAACTACATTATCCTAAAATGGCAAAGGAAAGATTACCTCTTGGCCTACAATATCTAACTATCCTTATACCTAGGAGCAATAACCAATTCGGACCCCAAACTGGGCATCATACAATTCAAAAGATTGCACCACGTATCTTCGAGAACCTCCTGTCATCAGTCGAGGAGAATCAAGACAGATCACGAGCTATTGAAGATAGTTAAACGAGAACATACGAAATCTTCCCTTGATTCACGAGGACCAGATATGTCTTCAAAGACCGAGAAATCAGCTAGCAGATCCTCCTTGGAAGGAATTACGGGGCACACGGGTGGAAAATTGATAATCAAGTCCTGAACATTTGTGTTATCTTGATCAATGTACTCTTTATCACCCCTCTTCTGTTTGTTGAAAAGAATTTTTTCATATATGAATTGAACCCTGTCATCTTCCTCCTCACTATCTATGCTAACATCAGAAACATCAACGTCAAATGGTGCAGGGACAGGTTCAGAGTATTCCATTGGCTGAGGCTCTTTTTCAAAAGAATGCTCGATGAGAATATGAGAAATTCCCTGCATTTTACTCACAACATTCAATTGTTAACAGAGGTATCAAATCATCAATCCAAATTTTTCATATATGATCGTAAACCAACAAATTATCCATAACATCCCTTTTAAGACACAAAACCACAGGATTTGACAATAATTGAGTGTAACCAACTGGCATGATTGCAGATGAACAATGCGCAATTTGCAATTATGGTTTATGCGAGCGAAATATTAGTCAATGATGCATCAATTGAAATTTGGCGTGAGATGAAGTACATTTGCATAATAACACCTGAAATTAACAGTCAAATATCAGAGTTTTAATCATTAAGTAATGATTGGATTCAAGGACTTCATGTTGAATCAAGCATAACGCGGACAAAAACCAGATCAACGTTGAAAACGACGAACCAAGCATGAAAAATCGAAATGCAAATCATTTCACCAGATGCAATCATGGTCGTCGGGTCGCAGCATATCAACGGTTGGGATGCGAGGTGCAGGATGCCAAGTGCGGGCACCCGTTTATTCAAAAACACGTCCTTCCGCAATCCGCAATCCGTAAATTGCAGGTTGCAGGTTGCAGAACGTAAACCTAATGCATGGTGAAAGTACTTTCCGCATCCCACAATTTGCAGGTTGTGGGTTGCAGGGAGCATAGGCTAATACTTATTCAAAAGGGGCCTTTTCGCATCCCACAATCCACAAATTGCGGGTTGCGGGAAGGAAAATTTACGTGCAACTTTCAAAACCTTTTTCCGCATCCTGCAATCTGCAATTTGCGGGTTGGGGGTTGCGGAAGGAAAAAAAATCAAAATGTAAAAATAAACACCCGCAATCCACATATGCGGGTTGCAGAATGATTGAAAATTCAACAAAAAACTTATTTCTGCAACTTTTCAGAAACACACAAAAAATGCATAATTTTTTGAGAAAGAAAAATTTACTAACTTAATTAAATTCAATCTTAGGCAGCAAAATAAATGGAAAAGAGGTTGAACAACGCCAAAAATGATTAAGTTACTCTTTGTTATGAAAATGGGGCTCCCATGTTTTGGATAAAACATGGGATCTGTTGTGCCTACAAAAAATGGCAACTGGCGGGGAAGAACCAGTTATCTTTGTAAATGAAAACCTTTGGTTATAAAGCAGAAATGCCAACCAGTTCAATTTCAACCTGTAATCTACAAAATGATATCATGAAAACACAATCAAAACAACAAAGTTAGGCATATGATCAATACATTCCCGTCCAAAACCAATAAACGATAATATTTAATCTAGTAAGGGAGTCTAGGAGAAAACATAATTTTTATACCTTTCTGTAATCATGGAATGGAAGATTTATGATTAACCTTGGGAATAAACTCAGAGCCATTCTGGATTAAAATACATGAATCACCTCGGCTTCATTAATTATTCATTTATGTACCTGTATATTTATTTCTCTCTCTCTCTCACTCTCTTTTTGATAAATAAACAAGAGTTCTATTGATATAAGGCCATTTCCCTGACTTGATGATCAAATATTGGCAATGCCATTCACAAACCTGATTAGGAACCTGAACAAGCTAGCTCGGTCAAGAGACTCCTTGTCTTCTAGTTTTATAAGCTGAAAGCAATTACCATGGCTTGGCGACCATATATGGGAATTTCAGTCCAAAATCAAATCCATGATCACAGTAGGGCTGGCTTGTAATAAGACCCCCCTTATCCTTATATACAACAAAGCATATTATAAGAAAACAAAGATTTATTATTGCATAGATTACAAGACACTACCATGGCTTGGTGACCACATCACAGTAGTGTTACTCACTAATGCTTTGTAGATCATGAATGGACCAACCTATGATAGGATCTTCCACCTTCCTGCCAGAGCTGAAAGTCATATCCCAAGTTTGGTGACTTGATGTGAAGATGTCATTCCACTTAAACATTTATGATCATAATGGGTTGGCTCGTAATGAGACCCCCCATATTGTAATCTACTTTAATTGAAATAAATTATTAACAAAGTGATTAGTATGGCATCCTTAATAGATAAGAATAACCAGGCTATAAAATATTATGCCATTTACCCATGAAACTCAAAGTAAGAAACTCCAGTTTGCTTTTCAACTTCAATTAATCAGACAAATATTTAAAAGATGTTGATGATAGTTGGAAGATATCGATCAAGGCTCTGCAAAAATTGACTGTTTGGTTCCGTGAAGAGCATTTTCTGACATAGGATGAAAGGAAAAAAAGTTGGCATGCTACCTGAAAACTTCAGATTGTGTTAGTCTCAAAACAACACTGATGAACAACTTTACCAAACATGTAGACTTATTAAAAAAAAAAAATCAAAAGAAAAGGAAATCAAACAAAACCAAAGGAAAAGAAACAAACCACACTTTATGTACAAGTGGAACAACATGCTCTCCTTAAACAAAGTAATTCTTGAGCAGCTAGACATTCACTGGATAGGTTTAAGCAAAACCTTCTAGTGTTTGTAACCAGACAGTACTAGGACCAATATTTTATGTAATAATGAAAGGTCCCAGCCACAAGCGTTGGAACTTAGTATAATCATTCTTGTCCTTACGTTCCTTGTCCCATTTTAGAACTAAGTCCCCCACGGAGAAATCCCTGTCAGATGAAGACTTCTCATCAAACCACCTCTTCACAAGCTATTGGTGATGATACAACTTGTTTTTAGACTTTTCCTTGTCATGTTCTAGTTTGAGTAATGTATCAATTCTGTGTTGGAGTGGGGTAGAGTCACTTTCCTGCACAAATTGTGCGATTTGCAGGGAAGGGATCATGAGGTTGGCTAGTAAGACAATCTCCTTACCATAAACTAGACAGTAAGGGGATTTTCCAATGGCCGCTTTAGGAGTGACATGGTCTTCCCAAAGAGCATTCTGTAACTAAATGTGTCGATTCTTGTGGTGAGTATCCATAGTCTTCTTTAAGATGTTAATTAAATTCTTATTAGAAGACTCTGCTAATCCATTTCCCCATGGATAATAATTGGCAGAAAATTTTAATTTTATCACTTTTTCAAGGGCATATTGAGTCAATTCAAAAGAGGAGAAGTATGAAGCATTGTCAAACACTAGGAATTTCAGAACACCAAACCTTGTAACTATCTGACTTTCAAGAAATGAAATTACTTGGCTTGTGTTTGCTTGTCTAAGAGGGACTGATTCTACCCATCTGGTGAAGTAGTCCATAGCTATCAAAATATATTTATGTTGCAGAGAAGAGGGAGGATTAATAGGTCCAACAAAATCTAGACCTCACTGCTGGAACAGGAATTGAACTGTGACTGGCTGCAGAGGAAACGCATGCTTCTTCATTTTGTCAGTGCACTTCTGACATGGTTCACATCTTCTGGCATAAGCATAGGTGTTTCTGAACAAGGTAGGCCAGTAGTAACCCACTCTCAAGATATTGTGGGCAGTGGTTTCTCTAGAAAAATTTTCTCCTGCAGGTCCTGCATGAAATTCCAAAAGAATATTCTCAGTTTGAGCTTTCTCTAGACATCTAAGGAAAGCACCATCATAATTTTTTCTAAATAAAACACCATCTATGAATTGGTATGGTGTTGCTTTTAATATTAAGGATTTGCATTTTTTGAAGTCAAGGGATTCAGGATCATACCCATGAGTTAGAAAATTTTAATGTCGTCATACCAGTCGGATTCTTGAGTAGTGATAATGTTGACAGAACCTTCTAAGGTTCCTTCTTCTTGCTCCCACTCGACTTGTTGTTTTACAGGATCATTCGACTAAGAGGTAAGCAAACAAAAACCTTGACCTTTCACTATTTTTTCTAGTCTTCTTTCTAAATCGTATTCTTGTAGAGCTATCATCCAGTGACCTCTCTTCTCCCCCAATTCCTTTTGTATCAGAACATTTCTAATCGTTGCATAGGGCACAATTAATTTAGTTCTAGACTTCAATAAGTACGGTCTAAAATGCTTAACTCATTTATAAACCGCATAAGCTTGTTTGTCTATTTGGGAGTAATTTAACTCTGCGCCCTTGAATGTCAAAATCATAAAATAAATGGGAATATCGAGGTCATCTGGGTGCTTCTGTGTAAGAACAATATCATAAGAAAAGTCAGTAGCAAAAGTATATAAAATAAAATCCTTACTGAAGTCAGGAGACATAAGGGCAGGAACTTCTGCAATAGCCTTCCTAATCTCAGTAAAAGCGTTTCGTTGTTCATCAAACCATTTATACTGTGCATTCTTCTTGATCATTAATTGTAAAGGTTTAACAATTTGCGCAAAATTAGGGACAAATCTACGAACAAAATTTATCTTTCCAAGGAAAGATTGCATGGCTTTGCGTGTACCTAGAAACTCGAGCCTTGCAATGGCTTGTGTGCGTTCCAGATCGATAATCATACTTTCTTTCGAAACAATAAATCCCAGCAACTTGCCTTCAGTCACTGCGAAGATGGATTTCTTAGTATTAAGTGAAATTTTGTATCTTCGGCAACGTTCGAATACATTTTAGGGAAAACAAATGCTCATGTTGTTTTTTCGAAAATATAGTAATGTCATCTAAGTATACAACAACAAAATCATGCATAATCCCCCTGAAGGCTATGTCCATTACTCGCTGGAATGTAGCATCTGTATTTATTAACCCGAATGGCATTCGCCTGTAGGCAAAAGTTCCCCAAGGGGTCCTAAAAGTTGTTTTTAACTAATTATCAGGAGCAACCAAAACCTGGTTATACCCTGAAAAACCATCGAGGAGAGAAAAACATTGTGAACTTGCAACTCTCTGTAAGATCTGTTCCATAGGGGGAACAGGGTAATTATCTTTCTTGGAATATTTATTAAGGTTTTTAAAGTGAATGCAGAGCCTAATGTCACTAGTTTTCTTGCGAACTAGTACTAAATTAGCAATCCACTGCGTATGCCCGACTGGAAAAATAATTCTTGTTGCAAGGAGATTTTCCATCTCCTTCTTGACAGAAGGTTCCAAGCTAGGGTGCATATTCTTAAGCTTCTGCTGGTAGGGTTTAGTGTCTGGCTTCATCGGTATATTATGATGCATAGTATTAGTGTCAAAGGTTTTCAGCTCGTCGTATGTCCAAGCAAAAACGTCATAAATTCTCTGCATAGCTTGATAAAAGATCTTTTTTCATTGGGTGAGCAGTCAACCCCTAGTATAACCATGCGAGGGTTTTGCTCACTTCCTAAATTCACTTGTTCATAATTGAGAGAAGAGCTATGAGTCTTACAATTCACCCTCTGCTTGAACTTATCTTGGAGGTCATAGAAATTTTCCAAGTTGACAATTGACTTAGGAATCAAACTGGCAGTGTAAGTGGGATCAACTAAAGATTTTTCATGCTCACTTTCATCAATAGCAACACCTTGAAACGTGTCATGAGCTGTAAGAAAATATAGGATCTGTTTATCATCATTAAACACTTTCCAATTGGTTATATTATCTGGGATCAAAGGTCTGTACATTAATTCAATAGAAACGGTATCTAGTGACAAACCTTCTGGAGGTATCAATCTGGATGTAGTATTAGCTAATAGGTCGACATCGAAATTATGAGATCTTGGGATAGACTTAATGTTAAAAACAATGAAAGAATTAGTTAAGTCCCTTACTAAATTTTGATAAATAAGCAAATGAGGAGATATGCAATGAATCTTGTTTCTTACTTGCTTAACTATTATTTACGAATCTCCATAACAATCAATTACTTGGGAATTCATGTTTATTGCTTTCCTGAGTCCCTGGACCAAGGCTTCGTACTCAGCAATGTTATTGGTACATTTGAATTCCAGCCTGCATGCAATCATGGTTTTGGTACCTTTAGTGTAATGACCCTTTTTCAAAATTCTATTAAAATGCCAATTTTTCCACTTTTTTCCCAATTTCGACCTTTGACTAGTTTAACTGTTTTGACCTCCAAATCAACCCAAATGCTCCCAAATATTCTGTAGGATTGTATGAATGGTATTTAGACTTGAATATCAGGTTCATGGATGTTTTATGGCCCTCCAAATACTGCTTCAAACTTGATTTGTATTTTGATCAATATAGGTAATTTTGACTAGTAATTTGTGCATAAAATCCCCCTCGGGTAACACTGAAAATGGCCTTCCAAATGCCCCCAAACTCCCACAAATTTATGAAAAGAAGTATATAATGTGTTAAGTATGTGATTAAGGTCTCATATGCACCATTAATTGATTTTTACTACTTTTCTAACTCTCTCACATTAAACATCAAAAACCCCCAATTCGACCCTTGGGGAAATGGCACTATTTCACCTCCCAATACAACTAAACTGAGTAAAAATGATTCAAATGCTCAAGTACAGTACATGAAAATTGTAGAAGACATCCATGGCAGTATATTGATCACAAATATATCAGAGAATCATCCATCCATTCGAAATAGTCAACATTATAGTGTCATACACCAATGCATTGGGGAAATGGACATTGTTTGCTCATTAATCAATAGTTTTGCATACAACCAGTGGGTATTTCGACCTGAGACTTTCTGAATATTAATAACATAGGATATGAAGATATTACAATCATAAATATATAATGAGAAGCTCTCTCAAGAATCACACGTGCTCACCAAAAACGCCCTCCCTCAAGGAGCATGAATATGCCTTCAAAACTGGAAACGGTGGAGAGAAAGTGCTGCACTAAACCAAACCATGAAACTTCCTGTAGTTTCTACCTGAAAATAGAAACTCCATTAAAGCACCATGAAAGACCTGAGTGGACTCTCCAAACACCAACTTGGATGCGAATCTTTCACCCTCGAAATTGGCTAAGGCAAGAAACTAGTCATCCACTAGCTCTCTCTTCAAAAATGCAATTTTCTCAAATCATCAAAATCCATTCTCATTCTTCATTTCTACATTTTATAACCAACATTAGCCTTCTAAGGGTTGAAATTCTCTCAATAGATTCAATAGATTTCCATTTAGGAAATATTCCACATTTGCCACTTGTCTCCTAGTTCCAACCTTCCATCTTCTCCCAAATTCGATTTTGAGTCTCTTTGGCTTCTCCAACTCCCAAATTCGCCTTCCTTGAGCCTATTTTTGGTGCTGACATGTCATAGTGGTCAGATGTCAGAGGTCAGGTCTGCAATTTGTCATAGTTGTCATAGATGCTCCATCATTGGTGTCATAGGGACTAGGGAATCTAGCCCAAGTGTCCACAAACTTCTACTTTGACTCTTTATCTTCCATGGAGGTTACCAATCCTTCCCAATTCGACCTAAGATGCTCAATGATATGTGTTATGACTTACCAACTCACCCAAGAGTGTTCACATTCCCATTAATTCGAATTTGCAGAAGAGAGATACCATGTATTATGAAAAATCAAGCTAGTGTGGGTCCCACCACCTTCATATGTCTCCAAAACCACTTGCCACTTAGAATTTATCTTGAATTTATTTATTCACCATATTTATTAAATGCTTGAACCCCTCTAATGTCTAAATATCATTTATTAGCTTCCTTATTACCATCCTACATGTGCCCATCCAACCTAGGAAACTAGTAGGATTGATGGGATTGTCTTACTATGCACTTATTTGAATGGGGACATTACAGTCCTCCCCAACCAAGATTGCTTGTCTTCAAGAAATTTCAGATTTGGATGCTGCAAAATATTCTCCTCTTCCCATGTGGCATCTTCATTTGGTAAGTCCTTCCATTGCACTAAATATTCTTTTGATGATTCTACTCCTCAACCTTCTTTCCCGTGTCTTCAAAATCTTTTCCGGAACAAGTGTGAGCTGACCTTCATCATCCAAAGGAGGAAGTATTTCTGAAGTGATGCTTTGCTGACCAAGAGCTTTCTTAAGACAAGAAACATGAAATACATTGTGGATTTTACTCCCTTCCGAAAGTTCTAGTTCATATGCTACTTCTCCAACCTTCCGCACTACCTTGTATGGCCCATAGTACCTTGGTTTTAATTTTTCTGCTCCATTCTTTGTTAGAGATGTTTGTTTATAAGGCTGCAACCTTAAATATACTAAATCATTGACTTGAAAGGTTCTTTCTTCTCTATGCCTATCAGCATATTGTTTTTGTTGATTTTGAGCAACCTGCAAATTGTCTTTCAAGAGCTTTAAAATTTCTTGGCTCTCTTCCACCCAATCTTTAGCCTTTGGGGCTCTACTATCACCAAATATAATGTCAGCAAATGTAAGTGCATCATAACTATATAATGCTTTGAAAGGAGACATTCCTATTGACATATGATAAGTGGTGTTGTAGCAAAACTCACCCAAGTATATCCATTTTGCCCATGCTTTTTGTTGCCCTCCCACATAGTTTCTTAGGTATCCTTCCAACCATTGGTTTACCCTCTCTGTTTGTCCATCAGTTTGTGGATGATAGCTGGTACTTGGAGTCAATTGAGTGCCTACCAATCTAAAAATTTCTTGCCAAAAAGCACCCATGAATCTACTATCTCTATCACTGACAATGCTCTTGGGGAGCCCATGCAATCTGGAGATTTCTTTGAAAAAAATATCAGCCACTTGTGCAGCACTAAAAGATGATGTAACAGCAAAGAAATGAGCAAATTTTGTCAACCTATCAACTACCACATAGATGCAATCCTTACCCAAGGATTTAGGCAATCTGGTGATGAAATCCATGGAAATACTGTCCCATTTTTGCTCTGGAATGGGCAATGGTTGTAATAGGCCGGCTGGACATGTAAGTTCTGATTTGTTTTGTTGACATACTTTACATTCATTCACATACTTCTGAATATCTTCCTTCAGCCCCTTCCAAAAAAATCTTTGCCTCAACTGTCTATAAGTTTTGAAGATCCTCGAATGGCCCGCTAGTGGGGAATCATGTGCTTCTTGCAAAATTCAGTACTTGAGCTTGGAGTTATGAACTAAATAAATTCTTCCCTTATAATATATCATCCCATTCAAAATCCTATAATTATCATCCCCTTTGATTCCATCCAACACATCACAAGCAAATTTGTCTTTGGCATATTCAACTAGTAACATGTTTTTCCAATCCTTGGCAATATCCATGAGAGAAAAAGAAGGCCTTCTTGACAAAGCATCTGCTACTATATTATTCTTTCCTTTGAAATATTCAATATCAAAATCATAAGCTTGAATCTTGCCTACCCACTTTTGTTGCCTTTCATTTAGATCTTTTTGGGTGAGAAAGTGTCTTAGACTATTGTGGTCAGTTTTCACCACAAACTTGCTGCCCACCAAGTATTGTCTGAATTTGGCCAATGCATGCATAATGGCCAGCATTTCTTTATCATAGATGGAGTAAATTTTTTCATGAGGCTGCAACTTTCTTCTCTCAAAGGCTATGGGGTGTTGGCCTTGCTTTAGGACAACCCCTATTCCTCCACCTGAAGCATCACATTCCACAACAAAAGGTTTAGTAAAATCAGGAAGTGCAAGTATGGCACAACTACTCATTACCTCTTTCATTTTTTGGAAGGCCTTTTCAGCCTCTTCATCCCACTTGAAAGCATCTTTCTTAGTCAAATCAGTGAGTGGAGAAGTCAACTTGGAGAACCCTTTCACAAATTTTCTGTAGTAGGTGCATATGCCAATAAAGCCTCTCAATTCGGTAATATTTTTTGGTGATGGCCATTCCAATATAGCCCTGATTTTTTCCATGTGTACCTTCACTCCTTCTTGCCCAATAATGTGCCCAAGATACAGTAGTTCTTTCATCCCAAACTCACATTTTGATAATTTAGCAAATAATGACTCTTCTTGCAAGAGTTTCAACACAATCTCTAATTGTTGCAAATGCTCTTCCCATGTTTTACTGTAAATGAGAATATCATCAAAGAAAACCAAAACAAACCTTCTTAGTTTCTTGCAAAATATCCTATTCATACATGCTTGAAAGGTGGCTGGAGCATTAGTTAACCCAAAAGGCATGACAAGAAATTCAAAGTGGCCAAAATGACATCGAAAAGCGGTCTTTTGCACATCTTCATCTTTCATTCGAATTTGGTGATACCCTGATCTAAGATAAAAATTTTAGAAGTATTTGGCCCCATGTAGCTCATCCATGAGCTCATCAATCCTAGGAATAGGATACCTATTCTTGATAGTCTTTTTGTTCAAGGCTCTAAAATCTATGCACATTCTCAATGTTCCATCTTTTTTCTTCACTAGCACTACTCAAGAAGCATAAGGGCTAGAGCTTGGTCTAATGAGTCCCAACTCTAGGAGTTCTTGGATAGCTTTTTCAATCTCATCTCTGAAATTTTTAGGATGTCTATAAGGTGGTATCTGAATGGGTGAAGTGCCCTCCTCCAAAATAATACTGTGCTCAACCCCCCTATCCGGTGGCCTACCATGTGGAAGGTCTCTAAAAACCTTTTCATATTTTTGCAAAAGTCTCTCTATCTCCTTTGGGTGTTTGAAAATATTTATAGTTGGCTTGGGAGATGTAATATGACATTCAGCAGCCCATTCTATATCCCCATGCCTCAATATAGATCTCATACTATTGCAAGTTACTACTTGATTTGGATAAGTGTGTTGCCCTCTCACAATTCTTTGTACTCCTTTTGAATCTTGGAATTTCATTTCGGGAATTTGATAATTTACTGTATGCTCTCCTATTGAATACAACCATTGAACTCCCAAAACCACATTAGTATCAGCAACATCAACCACATAAAAACGATCAACAAAAGTATAGTTACCTACGGTGACTTGCAGCTTTGGAACCCATGTTTTGCACTGCATTGTGTTGTGACCGGGAATGACAACTGTGAAGCCATCAAATGGTTCAATAGGTATCTTTCTTTTCTCTACCATCTCTGCATCAATGAAGTTATGAGTGGCTCCTCCATCTACCAAAACTGAAGTTCTTTGTCCTTGTACCACACCTTTGCATCGGATAGTATGATAGCGAGGTACTGCTGAAAGCACTGCCATTCTTGCTTTATCCGGTGAAGGCTGATTTTCTTCTTGTCTTTCCTCTTCTACTGCTGTCTCATATGCCTCTTCTTGATCTAAAATATGTCCATCTTCATCCATGCCCCCATCATACCCCTCATTGTCAGAAAATACTTCTATGTATTGAGCCTTTCCTTTGGTACATTTGTGCCCCGGTGTCCATGGTTGGAAGCATGTGAAGCACAATTTCTTTTTTCTAAGTTCATCCCTGTTTATTCCCTCTTTTTTATTCCTCTCAAATGACTCTCTTTGCCAAGGTTTCTTATCATATCCATCCCTTTGCCAAGGTTTCTTTTCAAATTTGTAGCTAGACTTAGGAGGAAATATCGTTCTAGGAAGCACATTTTGGAGATCCCTAGTCAAGCTCATTGCATCTTTTAATGTAGTTGGCTTGTGGGCTTTGACCAAACCTCTTAAGGGTTCATCCAAACCTTCAGTGAACATAAATACTAATCTTCCCATAGATACATCAGCCACCTTGACTGATAATTTTTGAAAGTCCAACATATATTCGGTAGGGGACCCGGTTTGCTTCAATTGAGCTAGTTCTTTGAAAGGCAATTCTGGATCTTTTTGTTCAAATATTTCTAGTACCCTGTCAACAAATTCTCCATATGCTTTAACCTGATTATGACCCAAGGTTTTCAGCCCATGAAACCACCATTCATTGGCATCTCCTTCCAAATGCAAAATGGCCATTTTTAATGCATCCTCTTCCAACATAGGATTCAGCGAAAAATATACATCCAATTTTTGCACCCAAGTGTTAGTAGAATTTTGAGAAGAACCATCAAAAGTAGGAAGTGACATTTTTCCAATAGCACTATTCAATTCTTTGTTTTGGAATGGACTCCTATTGTCTCCCTTCATTTTAATCTTTTGCATAGCATCAATGTAGTCACTGAGTGGTACACCTCTTTTACACTCTTCATTCAAATCATTCCAATCATTTACTAGTTTCTTGTAATCCAATTCAAGATTGGGATCTTCTTTGGGTGTGAGAAATTTAGGTGCAGTATGCCTTTGTGTGCTTTGAAATTCATCAGGTCTATTATGAGGTCCCGCACTTGAGAAAATATGCTCATTCCCTTTCATATTTTCCCCTGAGTGTGAACCATTATTATCTCCTATCATCCCTTTGCCTGAAAGTTGGCTACCCAACAATTCGAAACCTTTCATCATTTGTTTATTCATATCTAGCATAACCATGGTAATTCCTTCAAAACATGGTTTTAAGGATTCAATAAATTCCTCCTTATGTCTTAATTTTTCCTCCTCCTCTCTACCCATTGTTTTAGAAAAAAACTCTTTTTCTGCTACTATCTCTTCTTCAACCAAAACTTCTTCAACTACTAATTCAAAGGGTGGTGTTTTATTTTTTTGGCTTCTTGTTAATACCATCAGGTTCCAAGACCATGCTCTGATACCACTTGTAATGACCCTTTTTCAAAATTCTATTAAAATGCCAATTTTTCCACTTTTTCCCCAATTTCGACCTTTGACTAGTTTAACTGTTTTGACCTCCAAATCAACCCAAATGATCCCAAATATTCTGTAGGAGTGTATGAATGGTATTTAGACTTGAATATCAAGTTCAGGGATGTTTTATGGCCCTACAAATACTGCTGCAAACTTGATTTGTATTTTGATCAATATAGGTAATTTTGACTAGTAATTTGTGCATCAAATCCCCCCCGGGTAACACTGAAAATGGCCTTCCAAATGCCCCAAAACTCCCACAAATTTATGAAAATAAGTATATAATTTGTTAATTATGTGATTAAGGTCTCATATGCACCATTAATTGATTTTTAATACTGTTCTAACTCTCTCACATTCAACAGCAAAACCCCCAATTCGACCCTTGGGGAAATGGCACTATTTCACCTCCCAATACAACTAAACTGAGTAAAAATGCTTCAAATGCTCAAGTACAGTACATGAAACTTGTATAATACATCCATGGAAGTATATTGATCACAAATATATCATAGAATCATCCATCCATTCAAAATAATCAACATTATAGTGTCATACACCAATGTATTGGGGAAATGGACATTGTTTGCTCATTAATCAATAGTTTTGCATACAACCAGTGGGTATTTCGACCTGAGACTTTCTGAATATTAATAACAGAGGATATGAAGCTATTAAAATCAGGAATATATAATGAGAAGCTCTCTCAAGAAGCACAAGTGCTCACCAAAAATGCCCTCCCTCAAGGAGCATGAATATGCCTTCAAAACTGGAAACGGTGGAGAGAAAGTGCTGCACTAAACCAAACCATGAAACTTCCTGTAGCTGCTACCTACAAATAAAAACTCCATTAAAGCACCATGAAAGACCTGAGTGGCCTCTTCGAACACCAACTTGGATGGGAATCTTTCACCCTCAAAATTGGTTAAGGCAAGAAACTAGTCATCCACTAGCTCTCTCTTCACAAATGCAATTTTTCTCAAATCATCAAAAGCCATTCTCATTCTTCATTTCTACATTTTATAACCAACATTAGCCTTCTAAGGGTCGAAATCCTCTCAATAGATTCAATAGATTTCCATTTAGGAAATATTCCACATTTGCCACTTGTCTCCTAGTTCCAACCTTCCATCTTCTCCCAAATTCAATTTTGAGTCTCTTTGGCTTCTCCAACTCCCAAATTCACCTTCCTTGAGCCTATTTTTGGTGCTGACATGTCATAGTGGTCAGATGTCAGAGGTCAGGTCTGCAATTTGTCATAGTTGTCATAGATGCTCCATCATTGGTGTCATAGGGGCTAGGGAATCTAGCCCAAGTGTCCACAAACTTCTACTTTGACTCTTTATCTTCCATGGAGGTTACCAATCCTTCCCAATTCGACCTAAAATGCTCAATGACATGTGTTATGACTTACCAACTCACCCAAGAGTGTTCACATTCCCATTAATTTGAATTTTCAAAAGAGAGATACCATGTATTATGAAAAATCAAGCTAGTGTGGGTCCCACCACCTCCATATGTCTCCAAAACCACTTGCCACTTAGAATTTATCTTGAATTTATTTATTCACCATATTTATTAAATGCTTGAACCCCTCTAATGTCTAAATATCATTTATTAGCTTCCTTATTACCATCCTACATGTGCCCATCCAACCTAGGAAACTAGTAGGATTGATGGGATTGTCTTACTATGCACTTATTTGAATGGGGACATTACATTTAGGATCAATGAGAACACAACTTGCACCAGCTCCATATTTAGATCTGGAACCATCGAAAAACAAAGTCCATGCATTCAAATCTAGCTTAAAATTGGTATTCACACTATATACATTATGTACAATATCACTTGAGAATGGAACAGATGTAAAATTGACAATATGAGACTGTTTCTGTGCACTTTCAGCAGGTGAAAAATCTGCAAGTAAGTCTCCAAAAAACGTGTCAAAAGTGAAATGTTCCACATGTGAGCGAAAGTATGCAACTGTCTCACTGGGGTCATTCAAATCTGTGACAATGTGCATATAAGGCTCCTTGCTAATATTTATCTTGTTTGGCCTTCCATTGTAAGGAAGCCACAAGTGAGACCAGTCGGTTGCAAAGTAACCCTTAAGTTTTTTTGACTAGCCTCTCTTTAGTCAGATCCCATACATCTCTGGGATGTCAACCACAACGATGTCCACTGTTTGATCGATCATGGGGTCAGCAGATAATGTTAACATAACATTTCTTAGTTCCCCTACTACTTTCACTTTGGATCTATCCAACTGAACCATCTGAGTAGGACATGGTTCCTAAGTAGCATTTAATTTCTTACAAACTGATAAGGGCATTACATTGGATGAAGCCCCTGAATCCACCATACAGTTATGAACATTCCTATTAAATATCTCAAATTTTAACAAAAAGGGAGGAGTCCTTTTCCCAACAAGTTTTGAACTATTGGTTTTAGTGTATGTCTCTAGATTATTGTTTTGAGTCTCCCTAGGTTTGTTGACAATTATACTCTTTGGCCAACTGTCCCTCATAGCAGGGATCTTCAAAAGTTCAAATACAGAGATATTAGCTTTCATCTTCTTTAAGTCATCAATCAAGTTGTATTCTATCTCAGGAATAAGTGTATCCTTTTTTATGGTGGTTTTGACTCTGTTCGTTGTGGGTGTGCAGGTAGAAGCTTCTTGATTTGGTTGTCCTTTACTCCTCGTGTTGTAGGGATTTTGGACGTTAAACACTGTTTCAGGCTCTTCTTCTTCCCCGGCCATGGGAAGTTCTGCAAAGAAACTAATGGTATTAACCTATTGGTCTTCTTCCTCATCCCGAGGCTTAGTATATTGATCTTCCTGTAGTTCTTGTTCTCGGTGATGAGCAGAATGATGGGGTTCTGAAACTAAGGCCTTAAAAATAGACAAAATTTCCTCAGAGTTCAACCCTTCCTCAGGATTGGGTGGGACTTGGTTTTGTTGAGGTTGATAGGGTCTTCTAAATGGTTTCCTATTGAACCCTCTATTTGTGTTCTAGTTTTCAGTATTAGTTCTCTTGAGGTCAACCATTTTGTTAGAAATCCTCTGGAGGATTTTCTTCATGCCACCCATTTCAAAAGGGTCTTTGTGTTGTGCAACACGTTTTGTAGGAACATCAGTTTTCTTTCGTGACATGGAAGGTTGATCAACTGAAGTATCTGGGTTGTCCTTTAAATCGAAAATATCCTTCTCGACCTGAATGGCCTTAGCAAAGGCCTCGGACAAGGTTTCCTTGTGTGCCCGTTTAACCCACATAGCTATGGGGATTGGAAAACCTTTCACATAGTATGCAACCAGGAGTTCTTCCACATGAAGAAGAGTAATAGGGATTCTATTCTTTAAATATGAAAATCTCTGATTAAAATATTTTACCCTTTCGTTACCCCGGATTTTCATAGAAGAGAGATCAATTACCAAGTCTTCGGGTGTCTTATCATCTCCAAACTTTTGCATGAATTCCTTCTCAAAGTCATCCCATGAAGTTATAGATCTAGCTTCTAAGGCAAAGTACCAAATGGATGCTTTCCCTTGGAAGGTATATGGAAACAACCTACAGACTACATCCTCATGGATAAAATTTCTAAGCCCGATGGCTTGCATGAATGTTTTTATGTGATCAAGTGCAAGTGACTTTTCATCAGTATTGAACTTAGGAAGCCATTTTTTAGGATATTTAGGGAGTTTGTGTTGATCCCCTGGGATAAAAACGACATCCTGATCCAACCAGGGTCTATTTTAGCCTTCAGCCATTGGCAAGTCTTCAGAAGATGAGCTCGAGGATGAATCACTATCTGAGGATTCTTCAGATGAAGAAGATGAAGATGGAGGTGGTGGTCCACCTGTTGCCACTTGTGGATCTTCTTGCGTTTCCCCAAACAATGTGTCCAGATTAAAATCTGGGAGCAGATTTTGGCAGGGAGAATTACATTGTTAAGGATTCTGGTCGCCTGAGTTATGATTATCAGAATTATCGACCTGTGGACCAGCATTCTAGTGATCATGAATTGCTGCTAGTCCTATATTACGCTAATCAACATTTCTTTTTTGTAACCTAGCAACACTATCAGAGGATATTTTGAGAATCTGCTCAAGTGTGAGGGGTCCGATAGTGGGTGATACCATAATAATGTCGCCCCTTCTGGTTTCTTGCTCATTTACAAGAGTGGCAGGAATATTTTGAGGATTCTGTACTGGTTGTTCTGTTGATGTTGAATCTTGGGTATGGTTACGTGTAACAACCAGTTCTCTTACTGGAGGAGGTCTATTTAAATTTTGTTTAGGCATGGTTGGTACATGGCCCTCCTTCTAGCGCCATTTTTTTATCCCTTGGTTGAAAATATGTTGGAATGGTAATCAAGGAAAACAAAAGGGGATGAAAACCCAACCAAAGGCTTCAGATAATCCTACGCAAGTTTTACCCTATCCTCAAGTTGTTTGGTGTGGTTAACACCCATGGATACAAAGGCCACTACTGGAACTTATGTGTGTTTGATCTTGAGAAGGATCTTCCTTCCTGTAAGGGAAGAGGAGAAATCTTACCTAATCCTAAAATTTATTCTAAATTTGAAAAGAAATCTAATATAACTCAGGCCTATTCTAACAGGAATGATTTGTTTGTGTACAAGATAACTTGATCTGAAAATTACTAAGTCCTTTCACCAATTTGACAGACATGCAAAACTGGACCTTGACTCAATAACTTAAGATATAATTGATTGAAAACATTCAACCAACAATAACTTAAGAATGAAGTGCATACAAGCTTATCATGAATCTGGAATGTTAATTGAGAAATTAACATTAACTTAATGATTACTGTGAATCATTTGCAGAAATAGATAAAATGTTTTAGATAAAGACATTCATTCAAAACATTAATTGCAGAGATCATAAGTCAAGAGAAATATGAACTATAAACCAATGCAAATTATTGATTGCAAACAATAAACAGTATTAGTGAATGTATCAAAGCAAAATCGCAATCCATCAAAGACATTTGACAAATTATAATAGAAGAGATCGCTGAAGAAAACTAATTGCGTATTAAGGCTTGCAAAACATTACATAGTCTGCAACAATAGAGTGTCTCTAGTCTCTTTTGGCGATTCTGTCCCCTAGCCATCCATCCCTTGCAATGAGATCTAAAATCTCTTAAATAATAATTACAAAGCGATAATTCAG
The DNA here is from genome assembly GCA_027924585.1 of Larix kaempferi. Lineage (NCBI taxonomy): Eukaryota > Viridiplantae > Streptophyta > Pinopsida > Pinales > Pinaceae > Larix > Larix kaempferi. Next base: position 810,845 of record BSBM01000406.1, read on the forward strand.
GATCAAATCTCCCACAGAGCCGGGATCATAAAAACTACATTATCCTAAAATGGCCAAGGCAATATTACCTCTTGGCCTACAATATCTAACTATCCTTATACCTAGGAACAATAACCAATTCGGACCCCAAACTGGGCATCATACAATTCAAAAGATTGCACCACATATCTTCGAGAACCTCTTGTCATCAGTCGAGGAGAATCAAGATAGATCATGAGTTATTGAATATAGCTGACGAGGAACATATGAAATCTTCCCTTGATTCACGAGGACCAAATATGTCTTCAAAGACCGAGAAATTAGCTAGAGGATCCTCCTTGGAAGGAATTGTGGGGCACACAGGTGGAAAATTGATAATCAAGTCCCGAACATTTGTGTTATCTTGATCAATGTACTCTTTATCACCCCTCTTCTGTTTGTTGAAAAGAATTTTTTCATATATGAATTGAACCATGTCATCTTCCTCCTCATTATCTATGCTAACATCAAAAACATCAACGTTAAATGGTGCAGGGACAGGTTCAGAGTATTCCACTGGTTGACGCTCTTCTTCGAAATAATGCTCGACGAGAATATGAGAAACTCCTTGCATTTTACTCACAGCATTCAATTGTTAATAGAGGTATCGAATCATCAATCCAAATTTTGCATATATGATCGTAAACCAACAAATTATCCATAACAGCCCTTATAAGACATAAAACCATAGGATTTGACAATAATTGAGTGTAACCAACTGGAATGATTGCAGATGAACAATGCACAATTTGCAATTATCGTTTCTGCGAGCGAAATATCAGTTAGTGATGCATCAATTGAAATTTGGCGTGAGATGAAGTAAATTTGCATAATAACACATGAAACTAACAGTCAAATCTCAGAGTTTTAATCATTAATTAATGATTGGATTCAAGGACTTCATGTTTGATCAAGCATAACGCGAACAGAACCATATCAATGTTGAAAACGACGAACCAAGCATGAAAAATCGGAATTCAAATCATTTCGCAAGATGCAATCATGGTCATTGGATCGCATCATATCAACGGTCGGGATGCGAGGTGAGGGATGCTAAGTGCAGCATGCCAAGTGCGGGCACCCGTTTATTCAAAAACACATCCTTTAGTGATCCACAATCCGCAAATTGCGGGTTGCGGAATGTAAACCTAATGCATGGTGAAAGTACTTCCTACATCCTGCAATTTGTGCGCTGTGAGTTACGGGGAGCATAGGATAATCCTTATTCAAAACTTTACAGGTTGCAGGAAGGAAACTTTACGTGCAACTTTCAAAACCTTTTTTTGCATCTCGCAATCCACAATTTGCACGTTGCGGAAGGAAAAAAAATCAAAATGTAAAAACAAATGCCCGCAATCTGCAATTGCGAGTTGCGGGTTGTGGGATGATTGAAAATTCAACCCAAAACTTATTTCCGCAACTTTTTAGAAACACACAAAAAATGCATAATTTTTTGAGAAAGAAAAATTTACTAACTTAATTAAATTCAATCATAGGCAGCAAAATAAATGGCAAAGAGGCCGAACAACCCCAAAAATAATAAGTTAGTCTTTGTTATGAAATTGGGGCTCCCATGTTTTGGATAAAACATGGGATCTATTGTGCCTAAAACACTATCCTAAGATCAAAATACAGAAATAGAACATTGCTGAAGAGAGAAACGTTTAACCTTATAAGGTCTAAACTGTTGCTGCTACATGCCTATCCGAAGTAGTTTATATGCAATAGTTATGTTCCAACATAATAATAACCAAAAAAGTTTCTAAAGTCATGGGAAAACCCAAGTTGGTCATGTTACTGATGAGGGGTGTCCACCTTGTTCCCTTTAGTTCCTCTCGTCGGGCCTCCAATGCTGCCTTGAAGTTCCACGATGCTCTTTCTGATATCGGATCTCATACTGTCAATTTTGGTTTCCACTCTCTAAACACTACTATGCATTGCCATGATTTTAGTATCCAGATTTACAAAGAAAGGGTATCCCTTCTCGAGCTTTTGCCATTAACTCGGACCTCTGAATTCGTGACTTGAATAAGGGTGTAGAGGTGTCAGAAGGCCCGCTTAAGTTCATAGTTTTTCCCTATGAGCTTATGGACTTGAATTTCCATTTCCTTTAGATAGGTTTGGACCTCATCTGAGAGGCAGTCGAACCCCAACGCAGTTGCAGGACCCATTTTTCCACTTTTGTCTCCAACAGGGAAGTTATAGTTCTTTCCCATCCCCAATGCCTCAGCCTTGCAATGATCATGCAGAGCTTGTTGTACATTAACCGAGCCGTTGATATCCATCTCTTGGCAGGTTTCATTCACATAGGGTAACTTCAGGAATCCTACACCCCCAGATCCCTGAGAGGTCGAGATTTTCTTCTTACACCACAAGTATTGCCGCGAGGGAAGGATCATATCGACATAGGGAGTAGATTCACCCATCTTACCATAGGATTCTTCCAATCTACCTTGATTGCGAATTCTATCTAGGTTCAAGTAAACGGTTGTAATGCACCTTCGTCCGAGATAAAGGCTGCATGTGCCTCGAACCTCTACCACCATTAATTCCTGCATTTCTACTAGACGTGTCAAGCATGTGTCCATAATCGCTGAGTTGATGAGAGGAGGTCCCAAGAAGGTGGAGGCGGTTTCCTTGGGATCATAAATCCAATTCTAGAGTGTCCCAAATTTATAAGAATCGAAGTATTGATAGAATGTTTTCTCCATGCCAAGTAAAGATGGCACTTCCAAGTGTTAAGGAGCCTATTTTGTTGTTCCATCATAGCAAGTAGAGATCAAAGTTTTAGGGAACCCAAATGTTTCAATACACATGTTGATTGCTAAGCATAATTCCACAGTCTAGACTAGCTCCAACATTTTCCATTGCGTCTACATGTTGGTTGTTAAACCTCATCAGATGAAGGAAATTGATGGTTTTGAATTCTTTTATGATGCATTTCAGGAGATGCTGAATCTTAGTGATAGGACTCTTATGAATCTTTGTCAAGTTTCTAGCTTCCCTAATGACCAACATTGAATTGCCAAAGACCACCATGTCCTCAACTCCTTCCTTTCTTGCTAATTCCAAGCCTTTGATAAGGGCTATCCATTCAACACTGTTGTTGGACCTCCTACCAATTCCCCAAGCAAATTCTTTCAACTTGTTTCCTTCAGAGTCATAGACGACTCCTCCCACACCTACCAACCCAGATCAATCTAAATTATTATTGAAAGAATCAAATAAAACAGTAAATCAATAAGAAAAAATAAAAGAGACAAGAGGAGATGATGTTTATGTGGTAAAACATCAAAATGGGGAAATATCCACAGAAGTTGGTCTTCTATTCTTCAAGTAAACACTCTAGTCTTACAATGCATGAGCTCCCCACTATACATATATCACACTTCTTATTCAATTGGGTCTCCTTCAGCACTATTATATATGATAGATGGTCATGAAGACATATCCCATGAGAAATGTGGGATAAAATCATTTTATAAGCTAGTTAGTTGTTGAATAATAATATAACCAATAGTATAAGTATCACTCATTATGTTTTCAAAATTCCTTAGGATGTACAACTGTAAATGAGACCACTAAACAATCATTAATCACATTCTTACATTTCTCCTTAATGTTGAATGATGCCTAGAGGGTTGTAACATAGTTGGAGGAATATTTGATTATGGTAGCATCCCCCCTTGATTACAACCTCCCGCATTCCCAATAGGTTGTGAAGATGGAGAAACTTCACCTCTATCATTGATTTGGTGAAGGTGTTAGGAACTTGTTGTTTAGTGTGACAATAATCTAAACAAATAACACGATTAGTAACCAAATATTGAATGTAATGAGTATCAAGCTCAATGTATTTGGTTTTGGAGTGTTATACTAGATTGTAAGCAAGGTGGATAGCACTATGATTGTCACATCTTAGCTTAGCAATATCATTATGAACTATTCCAAGCTCAATAAGGACATGGAGGATAAACTTGACTTGGAGTAAACACCTACCTCAATAAACAAATTTAGCCAAGTATATGGGAATACATTATTCCCCCTATCAACTAATTCTATGTCTAGACATTACACCCAGGGGTACGCATGCCTATGTAGGTCTTACAACCATATTCCCATTTACATATGTGCTTAAATCCAACTCCATAAAATTGTTACAATTGTATGCTTGAACATCATCCACTTGTTTCTTTACCCGCATCTACCTCTACTCCAAATCTAGTGAGCCAAATCAAGAACTCCATAACTACATACTTTTTCATTAAAGTCAATGATTTAAGGGTTCTCTCGTTGGAGGGATTGATATTCCCAAACATGGCTCTAATACTAGGTTAGATTAGGAAAATATGCAATAACACTTAACCAAAGACCTAACTAGTATAAACACCAATGAAAGCGTCAATTAAAACAATGAATAAAAAAAAAATAAGAAAGACGAGAGGAGACATTGTTTACATGGTAAAACCCCAAAATGGGGTAACATCCACAGAAGCTTGTATTATATTCTTCAAGTAAACTCCCCAACCTTACAATGCTTGAGTTCCTGAGATATGCACATATCCCACTTCTTATACAATTAGGCCTCCTTCACCTCTATTATATACGATAAAGGGAAAGGAGAACACATCCCATGATAAATGTGGGATAGAATTATTTTATAAGTTAGTTAGTTGTTGAAGAATAACATAGCCAATAGTCTAAGTATGACTCATTGTTTTTGTGAAATTCCTTAAGTTGAAAAATTGTAAATGAGACCAAGTTATACAATCATTAATCACATTCTTATAGGGGGAGGAGATAGTGGTGTGTCTTTCCATGGTGGGGGGTGTTTTGTGTGGTTAGGGAACTTATAGTAGGGGGCTCCTTCTTTGTTGGAGTGCTCTTTGTATAGGTAATAAAGGTCTTAGTCGTGAACTTGGATTTATCAAAAGCACAAGACAATATCTTTCATGCATTAATCAATAGTTTCATCAATTTTATGAAGGTTGTGGTTAGTCTTGTTGTGATATTTTTAGTGTCTTTTAATAATGTTGCAATGGCCAATGACTTTGGTTTCGATGGAAACCTAAGAGATGGCCAAATTTATATTAAGGTAATATTGATACACCTATCATGATACTTGGAGGGAGTGTGTTAAGGAGTAGAATTATTTAATATACATACAAAGAAACAAGTGGAAAATCTCGAATAACTAGAGTAACACCTTGAAGAACAATGTATCATAATGGAAAATATGGCCAATGACCCTGATATGCACTACAATATTATTTTAGGTTTCGCTAGGAGTTCACAACCTCTACGTGGTCGTCTTCTTGTGTCAATGAGTTAGGTAGGGAGCATGTGGTGGACGAAGACATAGTGCAACAGGTGGAAGCAGTTTCAAAAGGACATAACAAAATTCCTCGCGACGAGGGACCTAAAAGGGAAGACATCACTGTGAAAGAGGCTTAAAGTGGGCATTAATTTGCCTGAACCTAAAATTGTTGTCCATGTATACCAGTGTATTTTTTTATTTGACTCTTTTGTCAAGCCATATAACTCTAATTGTTTTAAGATAGAAGCATTTTTAGATTGTAATAAGGACCTTTTGAAGTAGACTTATGTTTATGGGCTTTATTCTATATGACTTCTTTTTTGAACTCTATGGAACACTTTGTATATGACTTTATATATATATATATATATATATATATATATATATATATATATATATATATATATATCAATGCTACCTTATTACTTTTATGATATATAGCATTTATTATATTATTTTTATTTGTAGAGATATAATATTTTAACTTACTTATCCACATCATGATATAACATTTATGACATGTTAGATTGTAATAATTAATCATGAGTATTCCTTTTCAAATATAATTTTTCTTAGTGAATGGTTTAATCATGTAAAAGTGATTTAAGTTTGTCTTAACATTCTATTAATAAATTACAATATGAAAACAGAATTTATAAATTGGAAGATTGATAACGTTATTATTAAACAAAGTTGGAAATCATACAACTAATTCATCACATAAATTTTTGAATAGATGTACATTTTGAATTGATGCAATAACATCATTTCTCACTCCAATAAGATGTGAATTTTCATTACTAAGAGTGGTGGATTTTCATTACTTATAATTGTAGTTTATTGCGATGCTTTATTAAATACAATTTATATAGCAGGGACTTATCCAATTGTAAAAAGTGAGATGTTATATTTTACTCATTAAAAAAGGCTTATCCAATTATAAAAAGTGAGATGTTATTATTTTACTACAGAATTTATAAATTGGAAGATTGATAACGTTATTATTAAACAAAGTTGGAAATCATACAACTAATTCATCACATAAATTTTTGAATAGATGTACATTTTGAATTGATGCAATAACATCATTTCTCACTCCAATAAGATGTGAATTTTCATTACTAAGAGTGGTGGATTTTCATTACTTATAATTGTAGTTTATTGTGATGCTTTATTAAATACAATTTATATAGCAAGGACTTATCCAATTGTAAAAAGTGAGATGTTATTATTTTACTCATTAAAAAAGGCTTATCCAATTATAAAAAGTGAGATGTTATTATTTTACTCACTAAAATATGATTCCCAATAAAAATGTTTATTCCTTATAAACTAACACATCCTTACAAGATATACCATGAAAATAAATCTTACACAAACAAAATACAAAATGTTGTCCCAAACAAATAATCGATTCTTGTTAATTAAATAAATAATTTTTTTTAATAAAAATAAAAATTATTCTTATCCATCCTTTATTATTTATGCAACTAAACTCCAATGACATATTCCTTTTTGAAAATTTCGTTTCGAGCAAAGATTGCAAAGTATTTCTTTGTCGCTCTCCATTCATTTAAAAATTAATAATAAGATGCATTCAACTTTGCCTTTTGAGGACAAATTATAAGATGCATTCAAGTCAATATTATGACAATGGTTTTATATTAAGGGAAGAATGCATTGAACTTTGCCCTTTCAAAGATCATGGTTGGCTTTAAATTGAAGAGAATATTGAGGTGCTGAACTTTGATTTCGAGTAAAGGGTTTCGATGCTCAAATCTAAAATCTAATAACGTGTGGTTTAAGTAAGTGGATTGACTTTTTCAAAGTTTGTTAATTAATATTTTAATTATATTATTAATGCTAAATGTTCATATATGAATTGTTAATTTATCCGTATTATCATGGTTAATTGCTCAATGTCTTTTCATAGTGTCATGGGAAGCCAAAGAAAAGCCATTTTGCTGGTTTAATAAATGAATCTCTCTTGTGTTGTTGGAAGGCTACATATTCTATATTATACATTTTTTCCACTATATTATATCTTTCTTTCAAAAGAAAAAAAGAGTACCATAGTACCTAGAGAACGAACCTGCTATATTCAATAACGATGTTTTCATATCAATAATGGATTATTTATAATGAACATGCCCTCTACTAACGGGTAGACACTAGACAGGCCCTTTCAAAGATGCTTTATTGGGAAGGACTCCACCCAGGAGATAGCGTGGTGGGGCCTTTCATTTTGCAAGTTTGACCTTACGGAGCATATTTAAACAATTAAGTTTGTAAAAGTTAACCAATATTTCAAAAGTGAGCACAACAAACGTTATAGGCAAGAGCATCTAGGCGGAATTGAATGTGGGGTAGAAGGCAATGGACAAGTGGTAGCATCATGATGCAACTAACTAGCTGTTGGTATGGGACAACTCCCTTGAAATGTGGTCATAGTGCCGTGGAAGGTGGGATTGGAGCTTGAGGCTCATTTATTCAAAACTGACCGCTAAAGACCTAGGCAGTCTATATAAGAACCATTGAATTATGAACTGAGGTTCATCACTTTTCCTGACGAGGAAATTTACCTTGGGGTTCTGCTGTGCTTGCACCCAAGAGATTTGATGAAGGGATATGCTGAGTTTTTGATCATGGTGTAAGTCTTCCTATTATACTATTGAGTGCAGAAGTTATATTGCTGAGTGCAGAAGGCATATTTGAGTGCAGAAGTTACATTGCTGAGTGCGGAAGTTATATTACTGTGTGCCTTGCTTCTACACAGATTCCATCTACTTAGTGGTTCAGTAAGCAAGCTCGGGGGTCCAAAGGAAGCAAGTGGTTTTGGCTACTTCTTCTGGAAAAGGTTGGGAGGAACAGGCCTCCTTGGGTGTTTGTCGACCCTATCTTCATTTACAAGTTCTACTTGTCTTTTCTAATTCCAAGTATTTTAAATTTCTATCTGCAATTACTAATTTACTATTGTCAAGGGTATTATTCAACAAATATAATTATTTTAGTTTATGATCTAATTAGTATTTTGTATAGAAATGATTATGTAAGATGAAATGAATTAAATATTTCTCTGCATTTTTTCCTATGCTAATGGAGCTGCATCGTACTCTAGTACAAAGAAGAAATTAAGGTAGATAAATTGATAGGTAGATTGCCAGATGATTGAGAAGACCAATACTGTTGTATTTTACTAGTTTTTCCTACCATTAATATTATGTATCTACCAAGAGACTTAGCAACAATGACCTTACTCTTAGCCCGAAATAAAAAAAGATTCGCTAAACATCAACTACGACCAACAGTGGTTAAGAGGGTGAACCACCGAGTCTTACCGGTGGTAACGCAATGCCTCCACGAAGCCTCATCAAAAAAACCTACAGACGTTGACACCTGTCATCAAACATATCCGTTGGTTAAAATGAGGTACATTGGAAAAATATGGATTCAAATAACTATCAGCGAGAGCTAGTTTAGGGATTCAATACCTTACCTTCTTAATCCGCTTCTGGAAGCCGAGACACCCACCAGGATCAAGCCGCCACCTTCTAGCATCCAACGCAAAATGACAGTCTGAGGAACTACCACTCAGCTTACAGTGGAAACCGGGCACTGGTTCGAATCTCTCACAAGAATTTTTGCAGAACCTGAAACCCTCCAAACTACTAACATTGTAACAAGAGACTCGTCTCTGAGAGTTCAAAGTCACTAGGACCCAGGTCATGATGTCGAATCCTGGGGAAGATTTACTCATATCAACAGTAAACCCTACAAACTCGCAGGCCTGTCGGCCTTCTCCTAAAACCACTCCTGTAAGAATGAATGCTCGTTTACGCCTACAACGAAGAGATGACAAAGGTTAGTTAGGGTTTCATTAACTCCGAGAAAGCTAGCACGTGATAACTGCCACAATGGTGCCATGTAGACTTTCCACTACATCATCCTTTATTGCACTATGAATCCAGGATTATCACAGTACATAGAATCCTTGCTACGGGATCATGCTTCGGGAATTACAATCTTCATTACCCTAAGTTTCTCATTGTTCAAACCTTGAAGTATTAACACGTATCACCTGCCATCATAATGAACTTTGGGGTTAGGTCCAATGTTATACCACCCTAAGGACTTAGATTACAATTTGATATATTATGCTTGGTTTCAAACATATTAGTATTGTAAATTACATATCAACCACCGTTTTATTTCATTACCATGGGTTATAAAGTCGTAATATATATAGATACAAGATTTAAGAATTAAGTTATTTCATTATGTGCAGTCATCTTATCAAAAACCTACGTACAATGTAATGATTATTTCTACGTTATCATAGAGTTGAAATGCCTTAGTACTCTAGACATCATTTTATGCATAAGTTCATAATTTAGCCAAATGTTTTTAATCAATAGTTTGTATCAAATGACTACTATGCTATCCATTCTATTTTATAGGACTAAAAGACCAAGGATAGAGATACTTTAAAACACCTTTAACTGAGGCATGTTCCTTTCACCTTGAAAATTACAGGAAGCATCATAATCTCGTAACCAATGCTTGATATTTAAAAATGAAGTACATACATTGTGTACAATGAAAATTTGGGAATGTAGACTTGTATGAGTAACATATTGAAATTATAAGTGAAGAACGACAATTTTAGATCCTGCGCTTTTAAGACTTGTCCTTACCTGCGATCTGCGAGAAGAACGTTTATAATGCTTTAGCATAATGGCTAAGTAAGCCTCGGGGTGCCATAGGGCCCCTTCATCATCAAAAAGAAAAGAAACAGTTAGCATATGAAATCTATAGCAAATAACATTATCATCATTTTGGAATTTAAAAACAATTCACATGCAAAGTCACTTCCACATTTTATTTTCTTTATGTCCTTTGATTACTTAAATCAACATTTATTTTATCTTCTGCTTAGTAAGTACAACACTAAAAGCTACCTTAAAATTTTTAATTTTCTTGCAAATTTTCGAAATGTTACATGTGGTATCAGAGCACGAGTTCAAACTCTAGGCCTGAAATAGGCTCACGTGTGCAAACAGAAAATAAAAATCAGAAAGTTTATGCTACTAACTTTTATTTTAATTATGTTTCTGTATAGAACAATTTGATATTAATTTACAGGTATGGACATACCGAAGGAATCAACAAAGGACATATCTCCTCGTAATGAGTACAATAACAATAATAATAATGAAGGAATATACGTTGAGTTAAATAACTAGTCTTCAGAACTTCTTCGTACTGTAAAAGATTTAAAATTTGAGATAAGAACTGTTAAAGAAGAAAATGAACGCATTATGAAAGCACAGGAGGAGTTAAATCAAATTCTAATGGAGAAATACCATCATGAAGAAAGAGGAAGGAAATCAGAAGTTAATTCTGATTCTGGTACAATGTCTCACAAACATAAGAGTAAGAAAGTTAAAAATGGTAAAAGTATTAGTTACCCGTCATCTGAATCTGATCAAAGTAATGATAAATATGATTGTGACAGCAATGACAGTGATTGTTGTTCCAAGAAGAGGAAGTATAAGCATCATGAACAAATTGCTGGAGAGTTTAAAAAGATTAAGCCACCAACATTGAATGGAGAAAATTAAAAGGGTGAGACAACTGAAGCATGGTTGTCTGGAATGAAGAAGTACTTTAATATATACGATTACTCTTCTGAGTTAACAGCCAAGATGGGTATTTACAATCTGATAGGAAAGGAATATATCTGGTGGCGGGATCTTAAAAGAATTAAGCGCATAAAGTAAAGGGACGTAACTTGGAATATGTTTAAAGAGTTATTTAGGAAAAAGTTCTTGTTAGAACAGTACTATGACGATAAATCAAAAGAGTTTTATGATCTGAAACTGGGTACTATGAACATGAAGGAGTTGTGCAGCAAGTTCCTTAGATTGTTGAGGTATGTACCTTACATGGTCGAAGAGAAGCCTAAGGTGAAAATGTTTCTAAGTTGTCTACCTTTCAACATAAAAGACATGATTGAGTATGATAACCCTTCCACTCTGGAAGAGGCTATGAGGAAAGCAAATTTCCGTTTTGACCAAAACAGAAAAAGAGAAGGAACATCTGGTTGGAAAAGTAATAAACCTAATCAATTCAAGCATAAAAAGAAGAGCTTTAATTATAATTCTGGAAGTTTTAAGAAAAATTTTAATAACATAAATTTTCCAAGTAATAATAACTTCAGAAATAATACACCACAGAATTTTACTGCTGCAAGGAATGTACTTAATAATAATAACAACACCAGGTATGCTGAACAAAAAGAACCTTTGAAGTGTTTTGATTACAGTGGACCACATAAGAAAGCAGACTGTACAAGCAACAAAAGGACAGTCAACAACATTCATGGCATACAAGCGGAGCCAACAGTTGGTGATGTGGAAAGAGAAATGCCAAGGATAAATGCAGCGCTGAAAAATCAGCAAGCAGACCATCAAACATCGATGGTCGAAATCGAAGGTATGCTACAAAACAGATCTATTTCTGTTTTGATAGATCCAGGTGCATGTTTGAGTTACATTTCACCTGAATTAGTGAAAAATTGCAAGTTAAGAATAGAAAAGTTTGATAATTCTTGGTTAGTTCAGCTAGCAACAGGCATCAAAAGAAAGGTTACAGACTTTGTTAAAAATTGTGATGTATTTTTGAATCAGCTGAAAACCCAAGTTAATCTGAATTTTTTACCCTTAGGGTCATATGACTTGTTGATTGGCATGGATTGACTTGAACAACATAGAGTAGTGCTTAATTGTTATGAGAAATCTTTTACTTGTCTGAATAATGAAGGTAAAACTGAAACAGTAAAAGGAATTCATAGGAATATTTCAGTAAGACAAATTTTTGCGTTACAAGTGAAGAGAGCTGCCAAAAAGGGATGTAAAATGTTTGCTATTAATGTTATTAATGACGAGTGTTCATCTAAAGAATACAAGTTAAAATTGGAGGACATTCCCATCCTTAGGGACATTTTTAACGTATTCCCGAAAGAAATTCCAGGATTACCTCCGAAAATGGAACTTGATTTCACCATTGAGTTAGTACCAGGTGTGGTACCAAACTCAAAGGATCCCTACATGATGAATATTCTGGAGTTAAATGAGTTAAAATCTCAGCTGAAGGAATTAATAGATAAAAAATACATAAGGCCAAGTGTGTCTCCTTGGGGAGCACCAATAATTTTCGTTAAAAAGAAGGATGGTACCATGTGATTGTGCATCGATTACCATCAGCTTAATAAAATGACAACTAAGAACCGATATCCCTTACCATGCATAGATGATCTATTTGATCAAGTACACGGAGTAGAGATATTCACTAAAATTGACTTAAGGTCTAGGTATCATCAGGTTAGAATAAAAGACGAAGACATATTCAAAACTGCATTCAGAATGCGATATGGACACTGTGAGTTCATAGTTATGCCTTTTGGGATAACCAACACACCGGCAGTGTTCATGTGTTTAATGAACAACGTTATGCATAAATATTTGGATAAGTTTGTAGTTGTGTTCATTGATGATATTCTGATTTACTCAAAAACTAAAGAAGAGCATGACGAACATTTAAGAATAATTCTGCAAGTTTTAAGAGAACATCAGCTTTATGCTAAGTTCAGTACATGTGACTTTTATAAAGATAAAATACAGTAGTTAGGTCACATAATATCTAAAGACGGAATTTTTATCGACCCTAATAAGATAAAAGCAATTAATGAGTGGCCTATCCCTAAAGATGTAACTGACATTCGATCATTCATAGGGATAACAGGTTACTATCGAAAGTTTATTGAAGGGTTTTCAAGAATTGTGAACCCCATTACTCCTTTGCAGAAGAAGGGGAAGAAATTCATATGGGATCAAAAGTGTCAAGAAAGCTTTAATAAGTTAAAAAAATTATTAACCACTGCACCAATTTTAAAAATTGCTTATCCCAATAAGGATTTCGTTGTATGCACTAATCCATGCAACAATGGACTTGGAGGGGTCTTAACTCAAGAAGGTCATGCCATTGCTTTTGAGTCAAGGAAACTAAAAATTTATGAAAATAATTATGCAACTTACGATCTTGAGTTGGAAGTCGTGATACATGCATTAAAAATGTGGCGCCACCACTTGATTGGAAGAAAATTCATACTAATGACAAATAATAAGGGTTTAAAGTATTTGTTGGATCAAACAAATCTTAACGCAAGGTAAGCTAGATGGCTAGCTTTCTTTAGCGAGTATGATTTTGAGATTCAACACATTAAGGGAAAAGAAAACAAGGTTGTTGATGCATTAAGCAGGAATCCCAGATTAAGCTTTATGGCAGCAATCAACACGTTTACGACAGATTTGGAAAATCAAAGTGAAGAAGGAATTAAACAAGATGAAAATTATCAAAAATTGCTTGGTAAAGTTGTTGAAAATGTATCTGAAAGCTTAATAACAGATTTCAACATTGATAAAAAGGGATTAATGACTTATAAAAACAGAAATTAATGTACCAAATGTGTCAAAGGTTAAGCTATTAATTTTGGATGAAGTTCATAAGAGTCCTTATTCAGGACATCTAGGTTATCAGAAAATGATAACTATGTTAAGGAAGGATTATTTTTTTCCAAACATGAAAAATGAAGTGGCTGAATACATAGATAGATGTTTTGAAGGTCAGATCTTTAAGGCTGAACATCAACATCCAGCTGGACTATTGCAGCCATTGCCAATTGCAGAATGGAAATGGGAGATTATAAGTATTGATTTTAGTACAGGTTTTCCTAAAAACCAGAAACATAATGACTCCATAATGGTGGTTGTGGACAAGCTAAGTAAGGCTGCTCATTTTATTCTTGGTAAAACCACTTTTAAAGCTTTTAACATTGCATATGTATTTATGAAGCAAATATTTCACTTGCATGGAATTCCAAAGGTAATTATTTCTGACCGGGACTCTAAGTTCATTGGAAAATTTTGGACAGCACTGTTTAAAGGTTTAAATATTAAACTAAATTTCAGCACTTCGTTCCACCCACAAATTGATGGTCAAACATAAAGGGTAAACCAGATTTTAGAAGACATGCTAAGAATGTATGTCAAAGATCAGCCATCAAAGTGGGAAGATGATTTACATTTAGCAGAATTTGCATACAATAATCATTATCAAGAATCTGCTAAGTTAAGTCCATTTGAGATTTTGTATGGAATAAAATGTTGTACTCCTATTTCTTGGGATAACCCTATAGACAGATTAATGCTAGGACCAGATTTATTGAAAGAAATGGAGCTAACCATGAAACAGGTTCAAGGTAACTTAAAGGTTTCCCAAGATAGGCAAAAAAGTTATGAGGATTTGAAACGCACTGAAAGAGAATTTCAGGTTGGAGACCATGTTTTTATAAAGGAAAAACCCAAGAAAAGTTATTTGAAGCTTGGGAGTTGTGCTAAACTAGCACCAAGGTACTGTGGACCATTTGAAATCCTATCAAGGATTGGAGTTGTTGCATATCAATTTGCTTTTCCATCTAATTTAAAAATCCACAATGTTTTTCACATTTCTGTTTTAAAAAAGTATGTGCACGATGCTACTCATGTGCTGAATTAGAATGACATACAGGTGGAGCCCGAAGGAGATTTTCAGGTGGAACCGGACTGTATTCTCGACCGGAGGGAAATTATGCTTCGAAATCGTACCATAGGGAACTTAAAGGTGCAATGGAAGCACCGTAGCTGTGATTAAGCTACCTGGGAAATGGAAAGTAAAATGCGGGCAGCATATCTAGTTCTATTTCAGGAGGGATCGGATGATGAATAAGCAACATCGAGGATGATGTTGAGCTTAAGTGGGGGTGTTTGTAACATACCCTTTTTTGCTGAAAATTTTTTATGTTGAAAACATTATGTTAACTTTTATTGTAAAGTTTTATATTGGACAAGTGTCCAAGGATGATTGTAATTGCACAATATTTTATTATTTAATAATTTAAATAGGATACAAACACCTAAGGGGACTATTGAAAGAGAGTTTACTGACCCACTAGGTGGAATAGAATCTGGGGTAGAAGGCAATGGACAAGTGGAAACATCATGATGCAACTAACTAGCTGTTGGTATGGGACAACTCCCTTGAAATGTGGTCATAGTACCCTGGAAGGTGGGACTAGAGCTTCAGGCTCATTTATTCAAAACTGACCACTAAAGAACTAGGCAGTCTATATAAGAGCCATCGAATTATGAATTGAGGTTCATCACTTTTCTTGACGAGGAAATTTACCTTGGGGTTCTGTTATGCTTGCACCCAAGAGATTCGATGAGGGGATATGCTGAGTTTTTGATCATGGTGTAAGTCTGCCTATTATACTATTGAGTGCAGAAGTTATATTGCTGAGTGCAGAAGGCATATTTGAGTGCAGAAGTTACACTTCTAAGTGCAGAAGTTATATTACTGTGTTCCTTGCTTCTACATATATTCCATCTACTTAGTGGTTCAGTAAGCAAGCTCGGGGGTCCAAAGGAAGCAAGTGGTTTTGGCTCCTTCTTCTGGAAAAGGTTGGGAGGAACAAGTCTCCTTGGGTGTTTGTCGGCCCTATCTACATTTATAGGTTCTACTTGTCTTTTCTAACTCCAAGTAGTTTAAATTTCTATCTACAATTACTGATTTACTGTTGTCAAGGGTATTATTAAAAAAATATAATTATTTTAGTTTCTGATTTAATTAGGATTCTGTATAGCAATGATTATGTAAGATGAAATGAATGAAATATTTCTCTGCATTTTTCCCCATGCTAATGGAGCTGCATCGTACTCTAGTACATAGAAGAAATTAAGGTAGATAAATTGATAGGTAGATTGCCAGATGATTGAGAAGACCAATACTGTTGTATTTTACTAGTTTTTCCTACCATTAATATTCTGTATCAAATAACATAATTCTATGTATTTCTCTTATCACTCTTTTCATCAGTAAAATGTTTCGGGTTCACTGTATTTCTTTCATCAAGATGCAGTGAATTTAACAGCTGCAAAAACATTTATTTCCTAAGAATACAATACTGTTTTCCCTTACTTTTAAAATGCATGGTATGTAAACTTTATTACAGGATTCATTTCTTTTCTCTTCTCACGAAATTCTAAATAGATACAGAGATAGAAATAAAATTTAACAGTTAGATAGTGTAGTATCTCTATTCCTGTAGAAATAGATTTAAAATGAGGTTTAATGATTTCAGGATTTTCTAGACCTATGCGGAAAGTAGAAATAGATATAACTTACTTAGTATCCTTCATACTCTTGCAATTATACTAATAAAATATTAAAACTAACCTGTATTACAATTGTTTAGCATACACTCAGGTTATCCGTTTTCAATAATTTAGAATAGTATTCATCATGTCAGAATCTTATAAAATCGATCTCTTTATTCTTTTCATACTTTGATTTCTAAAGCATATATAATCGTGTATTCTTTAGACTAACCAGAACAGGGTTAAACCCCTATTTATCATAATCAAACCACTCATTACCGGTTATACTGAAAACACTAAACGAGTTCAGACAAACATAACGAAAATAGATATAAGTTACATTATTAACTGTTAACTATATTTGTTCACCCTTGTAGGCAAGTGATGAGGTAGAACGATGAGCCAAGCCATTTGGCTTTTCATTTAAATCAAAACATTGGTAGACACGAAACTGTAATAAAAACAAATGCACATCAATCATATCCATTTACTTTAACCAAACCATGTTACAGTAAGGAACCAAGCCCATTATTCTAAACAAGGTAAACCCTTTCTCATCATAAAAATCATGCCGAATCAAAGATTCGAGCTGTTAACAGATCCATACTTCAGAACGAAGTAGGCGTTAAAACCTAAGGCCTCAAAGAAATCCATTAAAACCGTGACTCTTGGCCTTAGCAAAACATTGAAACAAAATGATTTAAATTATATAGCCTAGTTCTCCGTAGTAAAACAAGCATACGATAGTGTGAAAATTACAACAATATCAAATCCTTATATCAAACATCTCATTTCATCAAACAGAGGGTTTAAACCTTTCCAAAAGGAATTGTTTTCCACTAAGAATCTAGGCAGTGAAATGCATTGAGGACTATCATCAAGTAGGACCTAGATCTCTACACACTGCTGCTACCAAGAGACTCAGGAATGACGACCTTCCTCTTAGCCCGAAATCAAAAAGATTCGCTAAACATCAACTACGGCCAACAGTGGCTAAGAAGGTGAACCACTGAGTCTTACCGGTGCTAACTCAATGCCTCCACTAAGTCTCATAAAAAAAACCTACAGATGTTGGCACCTGTCATCAAACATATCTGCTGGTTAAAACGAGGTACATTGGAAAAATATGGATTTAAATAACTATCAGCGAGAGCTAGTTTAGGGATTCGATACCTTACCTTATTAATCCGCTTCTGGAAGTCGAGACACCCACCAGGATCAAGCTGCCACCTTCTAGCATCTAATGCAAAATGACAGTCTGAGGAACTACCACTCAGCTTACAGTGGAAATCGGGCACTGGTTCTAATCTCTCACAAGAATTTTTGCAGAACCTGAAACCCTCCAAACTACCAACACTGTAACAAGAGACTCGGCTCTGAGAGTTCAAAGTCACTAGGACCCAGGTCATGATGTCGAATCCTAGAGAAGATTTACTCACATCAACAGTAAACCCTACAAACTCGCAAGCCTGTTGGCCTTCTCCTAAAACCACTCCTGTAAGAATGAATGTTCGTTTATGCCTACAATGAAGAGATGACAAAGGTCAGTTACCTTTTGATTAACTCCAAGAAAGCTAGGAGGTGATAACTGCCATGATGGTTCCATGTAGACTTTCCACTACATCATCCTTTATTGCACTTTATGAATCTAGGATTATCACCGTACATAGAATCCTTGCTATGGGATCATGCTTTAGGAACTACAATCTTCATTACCCTCAGTTTCTCATTGTTCAAACCTTGAAGTATTAACACGTATCACCTGCCATCATAAAGAACTTTGGGGTCAAGTCCGATGTTGAACCACCCTAAGGACTTACATTACGATGTGATATATTATGCTTGGTTTCAAACATATTAGTATTGTAAATTACATATCAACCACCTTTTTA
This sequence comes from Larix kaempferi, assembly GCA_027924585.1. NCBI lineage: Eukaryota > Viridiplantae > Streptophyta > Pinopsida > Pinales > Pinaceae > Larix > Larix kaempferi. The sequence goes on from BSBM01000406.1 coordinate 829,327, forward strand.
TTTCATTACCGTAGGTTATAAAATCGTAATATATATAGATACAAGATTTAAGAATTACGTTATTTTATTATGTGCAGTCATCTTATCAAAAACCTAAGTACGATGTAAAGATTATTTCTACGTTATTGTATAGTTGAAATGCCTTAGTACTCTAGACATCATTTTATGCATTAGTTCAGAATTTAGCCAAATGTTTTTAATCAATAGTTTGTATCAAATGAATGCTATGCTATCCATTTTATTTTATAGGACTAAAATACCAAGGATAGAGATACTTTAAAACACCTTTAACTGAGGCATGTTCCTTTCACCTTTAAAATTGCAGGAAGCATCATAATCCCATAACTAATGCTTGATATTTAAAAATGAAGTAAATACATTGTGTACATTGAAAATTTGGGAATGTAGACTCGTATGAGTAACATATTGAAATTATAAGTGAAGAACAACAATTTCAGATCCTGTTCTTTTAAGACTTGTCCTTACCTGCAATCCGCGAGAAGAACGTTTCTAATGCTTTAGCATAAATGCTAAGTGAGCCTCGGGGTGCCATAGGGCCCCTTCATCGTCAAAAAGAAAAGCAATAGTTAGCATATGCAATCTATAGCAAATAACATCATCATCATTTTAGAATTTAAAAACAATTCACATGCAAAGTCACTTCTGCATTTTATTTTCATTATGTCCTTTGATTACTTAAATCAGCATTTAATTTATCTTCTGCTTAGTAAGTACAACATTAAAAGCTACCTTAAAATTTTTAATTTTCTTGCAAATTTTTGGGATGTTACATGTGGTAGCAGAGCACGAGTTCAAACTCTAGGCTTGAAATAGGCTCACGAGCGCAAACATAAAATAAAAATCAGAAAGTTTATGCTACTAACTTTTATTTTAATTATGTTTCTGTATAGAACAATTTGATATTAATTTACAGGTATGGACATACCAGAGGAATCAGCAGAGACAGATCTCGTTGTAATGAGTACAATAACAACAATAATAATGAAGGAATATACATTGAATTAAATAACCAGTCTTCAGAACTTCTTCGTATTGTAAAAGATTTAAAATCTGAGATAAGAACTGTTAAAGAAGAAAATGAACGCATTATGAAAGCACATGAAGAGTTAAATCAAATTCTAATGGAGAAATGCTAGATCACAAAGAAAGAGGAAGGAAATCATAAGTAAATTCGGTATAATGCCTCACAAACATAAGAGTAAGAAAGTTAAAAATGGTAAAAGTATTAGTTAGTCTTCATCTGAATCTGATCAAAGTAATGATAAATTTGATTGTGACAGTAGTGACAGTGATTGTTGTTCCAAGAAGAGGAAGTATAAGCATCATGAACAAATTAATGGAGAGTTTAAAAAGATTAAGCCACCAACATTTAATGGCGAAAATGAAAACGGTGAGACAGTTAAGGCATGGCTGTCTGGAATGAAGAAGTACTTTAATATATATGATTACTCTTCTGAGTTAAAAGCCAAGATGGCTATTTACAATCTGATAGGAAAGGCAGATATCTAGAGGTAGGATCTTAAAAGAATTAAAAGCATAAAGGAAAGGGACGTAACCTGGAATATGTTTAAAAAGTTATTTAAGAAAAAGTTCTTGTTAAAACAGTACTATGAAGATAAATCAAAAGAGTTTTATGATCTGAAACTGGGTACTATGAACATGAAGGAGTTATGCAGTGAGTTCTTTAGCTTGCTGAGGTATGTACCTTACATGGTCGAAGAGAATCCTAAGGTGCAAAGGCTTCTAATTTGTCTACCTTTCAACATAAAAGACAGAATTGAGTATGATAACCCTTCCACTCTGGAAGAGTCTATGAGGAAAGCAAATTTCTGTTTTGACCAAAACAGAAAAAGAGAAGGAACAACTGGTTGGAAAAGTAATAAACCTAATCAATTTGAGCATAAAAAGAAGAGCTTTAATTACAATTCTGGAAGTTTTTAAGAAAAATTTTAATAACATAAATTTTCCAAGTAATAATAACTACATAAATAATACACCACAGAATTTTACTGCTGCAAGGAATGTACCTAATAATAATAACAACACCATGTATGCTGAACATAAATGACATTTGAAGTGTTTTGATTGCAGTGGACTGCATAAGATAGCAGATTGCCCATGCAACAAAAGGACAATCAACAACATTCATAGCATACAAGCGTTGCCAACAGTTGTTGATGTGGCAAGAGAAATGCCAAGGATAAATACAACGCTGGAAAATCGACAAGCAGACCATCAAACGTCCATGGTCGAAATCGAAGGTATGCTACAAAACCGATCTATTTTTGTTTTGATACATCCAGGTGCAAGTTTGAGTTACATTTCAACTAAATTAGTGAAAAATTGCAAGTTAAGAACAGAAAAGTTTGATAATTCTTTATTAGTTCAGCTAACAACGGGCATTAAAAGAAATGTTACAGACTTTGTTAAAAATTGTGATGTATTTTTGAATTAGCTGAAAACCCAAGTTAATCTGAATGTTTTACCCTTAGGGTCATATGACTTGTTGATTGGCATGGATTGGCTTGAACAACATAGAGTAGTGCTTAATTGTTATGAGAAATTTTTTACTTGTCTGAATAATGAAGGTAAAACTGAAACAGTAAAAGGAATTCATAGGAATATTTCAGTAAGACAAATTTATGCATTACAAGTTAAGAGAGCTACCAGAAAGCGCTGTAAAATCTTTGTTGTTAATGTTATTAATGACGAGTGTTCATCTAAAGAAGACAAGTTAAAACTGGAGGACATTCCCATCCTTAGTGACTTTTCTGACATATTCCTGGAATAAATTCCAGGAGTACCTTCGAAAAGGAAACTTGATTTCACCATTGAGTTAGTACCAGGTGCGGCACCAAACTCAAAGGCTCCCTATAGGATAAATATTATGGAGTTAAATGAGTTAAAATCTCAGCTAAAGGAATTAATAGATAAAAACTACATAAGGCCAAGTGTGTCTCCTTGGGTAGCATCGGTAATTTTCGTTAAAAAGAAGGACGGTACCATGCAATTGTGCATCGATTACCGTCATCTTCATAAAATGACAATTAAGAACCGATATCCCTTACCTCACATAGATGATCTATTTGATCAAGTACGCGGAGTAGAGATATTCACTAAAATTGACTTAAGGTATGGGTATCATCAAGTTAGAATAAAAGACGAAGACATATTCAAAACTGCATTCAGAACACGATATGGACACTACGAGTTCATATTTATGTCTTTTGGGCTAACCAATGCACCGGTAGTGTTCATGTGTTTAATGGACAACATTCTACATAAATATTTGGATAAGTTTGTAGTTGTGTTCATTGATGATATTCTGATTTACTCAAAAACTAAAGAAGAGCATGACGAACATTTAAGAATAATTCTGCAATTTTTAAGAGAACATCATCTTTATGCTAAGTTCTGTAATTGCGACTTTTATAAAGATAAAATACAGTACTTAGGTCACATAATATCTAAAGATGGAATTTCGGTCGACTCTGATAAAATAAAAGCAATTAACGAGTGGCTTGTCCCTAAAGATGTAACTAACGTTCAATCATTCATGAGGATAACAGATTACTATCAAAAGTTTATTAAAGGGTTTTCAAGAATTGCGAACCCCATTACTTCTTTGCAAAAGAAGGGGAAGAAATTCGGATGTGATCAAAAGTGTCAAGAAAGCTTTAATAAGTTAAAATAATTATTAACCACTGTACCAATTTTAAAAATTTATGATCCCAATAAGGATTTTGTTGTATGCACTGATGCATGCAACGATGGACTTGGAGGGGTCTTAACTCAAGAAGGTCATGCCATTTCTTTTGAGTCAAGGAAACTAAAAATTCATGAAAAGAATTATGCAACTTACGATCTTGAGTTGACAGCCGTGATACATGCATTAAAAATGTGGTGCCACCACTTGATTGGAAGAAAATTCATACTAATGACAGATAATAAGGGTTTGAAGTATTTGTTGGATCAAACAAATCTTAACGCAAGGCAAGCTAGATGACTAGCTTTCCTTAGCGATTATGATTTCGATATTCAACACATTAAGGGAAAAGAAAACAAAGTTGTTGATGCATTAAGCAGGAATCCCAGATTAAGTTTTATGGCAGCAATCAACACATTTAAGACAGATTTGGAAAATCAAATTGAAGAAGGAACTAAACAAGATGAAAATTATCAAAAATTGCTTGGTAAAGTTGCTGAAAACGTATTGGAAAGTTTAATAATAGATTTCGGCATTGATAAAAAGGGATTAATGACTTATAAAAACAGAATTTATGTACCAAATGTGTCAAAGGTTAAGCTGTTAATTTTGGATGAATTTCATAAGAGTCTTTATTCATGACATCCATGTTATCAAAAAATGATAACTATGTTAAGGAAGGATTATTTTTGGCCCAACATGAAAAATGAAGTGGTTGAATACATAGCTAGATGTTTTGAATGTTAGGCCATTAAAGCTGAACATCAACATCCAGTTGGACTATTACAGCCATTGCCAATTCCAGAATGGAAATGGGAGATTATAAGTATTGATTTTATTACAGATTTGCCTAAAAACCAGAAACAGAATGACTCCATAATGGTGGTTGTGGACATGTTAAGTAAGGCTGCTCATTTTATTCTTGTTAAAACTACTTTTGAAGCTTCTAACATTACAGATGTATTTATGAAGCAAATCTTTCGCTTGCATGGAATTTCAGAGGTAATTATTTCTGACCGAGACTCTAATTTCATTGGAAAATTTTGGACAACACTATTTAAAAGTTTAAATACTAAACTAAATTTCAACACTTCGTTCCACCCACAAACTGATGGTCAAACAGAAAGGGTAAACCAGATTTTAGAAGACATGCTAAGAATGTATGTCAAAGATCAGCCATCAAAGTGGGAAGATTATCTACATTTAGCAGAATTTGCATACAATAATCATTATCAATCATTTGCTAAGTTAATTCCATTTGAGATTTTGTATGGAAGAAAATGTTGTACTCTTATTTCTTGGGATAATCGTGTAGACAGATTAATGCTAGGACCAGATTTATTGAAAGAAATGGAGCTAACTGTGAAACAGGTTCAAGGTAACTTAAAGGTTGCCCAAGATCGGAAAAAAGTTATGCATATTTGAAACGCACTAAAAGAGAATTTCAGGTTGGAGACCATGTTTTTATAAAGGTAAAACCCAAGAAAAGTTCTTTGAAGCTTGGGAGTTGTGCTAAACTAGGTCCAAGGTACTGTGGACGATTCGAAATCCTATCAAGGATTGGAGCTGTTGCATATCAATTGGCTTTGTCATCTAATTTAAAAATCCACAATGTTTTTCACATTTCTGTATTAAAAAAGTATGTGCGCGATGCTACTCATGTGCTGAATTGGAATGACATATAGGTGGAGCCCGAAGGAGATTTTTAGGTGGAACTAGACTGTATTCTCGACCAGAGGGAAATTATGCTTCGGAATCGTACCATAGGGCAGGTAAAGGTGCAATGGAAGCACCTTAGCCTTGATGAAGCTACCTGGGAACTGGAAAGTAAAATGTGGGCAGCATATCCAGTTTTGTTTCAGGAGGGATCAGATGATGAATAAGCAACATCGAGGACGATGTTGAGCTTAAGTGGGGGTGTTTGTAACATACCATTTTTTTTCTGAAAAACATTTTATGTTGGAAACATTATGTTAACTTTTATTGTAAAGTTTTATATTGGACAAGTGTCCAAGGATGACTGTAATTGCACAATATTTTATTATTTAATAATTTAAATAGGAGACAAACACCTAGGGGGACTGTTGAAAAAGAGTTTATTGACCCATTAGGTGGAATGGAATCTGGGGTAGAAGGGAATGGAGAAGTGGCAGCATCATGATGCAACTAACTAGCTGTTGGTATGGAACAACTCCCTTGAAATGTGGTCATAGTGCCCTGGAAGGTGGGACTAGAGCTTCAGGCTCATTTATTCAAAACTGACCACTAAAGACCTAGGCAATCTATATAAGAGCCATCGAATTATGAACTGAGGTTCATCACTTTTGCTGACGAGGAAATTTACCTTGGGGTTCTGTTGTGCTTGCACCCAAGAGATTCGATGAGGGGATATGCTGATTTTTTTATTATGGTGTAAATCTGCCTATTATACTACTGAGTGTAGAAGTTATATTGTTGAGTGCAGAAGGCATATTTGAGTGCAGAAGTTACACTGCTGAGTGGAGAAGCTATATTACTGTGTGCCTTGCTTCTACATAGATTCCATCTACTTAGTGGTTAAGTAAGAAAGCTTGGGGGTCCAAAGGAAGCAAGTGGTTTTGGCTACTTCTTCTGGAAAAGGTTGGGAGGAACAGGCCTCCTTGGGTGTTTGTCGTCCCTATCTTCATTTACAAGTTCTACTTGTCTTTTCTAATTCCAAATAGTTTAAATTCCTATCTGTAATTACTGATTTACTGTTGTCAAGGGTATTATTAAACAAATATAATTATTTTAGTTTCTGATCTAATTAAGATTTTGTATAGCAATGATTATGTAAGATGAAATGAATTAAATATTTCTCTGCATTTTTCCCCATGCTAATGGAGTTGGATCGTACTCTAGTACATAGAAGAAATTAAGGTAGATAAATTGATAGGCAGATTGCCAGATGATTGAGAAGACCAATACTGTTGTATTTTATTAGCTTTTCCTACCATTAATATTCTGTATCAAATAACATAATTATATGTCTTTCTCTTATCATTCTTTTCATTAGTAAAATGTTTCGGGTTCACTGTATTTCTTTCATCAAGATGCAGTGAATTCAATAGCAGCAAAAACATTTATTTCCTAAGAATATAGTACTGTTTTCCCTTACTTTTAAAATGCATGGTATGTAAACTTTATTACAGGATTCATTTCTTTTCTCTTGTCACGAAATTCTAAACAGATACACACATAGAAATAAAATTTAACAGTTAGATACTGTAGTATGTCTATTCCTGTAGAAACAGATTTAAAATAAGGTTTAATGATTTCATGATTTTCTAGACTTATGCGGAAAGTAGAAATAGATATAAGTTACTTAGTATCCTTCATACTCTTGAAATTATACTAATAAAATATTAAAACTAACCTGTATTACAATTGTTCAGCATACACTCAGGTTATCCATATTCAATAATTTAGAATAGTTATCATCACGTTAGAAGCTTATAAAATCGATCTCTTTATTCTTTTCAGAACTTTGATTTCTAAAACATATATAATCATGTATTCTTTAGACTAACCAAAACAAGGTTAAACCCCTATTTATCATAATCAAACCACTCATTACCGGTTATACTGAAAACACTAAACGAGTTCAGACAAACATAACGAAAATAGATATAAGCTACATTATTAACCGTTTACTGTAGTTGTTCACCCTTGTAGGCAAGCGATGAGGTAGAACGACAAGCCAAGCCATTTGGCTTTTCATTTAAATCAAAACATTGGTAGACACGAGACTGTAATAAAAACAAATGCACATCGATCATATCCATTTACTTTAACCAAACCATGTTACAGTAAGGAACCAAGCCCATTATTCTAAACAAGGTAAACCCTTTCTCATCATAAAACTCATGCTGAAACAAAGATTCGAGTTGTTAACAAATACATATTTCATAACAAAGTAGGCATTAAAACCTAAGGCCTCAAAGTAATACATTAAAACCCTGACTCTCGGCCTTAGCAAAACATTGAAACAAAATGATTTAAATTATATAGCCTAATTCTCCGAAGTAAAACAAGCATACGATAGTGTGAAAATTACAACAATATCAAATCCTTATCTCAAACATCTCATTTCATCAAACAGACAAGGGTTTAAACCCTTCCAAAAGGAATTGTTTTCCACTAAGAATCTCGACAGCAAAACGCACTGAGGAGTATCATCAAGTAGGTTGTATATCTCTACACACTGCTGCTACCAAGAGACTCAGTAACGACGACCTTACTCTTATCCCAAAATAAAAAAGATTCGCTAAACATCAACTACGACCAACTGTGGCTAAGAGGGTGAACCACAGAGTCTTACCGGTGGTAACTCAATGCCTCCACGAAGCCTCATCAAAACAACCTATAGACGTTGGCACCTGTCATCAAACATATCCACTGGTTAAAACGAGGTACATTAGAAAGATATGGATTTAAATAACTATCAGCGAGAGCTAATTTAGGGATTCGATAACTTACCTTCTTAATCCGCTTCTGGAAGCCGAGACACCCACCAGGATTAAGCTGCCACCTTCTAGCATCCAACACAAAATGACAGTCTGAGGAACTACCACTCAACTTACAGTGGAAACCGAGCGCTGGTTCCAATCTCTCACAAGAATTTTTGCAGACCCTGAAACCCTCCAAACTACCAACACTGTAACAAGAGACTCGGCTCTGAGAGTTCAAAGTCACTAGGACCTAGGTCATGATGTTAAATCCTAGGGAAGATTTCCTCATATCAACAGTAAACCCTACAAACTCCCAGGCCTGTCGGCCTTCTCCTAAAACCACTCCTGCAAGAATGAATGCCCATTTACGCCTACAACGAAGAGATGACAAAGGTCAGTTAGGGTTTCATTAACTCAGAGAAAGCTATCACGTGATAACTGCCACGATGGTTCCATGTAGACTTTCCACTACATCATCCTTTATTGCACTTTATGAATCGAGAATTATCACGGTACATAGAATCCTTGCTACGGGATCATGCTTCAGGAATTACAATCTTCATTACCCTAAGTTTCTCATTGTTCAAACCTTGAAGTATTAACACGTATCACCTGCCATCATAAAGAAATTTGGGGTTAGGTCTGATGTTATACCACCCTAAGGACTTAGATTACAATGTGATATATTATGCTTGGTTTCAAACATATTAGTATTGTAAATTACATATCAACCACCTTTTTATTTCATTACCATAGCTTAGAAAGTCGTAATATATATAGATACAAGATTTAAGAATTATGTTATTTCATTATGTGCAATCATCTTATAAAAAACCTAAGTATGATGTAAAGATTATTTCTACATTATTGTAGAGTTGAAATGCCTTAGTACTCTATACATCATTTTATGCATAAGTTCAGAATTTAGCCAAATGTTTTTAATCAATAGTTTGTATCTAATGACTGCTATGCTATCCAATATATTTTATAGGACTAAAAGACTAAGGATAGAGATACTTTAAAACACCTTTAACTGAGGCATGTTCCTTTCACCTTGAAAATTACAGGAAGCATCATAATCCCGTAACCAATGCTTAATATTTAAAAATTAAGTACATACATTGTGTACAATGAAAATTTGGGAATGTAGACTCATATGAGTAACATATTGAAATTATAAGTGAAGAACGACAATTTTAGATCCTACGCTTTTAAGACTTGTCCTTACCTGCGATCTGCGAGAAGAACGTTTCTAATGCTTTAGCATAAATGCTAATTAAGCCTTGGGGTGCCAAAGGGCCCCTTTGTCATCAAAAGAAAAGCAACATTTAGCATCTGCAATCTATAGCAAATAACATCATCATCATTTCGGAATTTAAAAACAATTCACATGCAATGTCACTTTCGCATTTTGTTTTCTTTATGTCCTTCGATTACTTAAATCAACATTTATTTTATCTTCTGCTTAGTAAGTACAACATTAAAAGCTACCTTAAAATTTTTAATTTTCTTGCAAATTTTCAGGATGTTACAGTGCCACATGAGGAGTATGGAACTCGTAGATTTACTTTTTATGATGATATGGTTGGAGTACATTCTTATTCACATTTGCAGCAACATCCTTTGTTACTTTATGATGATGCACATATACATGGATGCACGTATGATATGCATTTGAGTCACTTGAAGACTCATGGTTTTTCTTCCTCAACACTTGATTCATTCGATGTTGGAGGAACTTTGTCCAACACTTGGGTGAATAGATTTATGATTTGAGAGCATTTTTGTTGGCACCCACATACCTTGTTATATCTTTATGATTCTCACATTCAGAAGTGTATGGGTGAGACTTCTTTGAGTCATTTGAAGTCTCCTTGTGTTTTCTGCTCATTATTTGGTTCAGATTTTAGTGGAGATTCTTCATTCACTTCTTGGATGAAATAATACATGGCTGAATATTTTGATGCATATCAAATCCTTTTGGAGCAGCATTATAGGACATGGGATTCTCACCTATGTCATTGGAGTAGATTTTATTGGTCACTTGAAGCTTGTATGCACTTGGAAAATGGTGGTCTACTTGCTTGGAGGTATAAGCACTTTCATGATTCTTTGATGAAGCACCTCCTTGATGTACATTTTCATTATGTTTTTATGTACTTTGATGATATATATTTTGTACTCATAATGTTTGGAAGAATGCATACAAGAAAATGGGATCCAAGAATCCTTTTATCTAATGGTGTGAGTTGGAAAGCACTCTTAATTGTTGGGGTGCAATACAAGCAATGAGACCCTGGAATAATTTTTATCTCATTGGTTTCTAATTTTTTGGGGAAACAAGCAGTATGGGAGATGGATTTCCCACTTAATAAAGTGATTTTTATCATAGTGCAGTAGCAAGCATGGAGGTTCCTCACTAAAATCTTCATGGAAACTCAAAGACTCAAGGTTGGCCAATTCAATGGAAACTTCAAAGAATTATACAGAAAACAGGTTCTTCAACACTCATGTTTGAAATTGCTTGAGGACAAGCAATATTGGGAAGGGAGGATTTGTCATGTCCCAAATTTGGCATTGGGTCACAATGGCCTAATCACATTGGCCATATTCATTAGAGTTTGTCAAATTGATGTTAAGGGTCAAATAATTGCCAAGGAGGAAAATTACTAGTTTCCTAGGTTTGGAATGGAAGCTTTGGGATTTGGAATAAAGGGGATAATAAATGATCTTTGAACATTAGAATGGAATAAATATTTAATAAAGGAGCTAAATAAATATACACAAGTGAAAATCAAAGTGCCATTTTATCATGAAGACATATGGAGGAAGTGGGACCCACATATGGCTAGATTTCCCCACTACACTTGGCATCATTCTCTCACCAATTCAAATTCGAGGTGAATGGGAACATACTTGGGGGAGTTCAAAAGGTATTATTCATGGCATGACTCATACAAGGTCTAAATATAGAGGAAGAGTAACTCCCATGGAAGAGGAAGAGGCAATTTGGAGCTAGTGATACACTTGGGCTAGATTCCCTAGCTCTATGACAACAATGATAAAGATGCTATGACACCTATGACACAAACCAGACCTAAAGGCTGACATATGACATATATGACATGTATGAGATAAAACTAGCCTCCAAGATGGCCCTCAAGGGAGTTAGGGAAGCTAAGATGCTTCCACAAGTGATTTGGTGGAAGTGGGAGACTACAAATTGTTGTACAAGTGGCGTTCTTTGGAATTTCTTCCCAACTTGAGTTGGCATGAGTCTCTTGGAAGGAATTCGACCCATAGAGGACATTAGAAGTTTATAAATGTCAATAACAGAGAATGAAACCAGATTTTGATCATTTGTATAATTTGCAATTGCATTTGTGAAGAGGGAGAGCTAGTGGATGACTAATTTCTTGCCTTAGCCAATTTCGAGGGTGAAAGATTCCCATCCAAGTTGGTAATTGGAAATGCCATTTAGAACTTTCATTTGGAGCTTCAATGGAGTCTTTATTTTCAGGTTTAAGCTACAGGGAACCTCATGGTTTCTTCTATTGCATCTCACTCCTTCAACCATTTCCAGTTTTGATGGCATATTCTTGATCCTTGAGGGAGAGCGTTTTTGGTGAGATATTGTACTCTTTGGGGGATATTCTAATGCCCCATTTATTTTGTATATGAATTAAATACTATTTTCTTCATCTCCAGAAATTTTCAGGTCGAAATTGCAAGTAGAAATGTGTAAATCTCATTTTTAATGAAAGAACAGTGTCATTTCCCCACTACCTTGTTGTGAACCAATGTAATGTTGATGGATTCGAATGGATAAGTAGACTACTGATGGTTTATTAATGAATGGAATGTTATTTATGGATTATACAAGTTTCATGTTCAGTACTTAAGCATTTGAAGTCATTTTACTCAGTTTATTTACATTTGGAAGAGATTTGGTGCCATTTCCCCAAGGGTTGAATTAGTGATTTTTGTTGTTGTTTGGGAGAAGGTTACAACAGACTTAATAACTGATTAATGGTGCACATGAGACCTAAATAATTTTCCTTATACATCCCCTATGTATGTTCATAATTTTGAGTGGGTTTGGAGGCATTTGGAGAGCCATTTTTAGAACTTACCCTGGAGGGATTTGAACCTCAAATTGCTAGTTAAATTCTATACTTTGTCCAAAATATTAAACAAGTTTGTAGAAGTATTTTGATGGTAATAAATAATCCTTGATCATAATCAAGTATAAATATCACTCATTCACCTTCCTTGAATATTTGAAGGCATTTGGAGCCAATTGGGGACCTAGAGACCAATACTAGTCAAAAGGAAATTACTAGTAAGCTTCCTACATTGGCTAGAATTGAAAGAGGATTTGCAGAAGTATTTTAAAGGTCCAAAATCATCCATGAAACACATATTTATGTTCTAACATTATCTATATACCTTCTCAGAAGATTTGGGAGCAATTGGAGCAATTTGGTGACCTAGAGATCGAAACTAGTCAAAGGTCGAACTAGGGAAAAAAATTGGAAAATTGCCATTTTAATAAAATTCCTAACAAGGACCATTACATTTCTCTTAGGGTGAAGATATTAAAAAATATTCCTAGGTTTCAAAGATGGATTCAATCGAGCTTATTCTCTTACTTCCCTCTTCTCAAGGGAAAGTACATCATATGGGCATCAAAGCACCTTTATACATGGGAATTTGAATGAATAAATCTACATGGAACAACTTCTCGATGTTTCTTGGAACAACCTCTAGATTTTCAATTTCAACTTGAGGGAAACTAAATTGTTGTAATGTAATCATATTTTAGTGCTTCAAGCAAAATTAGTTTTGCTAATTTATTTTTTGTATTAAATCTAGCAATAACTACTACTAAAATAATATAATCATTTGACTTGCAGGGTTGTCCTCTTTAATGTTGCCCTATTGGATTTGTTAATTTTAACATGTTTTTAGAGTTGTGCCACTAAAATTTTCCATTCATTGCATGGAGATTTTTGCTACATGTAAGAGAGAGCTAAGAGCGGAGGAATTCAACCAATGTGATTCCTAGAAAAAGCTAGTGATTAGTGTTAATCCATGCTCTTGAGAAGCATTGAGGGTTTTGTAAGTATGATGCCCTTGTAGCATCAGCGTTTGGAGTGTGTTCTTATCCCTAATAGGGGTGATATGAACCTATGAAAAGTTGTTGATGGTTAGTCTTAAAAATTCTTACCCATTGGTGGGATCTTCTAACTTTATCCCTTATAAGTGCAATTCTCAACAAAATGACATCTCTAAAATGAAGAACCATAACCTTGTTGAGATGCCCAAATGCAGGCTTCATAGTAAAAGGCATGCTTCCAAAGTTTAGATTGAATCAAATTCTTATGCATAGTATATACTTACTCATCAAAATGACATCGCTAAAATGAAGAATCATAACCTTGTTGAGATGGCCAAATGCAGGCTTCATAGTAAAGGGCATGCTTCCAAAGTTTAGATTGAAGCAAATTATTATGCATAGTATATACTTACTCACATTGCTAAGCAATGTAAAGAATGCATCTGGAGAAGCCTAAAGTGACAAGGAGATAATTGTTGCTCATTTCAAGTTTTTTAGGTATTTGAATAATTTTATGTTTCAAGATATCTTTTTCTTGCGATCGATCGCGGGTGTGGCCACAAGAGTCTGCTGCATCATCATCATCTACTGCTGCTGGGGATCGATCGTCTGCATCATTCTGAAATATTTAAAAGGATTGAAACCCTCAAAATACAGTTAAAAACACCTGCGAAAGAGCGAGCCACAGGATATCTATGGAAGTTCGACGGAAATGCTGAATTTGTATAAGACTGGGAAGATTATGATAAACACTCCAGAGACTACGGCTTCTCTGTGCTCTTCTGCGCAAGCTTTTAATAGAAAGATATACACGGATAACAATAACAATGATATCTTTGAATATATATTTATATATATTCAGTTTTACTCATTTTCTATGTATACCAGTTACACGCCGACTTATTATTTCGTATGTACGATGCAAGTTTATAGGTTACTCAACATTGTTCGAAAAAGGGAATTGTGTGAAGCAACAAGAGTTTCATGGCATTTAAGGATTTTTAGAGGTGTTTGAGTTCATTCTACACTCAAGGTTAGTGGGTATAAAGGAGTTATATCTTTGAAACTTTGAATCATGGAGTTATGTTTATGTTGAAACTCAAATTTGTTAATTAGGTGGTCATTTTGAATAATCTTTATTCTACTTTAAATGTATGATCTTGTCTCTTTATGAGTAGTTGAAGTGGTTTTTATTGATAATTAAGTTTAACAGGATCCAATGTTCAATATTTGTGAACAAGGGTTTTTTTGAGGTCAAAACCTAGGGGCATGTACAAACTATGTCCTTGAAACTTTGACATGTGGAAGTATGTCGGGCATTTAATTTTTTGTTGGATTTGTTTTATAGAACATTGTCAAAAATATCGCCACTTTCGATAATCCTTATCCTATGCCATATGTATGATCTTGTCCTTTTGAGGAAAGTTGAATTGGTTCTCCCTTTAGTGGCATTCAAGCTAAAAGGGTTCATGGCCTAATACTTGTTAGTGAGTTTTATAGTGAGCACGTCGCTTGGTTACTCTTGGGTATGTCAAAAATCATTGACCCATCCCTCGAGTGTGGGCAACCTTGCCATCGATGTAAAAAAAAAAAATCCTTGAGATAAGAAATATTGTTGTTGTGCATAATTAAAGCAAGATCATATGTGTAAGGCCTTAGCCTTGAGAGGCTTTGGGCACCTTCATTGCATGATCACCTTGGTGGTCGTTGACCAACACAAATTGACATGGCATGAGGTTGATGGCTAGACAAGTAAGTTTTGGAGTGCCTTGGCTCATTGACAAGGCACACTCTGGACATGCCAAGTTCCCTTTCCCAAATATTGAGCACACCGCAAACATTGGCAGCTCACATTAGTTGGATAGACCAAGAGAAGCTTGGTGGGAAATTGGCAAGATAGAGAATTTTTCCACGAGCAACCTCATTTTCAAGCATGTACTATGCATGAAAGATAGAGTACCAAGAAGAAATGATTGGCTTAAATGTGACTTAGGCAGACTCGATTGGGTTCACATTTATTGGGCACACTTGGTTGGGTGCACATTGGCTAGGAGCACTTGGATGCACTCCACATGGATAAGTGTTGGCTTCATGCACTTACGACGAGTGCACCAACTAGGTAGTATGCACACTTACGATAGGTGCAGTTGCTAAGCACACTTGGGATAGGAACAACTCCCGAGCACACTTGTCACAAAGATGGTTGCAATGGCCACACTTGTGGGTTCTTGGACACTTTCCGTACTTTCAATAATGTGGTACAACATTCACGGCACCATTAGAGATGGGCATTGACATTTAAGTCATGTGAGCACAATTGAGTTGTTTGTGGGCACTTGGGTCCAACTTACGAGCAAGGGACTTGTAAGAGCTTGGAAAGACTCATATGTAGAAACTGACACCTCATTGTGCTAAGGAATCATCATCATCTTAAGAAGTGATGTATTCACACAAGTTCAAAGCAAGCTCTACAATTGCGCTAATTTATGGGTTTGGCATGGTAGAGAAAATTTGCACTAGCTAAGTGAAAAAAAAGAGGTGAACATGACCGACAAGATGCAGGCCTATGGTAGCTTCACAGGTTGGTTTTTGCAAGACTATTGAGCATGGCACTTGGCAGGTGGCCATCTTTCCTTGTTGTATAATGTAAACATTCTTCTCATAAATCAATTTTAAGGCATTCGCCTTGGGTGCCACCTGTACATGTGCATGTGTAGTGGGGTTTTATTGGGATGAACGTTGTTCTAATACCTAGAGTGATTTATGTTGGTTAATTGTTGACATTGGCTAAGTTTTGAATATTGTTAAGTATATGTAAAGTTGTAGTTGGAAGTATGATAGACTATTGAATGAACTTGGTTTAGTAGGACCTAGTTGCATTTGATGATTTGTAGTCTAAGGAAAATTTATTGGTATACCTTAACTAGAGAGTCGTAATTTAGTTGTAGTAGGTGTAGGCTAGACAAGCCCCTGCGCTAGAGGCAAGGCAATGTCAAGTGACCTCAAGTGATGAAGGGAAGTTAGGAAACCCCTAGGTTTAAATAAAATTTTTTGGGTAGATTGTAGGTCCATGACAAGTGGTATGAGAGAATAAATTGGGATTGTAGTGACATTATTCACCATTTTCACTCCAGTGACAAGTTGTATTTGTGATGAATAGTGGTTAGCTACATTACTCTTTAGCACTGTCACTTCCATGATAGGTGGTATCGAATAAAATCTAGGCATTCTTTTCCATTGTCCCTTCTATGATAGTGGGTTAAAAATTAGTTCAAGTGAATTTATTCTCATACTTGGGTGAACTTGAGGAAATACATAGACCCTAAGGCAAGTTGGAAGGTAGTTGTGAAGGGAAACATGAAAGTTCTATTTACACCTAGGTGCAACAAGCACCTAGGGTAGTTCTTTTTCATAGAACTTAGGAAGTCAGGCACTCTTCACCATGAATTGGAAGGAAGTAGAAGACTACATTGATAGGTTATGTTGATGAACATGAATAGGCTTGAGACGGCAAGGTAAACCAAGTCATGGGAGCTTGGTTAGAATTTTTAGAGGTGTTGAGAAGAGTGGAACCAATTTTGGGTTGTGACATGGAAAGCACAAAGGAAGAGTTATGGAATACCAAGATGAAAGCCATGAACAGGGACGGGGAAGGTCAATCCATGAGATGTATTAGGCATGTGATGAAGCTAGAGAAAACTAGAGCATAGGTTGAAGCTTGGGCTCAAAAGTTGTAGACTTTAACAAACCAAGTGGAAACTTGGGCGTAGCGGTTGGAATCATTCAGAAGGAAGGAGACCAACATGGAAACATGGAAGCATACATAATTGCCTAAGTCCAAAGGGAAGGATGTTGCTCGTTTTCTTTGTTACTATGATCAATTTTCCATTGCTTGTCCCTTGAAGGAAGTGTTGGGAGACTTGGAGGAAAACAAATGAGGTCAACCCTAGTGGAGAATCCAAAAGTCTTGGGGGTAGTCCAATGTCCATGATCATATTTCAAAGGACACACTAAAGGTTTTGGGCCTCTTAACAATAGGTCTAGGCAAGTTCATGGAAGTGGGTTAGGAATTTATAGATATTTAAATTGAAATTATGATGCTTTTAGAAATAATGTCACAAGCTTTGACTGCTTTTACTTTTGCTTTGTATTGACACATTTTATGGTTTGACCACAACTAATTTTAATACAAGCTTTGACTCCTTTTGTTTTGTATTGACACATTTTATGGTTTAACCACAACTAATTTTAATACAAAATTTATATGTTGCTTCTTAAAAAAACGATTGGCATTATTAATGTTTTCTTTATTTTAAATTAAATTTGAGATGTATTAATCATTTAAATTTGGTTTGCCATATAATGCTTGATTCTAGCTTATGAAATCATTTAGTTTGTATTACTATTGCAAAAAGTTGTAATCACTTACTGACATATACTATTTATTTATCAAGGTAAATTCTTTGTTGTATGAAAACATATAATAATTATGTTTTCAAATTTGATTAAATGATTCTTTGTTGTACGAAAACATATAATAATTATGTTTTCAAATTTGATTAAATGATTCTTTGTTGTACAAAAACATATAATAATTATGTTTTCAAACTTTATTAAATGATTTAATTAGTTATTGTACTTTTTAAAACTAGTATAGATCCATTTTATCTCTTGATCTACCACACCTCAAGGGCTTTGATCCCTTGGTGTTTGGTAGATCTAGAGTTAAGATGGATCTATTATTTTATTAATTTTATTAAAGTTCCACATGTCAACATTGAGTACAGAATTACACTTCTTCTTCATAATGGTTTTGAATTTTAGGTTAGGGTGAATATTGTAAAATTTGTATGTACTTAATATTTTATTATTTTATTAAAGTGCCACATGTCAGCTCCATATTGAAGACGGACTTACACTTCTCCCTCATAATGGTTTGTAGAAAACCCCTCTCAATTTAATAAAATTAAAATCTTGAGAGATAAATTTATAAAAGTAATTATACCTCCGATTTTATATAATAATAACATCATCCACATTAAAACATAAAAACAATTATAAATGAGATTTAGTTAATTTTTAAATCAACTTTTTTTTTTAAATTTTCAATTAAATCATGGAATAATTCTAAATTTATATTGAATATAAAAATAGATTTAGAAAAGACCTCAAACTAAAGTTACATTGACAATAATACTTGTTAATATTAATTTTAGGATCTGCGATAACATATTTGATTAATTTAATCAATTGTTAAATTATGGAAATAGTTATAATTTGTAAGTTAACTATAAAAGAAATATTAAAAAATTAAAAAATACATTCAACTAAAGTGGCTTTGATGATAATAGTTGTTAATATTAATCTTACAAATAGTGATAACATAATGCATAATAAAACATAAAACAAATTATAGAGTGGCTTTGATTAATTTTTTAAGTCAATTTGTTTATTAAAGCTTCTATGAAAGCATGAAAATAATTCTAAATTTTTATATGAAATATTAAAAGAAATAAAAAATACCTTGACCTTAATGATAACAGTTGTTAATCTTAATCTTAAATGTTTGTTTTCCAAAGAAAATATGTATTTTCATTATGTGAGAACAAAAATACATTCTTTTGTAGGATAGTATGGGACATTACAATTATTAAGAGAAAGATATATATGAGAGAGAGAGAGAGAGAGAGAGAGAGAGAGAGATTAATTATCATGTGTCAAATACAAGAAACTAACATACAAAAGAGGAACCAAAAAACACAACGGTTATAACAAGGTTGATGATGGCTAATTACAGATTGTCCAGTTGAATCATTGATCGCTCATATGTGTGATGCTTACCCATCATGGTGTACCTTGCAGGTCTTATGTAGATAGTTGGTCTGCTTTCCTATTATGCTCCCTATAAATGTGCTGAAAGAGAAGTGAATCAATGTTGGCATTGATGTTTTCCAAGGTTCTACCAAGTTCCAAGAGTCCAAGATACTCAAGTTGAAAACATCCTAGCATCCAGTTTATTGCAAGCAGATAATCATTGTAAACCTGCAAAACTTTAATTCCCATATCCCAGGCGATGTGAATGAGAGATTTAAGGTCCAGGAGATCGACTTCCAATTGTTGGAACCTTGGAGTGCATGACCCGAGAAGGAGATGTAACTATCATCTGAAAATAATATTATCCCTCCAATCTCCTGAGCTTGTCCTGGGCCTTGGCATGCTCCATCAAAGAAGGCCCATATCTTGGATTCACCAATAATCAGGTTCCCAATCACACTAGACATCAAAGGGGTATGTTAATATTTGAATTAGTTTTATAGAATCATTATGCATGCCACCATTTGAAAAGACGAAATTGAGCAATCCTGAAAAGTGGCTTCGTTCTAGGCAAGAAAGATGCCCCAAAGGATTAGGTAAAGAATGCAACACAACACTTTTAGTTCTAGATGAGTGAATGATTGATTTAGATTTTGAGAGATGTCACCTTCTGGCCAAATATTACGAATATTAAGACCCGTTCTATATCATACCAAACCTTACCTTACATCACACATTACTTTTTTCACCTTCATTTTTGTGGCTTCAACTTCCGGTGCCAACAACGTATTTTTCTTTGCCAACAAGTCTTGGTGCAATGATTCTATCATCTCATCTTTCTTATCAAGAAATCTTAACAGATAATTTACTAATTTTTTTCTAATTCACTTATGCATTGTTTGGTGCAATCAACAAATTATTTTAAAAAATCACCCCTTATTGAATTGTCTAGTTTTTTTTGTTTATATAGTTTTTCAATTTCATGAAAAGCATCTTCTAGATCCTCTTGAAGAATTTCAATTTCATGGTTAGTATTTTATAGTCAGTTTCGTTCGTTACCCATTATGAAGTGTTGATGGAATCAAGCTTGCTTTCCAAGAAGCAACACAACAATTTCAGGATGTCAAATACAAATGATGATGCACCTATCTTTCAAATATAACAATGATAAGGGTTCCATGTACCATTGAGCATGCACCCCACCCCTCCACCTTTTAATAACGTGAAACCAATTTATAATCCTTAACAAAGTTTTCCATGTGACTTGGATTTTGATTTCAACCTCAACTTCCATGTTAGCTATGACCAATCTTGACTAGACTTGACTCTCAATTTCAGCTTCAAAATTTTGACATTAATGTAATTTTTTAATAACCTATTAATATACGAACACATGAATTTATACAATACAAAAAGTTTAATACAATACAAATTCCTTTTATTGTTTTTACTATTTCTTTCGACTTCTATTTTGACACTTTACTTTAACTAAAGCATTCTTAAAATAATCCTTTAACAAACATTATAACAAACCATTTTTTTAATAAGAGACCATAACTGGGAACCGATAACCAATGCCACATCAATAACAAATCATAACATGTGACAAATTCCTACATAAAATAGATATACCTTTTCATGAATATATGATTAATGATTCCTTTTGTCTCTTGAAATTGTGTTGGTATTCTTTCAAAGTGTATATTTTGTGTAGCAGATCTACTCTTGACTATAAAATCTCTTTCCAGTGTTTCCTTGAAATGTATTCATTCCGTGTTTCCACGTCTATTCTTTCCAGTGAATGAACTCTTTGACGTGTGGGCTTAATTCCAATAGTATACATTTCTTTTGTGGAGCTTATGGGTTGAGTGGAGAGTGCAAATATGATCTTGAAGTATTTATTTCTCACTGGAATCCCTCTCCACTAGTTTTCACATGGGCTCCTCTTTAGTTGTATGGATCTTGTGGCAATTTCAACAAAACTACACCAATCAAATGGATGACAAAATGACCAGTAAAGTATAGGTTGATTTGACATTCATTACATTGTGGTTGCATGGGATAGGGAATCAATATTGGGGCTCACAGTTAACTACTATGTGTGTAACACCTACTGGCCCAAGTTAGAGTTGTTATTGTAATTAAACATTGTGGCTATGAGTATGTACATAGCTTGATTATATTTTAATACAAATACTAGCTGGCTGCATGAGGAGCAAAAACGTTGAAGAGGAGATCCATATATTAACCAAGGGGTTGTGAGGGGGTAAGGTTGGCTTATGTACTTTGTTCCCTAAACCTTTGTTTCTAAAACCTTATGTTAAAACCCAAAAACCCATACTTCTAAGCCTTAAACTCAATGGGGGTATTTAATAATTAATTATTATTAAATATTGTTTAATATTATGAGTAAGTGGTTAATCATGCTTAAGTTGGGGAAGGGAACGTGTTCCTTTGGGGACACCCACATGGGATCCCAAAGGAGGACACGGGGACTACCTCGGTGATCTAGGAGTTAGTGGGGCATGCAGATGCTACCCACGGCTTGTGTCGTGGTCAGGGAGAATGCATGCAGAGCACAAAGGAGTGTCTATTGAGTGCAAGAAAAGGGCGGAAAATTTGAGAGGAGAATTCACATAAGGAGCATGGGGAAAGTGCCTGCGAGTAAAGAAAAATGGAACGCGATTTCCTGTGAGGAAACCGAATTGTAGAGAAAACCCGAATTGCCGAGATAAACCCAAATTGTAGAGAGAACCCGAATTGCTGAGATAAACCCAAATCGCTGAGGGAACCTGACTTGGTTATGCTGAAATAACCCGAACTAGCCATGAATTCCTTGGTCGAATTAACCAGCGAATTGGAAATGAAGCATTAATCCTAGATGGAATCCCAATGCTTGCAATGATGTTTATCGATGAGCGTTTTGGGGATGAACTCAAGTGGGTCAATTGCGGAATTGACAAGGAATTGGTTACCCAATTGTTGTTTGCTGAACACTGAAAATATCTTTATCCCTGTTAATTTACACCTGAGACTCTCAGAGTGAGTTGGGGAGAAATTGGTGAGATTCCTTTGGTTAATGTCTGGATCTCGGCTCAGGGGTGAGCTTGGGAGATGAAATAGTACAAGCTGGACAAGTTCTAAGGTTGGGTGGAGTGTGGCTCACATGCAGCTAGTTGCCACATTCTCGCGAATTTCAGATAAATATATCCGTGTATGAATTATGATGTGCATATGTTCTATTATGCTTGATATCTTCAATCTGTGGAATGAATATGTAAATTGTCACCTACCCAAAATTTGAGAATATTATTCTATTTGCAAAAGAATTTATGTTAAATTTTAATTACAAAGTTTTGTAATTATGACCAAGTTTGGTCAAGGATGATTGTAATTACTGTTTATTATTATTTAATAAATTAAAATATGAGACAAACACCCAAGGGAACTGTTAAATAAGTGTTCATTGACCCACTAGGAAGAATGGATGTTGTTAGAAGGTATGGGATAGATGACAACATTTGCACTTCACCACTAGCTATTGGTTATGGGACAACTACCCCTAAATTTGTGGCATTATCCCCCAGGTGGGTGGAAGAGAGCAGGTAGCTCATTAATGACCAGTTAACCACTAAAAGGCCTACGCAGCCTGGATAAGGCAATTCAAATTGGGCAGGCAACCCCTACAATATTTTCTACAGAAATATTCCTCAAGTGCATCATGTGATCACTAAGAGATTAGAATATGGAGGCTATGTGAGAGTGCAACTGTGAGTCTGCTAGTTATACTGAGAAGGAAAACCAGAGGTACTGGTGCAGGTTTCTTTGACTGCTGAGTCTTTATGACTGTACAATCTATATTCTACTGCAAGTTGATGCACTAAGGCTTCTACAGAATCTTCCTCCTGGTGGTTCAGTGAACAGGCTCGGGGGTCCTAAGGAAAGTAACTTGGTTGTCTTCAGGAATAGGTTGGGTGGAAAAGGTTCCTTGGGACGTTTGTTCTCCTATAGTCAACCAGGTTTTACTTCTCTTACTTTTGTTTACAGTTAAATGTTTCTGCATAATACAATTATTAATTACAGTCATATAGAAGAAACTATTTTAATTTCTGATCTAAGTATGATTCTGAATGAAAAAGATTTATGAAATTATTAAATCAATAACCATCTCTATATGTTTCCCCA
Source organism: Larix kaempferi (assembly GCA_027924585.1). NCBI lineage: Eukaryota > Viridiplantae > Streptophyta > Pinopsida > Pinales > Pinaceae > Larix > Larix kaempferi. The sequence continues at coordinate 852,641 of BSBM01000406.1, forward strand.
TGTTGTTTTCGGCATCGTACTCTAGTATAGAGAAGTAAATTAAGAAAGATGAGTGATAGGAAAAATGCCATTGATTAAAAAGATGAATACAGCAGTTTTCTTGTTAAATTCTATCATATGTTTAAACGTAGGATATATTACAGTATAATATAACCAGATGCATAACATTCATCTAATTCTTAAATAAAAACACATTTGATTTCTGCAAATATTTACACTTTCACTTTCAACTCTATCTATTTTAGATAGTAATCACATGCATTTCGATATCATAAATTCTATTTTCAAGTACTCTCATTGTAAAAGATCAAAACCCTAAGTTATCACAAAACCTAGAATCTGAATGTTTATTTAGTACACAGTTCATAAACTTATCATCAAGCCATTCATGACAAATGTTAGACATTATTTCTGAGGTTATAACAGTTATGAATTTCCAAACCCTAACTAATAGCTTATATAACCATACCATCTTTTAAACTTATCGAGACTACTAACAAGACAATAAGCATCACTTAGCAGAAAGCACGATTTAGTATTAATGTCTAAATAATAGTTCACAACCCTAGCAAGAAAACATACACAGTGTTGAAACATTCACATGTACGAGTTAAGGTTCAGTTCGTGAGATCAACTTCTCTATACAAGCAAGGTTTCCAACAAAACCTACAGGGTAGGGTTTCATTCTTTTAAAAAAAATCGAACACTGTGGCATAACCATTTCGAAAACATTAAACAGACCGAACTTTATCTCATCATGATTCCAAAACAATATCAACAACGATAACGAAGTACAGGAATCAACTATCTATAGTTATGCAAACCATAACTCTCGGCCAAAGACAACTATAGTTGTTCGGCACCACTTAACAGTTATATAAACAACTCTTCAACCATTACTTCAAAACACAACATTTCATTACAAACGAGCCATTGTTTTAAAAGAGCAAGTGAACCATCGGTTCTTGGTTTTCCATTCAACGATTATAAACAATAGAGTTTACATTACAGACCTGTCAAGGTTCCAACAGTACACAGGATCTACCCCTTATCAACCAAAAACATTAAAAACAAGGTCAAGATTCCACAAACTACACAGGGTTTTACCCTTAACATTTAGCAGTACAAACACGAGTTCGAAGTTCTTATCAAACGATGTAGCCAAGCATCAAAGAGCCAAATAGAAACTTAAACAAATGAATTTTATCCTCTGTACAACATTTATCAAAAAAAGACTTTAAAACTTAACACTCGGCCATCACCGAAACAAGGTCGAATAGTTCCAACTCTCGGCACAGAGTAATCACCATCAAAACCATGCCAAAGGCACCTACAAGGTTTCAAGAACCACCGAGGCTTACCAAGAATCAGTAGTAGCATCACCATTCTCCAATCTTATGCATAGGAATCTTCCTACGAAGTGGGTACCTACAAAGATTACAATTCGGAGAGGTTAAAACAAGACAACGCAGAATTAAAACTAAGTTTCATTGTTTGATGGTTATTATAATAAAACTTACCCTTAGAAACGAACTCCTGAACATTGGCACACCACACCAGCAAAAACGACGAAGCCTGATGGCTTTTGACAGCAACCACAAACTAAACACAGAAGACCATTTCACAAACTAGAGGATCGAGCCACAGTTTGAATTGCATTCAATACACTCACAGAACAATCACCAACACTACAATGGCATATCGTCGCTATAGTGCAAAAGAGCATAAGCCTGTAACTCTTAAAACTATCTCTCACAGGTCCAAGGTTTGAAACCGAGGAAGGAGTCCTCCTCACAGAACTCCACTAAACCCTACATTGCAGCAAATGGTCGGCTCGTCCACCCTACAACTAAACGCAACAATGAATGCCATAAACCATTTTTCATTACTTACCAACGCAGGATTAGGGTTTCATTCTCAGCCCTAAATCTTATGCAGATCAACGGTGGATCAACTGCCATTCAGGCACGTTGATAATCGAGCAATGATAGCAATCCATACTTCATTGAATTACTTCATCTCCCAGATCGCCAAGTAAGCAAACCGAGAGCCAGTGAATGGCACAGCTCAGCTTATTTTGGTGCTCATTGCACACACAAACCACATGAAGACCTTACAACCGGGCATCCACATCACTTAACCGTGGAACAACGTTAATGCTAGGCCTGTAAACACCAATTGAAAAGCATGCCAAGTTTAATACCCTGTCAACAACGAAATCATTGCAATTTTAGTGCACATTTTATATAGTTCAAAGAATTGTATTATACATCGTAACAATGACACTATATGCCAATGTTTTATGTGAACGCATAGTCACTTTATAATATTTACATTTCGTTTCTATGGTTCATGTACAGTCATATAGGATAAAGCTTATATGTCTCCTATATTAGCCATATAAGTTATTCAATGGAGACCATAGATATATATAGGATTTTATTTATGCATAATGATAGCATAGGTACTATGTACATTATATGGTTCACATATTAGCTTTATATTCAATCAAATGAGAAGAGTAGGACTATAAGTATAGTTCACATGCAAATTATAATGTTAAATCATAGCATAAGCACCATATTCACAATATATTTCATATGTTAGCCATGTAGTGCAAAGACTATTGATCAATGTAATACCATAGGTATAGTTTAAGTGGTGATGAGATACACTATAAAGCTAAGTTCATATCACAAGCCCTAGTCACTATACTCTTCATATATTAACTGTGTATTGATAATCAAATGATAAATTTGGGACTTAGAATAGTCTAAAATCTGTAGATGCAAAATGTATTGATAGTTCAATAGTACAAACACTATTTTCTACAAGCTTTCTAATAGAATTGCCAATGGACATTGGTATCGCCGCCTAGTATTAATGCCAACAGTTATATGATAATAAACATAGTATCATAAAAACAAATTGATGACGTGATTTTATTTTACAGAAGAGTTTGTAAGCCAGCACGTAAACTAGAATTGGAACCAAAATATCCATACCTACAGTAACTTGTTTCGCAAGGAAGTACCTAGCATTTTAATATTACATTGACGATGAATTGAAAGACACATGTACTCTTAACACATGTTGTCGTATAAATTCTTACCTGTTGTCTGCACATGGAAACAGGATTCAAATGCCTTAGCTAAACGTAGCTAAGTAAACCCCAGGGTACCTCATAGGACCCCTTCGTCATCATACAAACAAACTGTCAGCACATTATCAAGAACATCATAATAATACAAACCTATGAATAGCATGTAATCGCATGTAGAACTTAAGCAAATTTGTAAATTGTATTCTTGTGCATAATCATAAAAAGATCTTTCATTAAGGAGATTAGCATTCATTTAAATCTGAAATAGCAATACAATTACATCATATTTTATTTGAGAATTATGACGTGTCATCGTTATTAATTATTCTAGTTGAGAAATTTAATTATTTTATATGTTCCGCATTAACAACTTCGATAATTATTGCTATTTTAAAAAATTTTAAATTTTGGTATTTTTACGGGATGTTACATGTGGTATCAGAGCTCACATTTGAACTCTAGCCTGAAAAGGGTCCAAAGAACACGCAACAGAAAAATTTATTACAGCAGAAATCTTACTAATTAAAATTTTAAACTCTTTGTGTTGTACATAAATTGTTTTTAAGCTACAGGTATGGAAGGATCAACTGAACATATAGAGGACAGATTTCGAACCAATAGTCATAGCACAGGACAACATTATGAAGAAGAAGTCCATGGCGAATTAAATGACAATTCGTCAGAATTGTTACGTGCATTTCAAGAGTTAAAAGTAGAAATCAGATCTATAAAAAAAGACAATGAGAAAATTCTAAAGGCACAAGAGGAACTTAATCAAGTACTATTCGAACAATGCCCAATTGATGAGCATGATAGAGAAATTGAAAATATATCTAAGACTGAAGATTTACCTCATCGAGACAGGGGTAAGAAAATGAAAACTGTTGATGCGAGCATCATTTCAACATCATTAGAAGCTGCCCATGACAAACGTAAAAAGAAATGAAATTATTCAAGTGATAGCAGCGAAGGAGACTACAAACCCAAAAGAAAAAGTCACAAATAGTATGAACAGATTTCTGGGGAGTTCAAGAAAATCAAACCCCCAACCTTCAATGGTGAAACTGAAAAAGGAGAGATAGCAAAAGCATGGTTGTCCAGCATGAAGAAGTACTTCCAAATTTATGATTATTCAGAATCATTGAAGGAAAAGATGGAAATCTACAACTTGATTGGGAAGGCAGATATTTGGTGGTAGGACATCAAAAGAGTGAAGGGCATCAATGACAAGGATGTGAATTGGAGTACTTTCAAACGGTACTTCAAAAAGAAGTTCTTATCTGAACAATACTATGAAGAAAAATCAAAGGAGTTCTATGATTTAAAGCTAGGAACTATGAACATGAAAGAGATGAATAGTAAATTTCTGAATTTATTGAGGTATGTGCCATACCTCGTGGAAGAAAAACCGAAGATTCAAAGATACCTGAGTTGTCTACCTTTCAACATCAAGGACATAATCGAGTATGACAATCCAAAGACCTTAGAAGAGGCCATGAGGAAAGCAACTTTATGCTATGACACTAATCGGAAAAGAGAAGGGATATCAAACTGGAAAAATCATAAACCCAGCAATTTTGAGCTGAAAAAGAAAAATTTTAGGTTTAGTGGAAATTCTGGTTTCCAAAAGAAAAAAATTCAGAATCAGAATTTTCAAGGAAACACTCCCAGAAACAATCAGTAGGAGAATTTTACAGCCCCTAGAAATACTCCCAATGCTACTAGAACTAATGACCAAAAGGAAACTATCAAATGTTTTGAGTGTCAAGGTCCTCATTATGCATTAGAATGCCCCAAGAGGAAGCGGACAACTAACAATATTCATTCCATATAGAATGAACCTACTATTGGAGACTTGGCAATGGAGATGCCCAAAATTAATGCAAGACTAGACAACAGACAAGCATATCATCAAGTCTCTATGGTAGAGATTGAAGGTATTCTACAAAACCATCCTGTTACTATTTTGATTGATCCAGGTGCTAGCCTGAGTTATATATCACCAGATATTGTAAAACGTTTTAAATTGAAAACAGAAAAATTCAATAAATATTGGTTAGTTAGACTAGCAAGAGGAACGAAAAGGAAAGTATCTGATTTTATTGAAAGTTGTGCTTTATCCAAGAATCAGTTAAAGACACAAACCAAGGTGAATGTTTTACCTTTAGGATCCTATAATATTATAATTGGAATGGACTGGTTAGAATCCCATCATGTCATTCTGAATTGTTATGAGAAAATTTTTACATGTTTAAATGATGAAGGAGAAACAATAGAAGTAAAAGGTATTCCAAGAAAGACATCCCTTAGACATATTTCAGCTATGCAAGTAAAGAGAGCAATTAGAAAAGGATGTCAAATGTTTGCAGTGAATGTAGTGAATGATGAGTTGATTACTAAAGATGACGAACTAAAACTAGAAGATATACCTGTCCTAAAATATTTCAAATATGTTTTTCCTGAAGAGATTCCAGGATTACCTCCTAAGAGAGACCTAGATTTTACCATCAAGTTAATACTAGGAGTAGTACCGAATTCTAAAGCTCCATATAGGATGAATATACTGAAATTAAATGAGTTGAAATCACAGTTGAAGGAACTGACTGATAAAAACTATATAAGACCCAGTGTGTCTCCTTAGGGAGCACCTGTTATATTTGTTAAAAAGAAAGATGGCACTTTAAGACTGTGTATAGATTACCCCCAACTGAATAAGATGACAATCAATAATCGATATCCATTGCCCCGCATAGACGATCTATTTGATCAACTGCGTGGAGCAACGATATTTTCAAAGATTGATTTAAGGTCAGGATATCATCAAGTTCGTGTGAAGGACGAGGATATTTTTAAAACATCTTTTAGAACTCGATATGGACATTATGAGTTCGTAGTCATGCCATTTGGATGGACTAATGCTCCGGCTGTATTTATGTGTTTAATGAGGAATATTCTGCAGAAATATTTGCATATGTTTGCTATTGTGTTCATAGATGACATTCTAGTGTATTCTAAAATCAAAGAAGAGCATGACGAACATCTGTGTATTATTCTACAAGTTCTAAGAGATCATCAACTATACGCTAAGTTTAGTAAGTGTGACTTACACAAGGATAAAATTTAGTATTTAGGACACATAATTTCCAAGGAAGGAATCTCAGTTGACCCCAATAAGATAAAATCCATTAATGATTGGCCGGTTCCTAAGGATGTGTCGGATGTACGATCATTTATGGGTATTACTGGATATTATAGAAAATTTATAGAGGGTTTTTCAAAGATTGCAAACCCCATAACCTCCTTAAAGAAGAAATGGAAGAAATTTGTGTGGGATCAGAAATGTTCAGACAGTTTTAAGAAGTTAAAGGAGTTACTAACTACAGCGCCTATTATGAGGATTGTATATCCTAATAAGGATTTTATAGTATGCACAGATGCATGTAATGATGAACTTAGTGGAGTCCTAACACAAGAGGGACATGCTATTGCATACAAGTCTAGAAAGCTGAAAATACATGAGAAGAATTACTCTACTTATGATTTAGAGTTATTAGCAGTAATTCACGCTTTAAAAATGTGGCTTCATCACCTTATTGGCAGAAAATTTACTTTGTTGACAGATAACATGGGTCTGAAGTATTTATTAGATCAGACAAATTTGAATGCTAAACAAGCTAGATGGTTAACTTTTCTAAGTGAGTATGATTTTGAAATTCAACATATTAAAGGGAAAGAGAACAAGGTTGTTGATGCATTAAGTCATAAAGCAAAGTTGAATTTTATTTCAGCCATCAGTACATACTCAACAGATTTAGAAAATCAGATCCTTCAAAGGAGTGAAATGGATGAAGAATACAGAAAATTACAAGAAAAGACAACAAATAGCAATTTTGAAAATTCTATGGCAGATTACAGTTTAAAGGAAAATGGACTGTTATTATACAAAAATAGATTGTATGTACCTAACATACCAGAAGTAAAAATTCTTATTTTAGATGAGATGCACAAAAGCCATTACTTTGGTCATCCAGGTTATCAGAAAACCATCACTATGCTGCGAAAAGAGTACTATTAGCCTAGAATGAAGGATGAAGTAGCAAAATACATAGCTAAGTGTTTGGACTGTCAAAAGGTGAAGGTTGAACATCAACATCCGGCTGGACTGTTGCATCCATTACCTATACCTAGCTGGAAATGGGAGATTATAAGCATAGACTTTATCACCGGACTACCAAAGAATCAGAAACAGAATGATTCCATTATGGTGGTAGTGGATAAACTCAACAAAGCAGCACACTTTATACCTGTGAAGACTACTCATAAGGCTCCAGACATTGCAGAAATCTTCATGAAACAGATTTTTCGATTACATGGGATACCAAAAGTGATAATTTCAGACCATGATTCTAAGTTTACTAGAAAATTCTGGAGGTCTTTGTTTAAAGGGTTGAATACAACCTTAAAATTCAATATAGCATTTCATCCACAAACAGATGGACAGACAGAAAGAGTGAATTAGGTATTGGAAGACTTGCTTAGCATGTTTGTTAAGGATCATCCTAGTAAGTGGAAAGACTACTTGCATTTAGCAGAATTTGCATATAATAACCATTATTATGCATCAACCAGGCTTAGTCATTTTGAAATTCTTTATGGTAGGAAATGTGATACACCTGTTTCTTGGAATGACCCAGTAAATAGAGTTATTTTAGGACCTAAATTGTTGCAGGAATTAGAACTAATTGTGAAACAAGTACAAAGAAATATTAAAGTTGCCCAAGATAGGAAAACGAGTTAAGCAGATCTTAGAAGGACTCATAAAGAGTTCCAGGTTGGTGAACATATTTTTCTTAAGGTAAGACTGAAAAAGAGTTCATTGAAATTGGGAAGCTGTGCCAAGTTGGCACCTAGGTACTGTGGTCCTTTCGAAATTTTGTCAAGGGTTGGACCAGTGGCATACCAACTGGCTTTGACACCAAATCTAAAGATACATAATATTTTTCATATATCATTTTTAAAGAAGTATGTACACGATGCTGCTCATGTTGTAAATTGGAAAGATGTACAGGTGGGACAAGACAGTAATTTTCAGGTGGAACCAAACTGTATCCTCGAAAGGAGGGAAAATCTACTCCGGAATTGCACCATTGGGCAGGTAAAGGTGCAATGGAAGCACCTTATCCCAGAAGAGGCAACTTGGGAGTTGGAGAGTAGTATGCAGGAAGCATACTGAACTTTGTTTCAGGAACACTCAGAGAGTGATTAAACAACATCGAGGATGATGTTAAGACATAAGGGGGGGTGTATGTCACCTACCCAAATTTTGAGAATATTATTTTATTTGAAAATACTTTATGTTAAATTATAATTACAAAGTTTTGTAATTATGACCAAGTTTGGTCAAGGATGATTGTAATTACTGATTATTATTATTTAATAAATTAAAATAGAGTGTTCACTGACCAACTAGGAGGAATGGAAGCTGTTAGAAGGTATGGGACAAATGGTAGCATTTGCACTCCACCACTGGTTGTTGGTTATGGGACAACTACCCCTAAATTTGTGGCATTATCCCCCGGGTGGGTGGAAGAGAGAAGGAATCTCATTAATGACTAGTTAACCACTAAAAGGCCTAGGCAGCCTAGATAAGGCAATTCGAATTAGGCAGGCAAACCCTACAATATTTTTTGCAGAAATATTCCTCAAGTGCATTAGGTGATCACTGAGAGATTCGAATAGGGAGGCTATGTGAGAGTGCAACTGTGAGTATTCTAGTTATACTGAGAAGGAAAACCAGAGGTGCTGGTGCAGGTCTCTTTGACTGCTGAGTCTTTATGACTGGACAATCTATATTCTACTGCAAGTTGATGTACTAAGGCTTCTACAGAATATTCCTCCTGGTGGTTCAGTGAACAGGCTCGGGGGTCCTAAGGCAAGTAACTTGTTTGTCTTCAGGAATAGGTTGAGTGGAACATGTTCCTTGGATTGTTTCTTCTCCTACAGTCAACTAGGTTTTACTGTTCTTACTTTTGTTTACAGTTAAATGTTTCTGCATAATGGAATTATTAATTACGGTCATATAGGAGAAACTATTTTAATTTCTGATCTAAGTATGATTCTGAATGAAAATGCTTTATGAAATGATTGAATCAATAACCATCTCTATATTTTTTCCCATGTTTTTTGCATTGTACTCCAGTATAGAGAAGTAAATTAGGAAAGATGAGTGATAGGAAAAATGCCATTGATTGAAAAGATGAATACAGTAGTGTTCTTGTTAAATTCGGTCATATGTTTAAACATAGGATATATTACAGTATAGTATAATCAGATGCATAGCATTCATATAATTCTTAAATAAAAACACATTTTATTTCTGCAAATATTTACACTTTCACTTTTAACTCTATCTATTTTAGATGGTAATCACATGCATTTCGATATCATAAATTCTATTTTCAAGTACTGTCATTGTAAAAAATCAAAACCCTAAGTTATCACAAAACCTAGAATCTAAATGTTGATTTAGTACACAGTTCATAAACTTATCATCAAGCCATTCATGGCAAATGTTAGACATTATTTCTGAGGTTATAACAGTTATGAATTTCCAAACCCTAACTAACAATATATATAACCATACCATCTTTTAAACTTATCGAGACTACTAACAAGACAATAAGCATCACTTAGCAGAAAGCATGATTTAGTATCAATGTCTAAATAATAGTTCACAACACTAGCAAGAAAACATACACAATGTTGAAACATTTACATGTACGAGTTCAGGTTCAGTTCGTGAGATCAACTTCTCTATACAAGCAAAGTTTCCAACAAAACCTACAGGGTAGGGTTTCATTCTTTTAAAAAAAATCGAACACTGTGGCATAGCCATTTCGAAAACATTAAAAAGACCGAACTTTATCTCATCACGATTCCAAAACATAAATATCAACAACGATAACGAAGTACAGGAATCAACTATCTATAGTTATGCAAACCATAACTCTCAGCCAAAGACAACTATAGTTGTTCGGCACCACTTACCAGTTATATAAACAACACTTCAACCATTACTTCAAAACACAACATTTCATTACAAACGAGCCATTGTTTTAAAAGAGCAAGTGAACCCTCGGCTCTTGGTTTCCCATTCAACGATTATAAATAACCAAGTTTACATTACGAACCTGTCAGCGTTCCAACAGTACACATGGTCTATCCCTTATCAACCAAAAACATTAAAAACGAGGTCAAGGTTCCACAAACTACACATGGTTTCACCCTTAACATTTAGCAATACAAACACAAGTTCGAAGTTCTTATCAAACGACGCAGCTAGGCATCAAAGAGACGGATAGCAACTTAAACAAATGAAGGTTATCCTCTGTACAACATTGATCAAAATAAGACTTTAAAACTTAACACTCGGCCATCACCGAAACAAGTTCGAATATTTCCAACTCTCAGCACACAGTAATCACCATCAAAACCATGCCAAAGGCACCTACGAGGTTTCAAGAACCACCAAGGCTTACCAAGAAATAGTAGGAGCATCCCCATTCTCCAATCTTATGCATAGGAATATTCCTACGAAGTGGGTACCTACAAAGTTTACAGTTTGGAGGGGTTAAAACAAGACAACGCAGAATTAAAACTAAGTTTCACTGTATGATGGTTATTATAATAAAAATTACCCTTAGAAATGAACTCTGGAACATTGGCACACCACACTAGGAAAAACGACGAAGCTTGATGGTTTTTTATTGCAACCACGAACTAAACACAGAAGACCATTTCACAAACTGGAGGATCGAACCACAGTTCGAATTGCATTCAATACACTGATAGAAGAATCACCAGCACTACAATGGCGTATCGTGGCTATAGTGGAAAAGAGAATAACCTTGTAACTCTTAAAACTATCTCTCACAGGCCCAAGGTTCAAAACCGAGGAAGGAGTCCTCCTCACAGAACTCCACTAAACCCTACATTGCAGAAAACGGTCGGCTTGTCCACCTTACCACTAAACGCAACAATGAATGCCAGAAACCATTTTTCATAACTTACCAACATGGGATTATGTTTTTATTCTCAACCCTAAATCTTATGAAGATCAATGGTGGATCAAATGCTAGTCAGGCACGTTGATAATCGAGCAACGATAGCAATCAATACTGCATTGAATTACTTCATCTACCAAATCGCCAAGTAAGCAGACTGAGAACCAATGCATGGCACAGCTCAACTTATTTTGGTGCTCATTACAAACACAAACCACATGAAGAGCTTACAACCGGGCATCCACATCAATTAATCGTGGAACGACGTTAATGCTAGGCCTGTCAAGCCAATTGAAAAGCATGCCAAGTTTAATACCCTGTCAACAACGAAATCATTGCAATTTTAGTGCACATTTTATATAGTTCAAAGAATTGTTTTATACATCGTAACAATGATACTATATGCCAATGTTTTATGTAAACGCATAGTCACTTTATAATATTTACATTTCATTTCTATGGTTCATGTATAGTCATATAGGATCAAGCTTATATGTTTCCTATATTAGCCATATAAATTATTAAATGGAGACCATAGATATATATAGGATTTTATTTATGCATAATGATAGCATAGATACTATGTACATTATATGGTTCACATATTAGCTTTATATTGAATCAAATGAGAAGAGTAGGACTATAAGTATAGTTCACATGCAAATTATAATGTTAAATCATCGCATAAACACCATATTCACAATATATTTCATATGTTAGCCATGCAGTGCAAAGACTATTGATCAATGTAATACCATAGGTATAGTTTAAGTGGCGACGAGATACACTCTAAAGCTAAGTTCATAGCACAAGCCCTAGTCACTATACTCTTCATATATTAACTGTGTATTGATAATCAAATGATAAATTCGGGGCTTAGAATAGTCTAAAATCTGTAGATGCAAAATGTATTGATAGTTCAATAGTACAAACACTATTTTCTACAAGCTTTCTAATAGAATTTCCAATGGACATTAGTATCGCCGCCTGATATTAATGTCAACAGTTATATGATAATAAACATAGTATCATAAAAACAAATTGATGACGTGATTTTATTTTACAGAAGAGTTTGTAAGCCAGCACGTAAACTAGAATTGGAACCAAAATATCCATACCTCCAGTGTGATATCCCTCCTTTATGACCTATTTTGATCTTTGTTTTTATTATTTTTTTATAAATGTAATTGTAATTGTGTAAGCGACATTGGTGAGGAGCTCAAGGCCCATCAGTAAGGTTTGAGATTCATGAGGTTTAACTCATCATTCATAAAATTATAAACTTAGGATTTGAGCATGGGTAACGCAAAGAAGAAAAGGGAAAACATCGATTATTCATTAGAAGACATGAAATGGGTAAGATGGCTAGGAATCCATATGAGTCCTCTTTTAAATCGTAGATGTTTGAGGGAGAGGAGCTAGAGATGATCATTTTAAATTCTTAAATAAATCCACCTAAGTAGGGTCTAACATACATAATGATTAGATGAATATTATATATGTTATGATATAATAAGATTATATTAGTAATTTTAGTTTTGAACAAGTGATTAAGTGCCACCTAAAAAGGTTGGACTTAGAATCAAGGCCAAAAGAATTTCTTTTAAAAATATATTCTATATATGTATTCTTGTTAACCTATCTCTATAATGAGAAAATCACCATCCTTTATGTAACCTGGTGGGTAAGCATATTTTCACTTAACAAATGTGAGTTTACATTGAGAAGTAATACTTATTAAATTCGATCCCTAAAGAGTTAAAAGTGCCAACTCATTCTTAACTCTCCACTTCCTATTTTTGAGTATGAAGAACATGTAGCTTGAGTTGAGGGACTCTTCCACTGCCACTTGCTGATTTGTTTTAATGGGGAAAAACTCCATGGAGAATTCGGTGCAAACCCCACTTTAGTTGCTTTAATGGCAAGTGCACAAAGCATAAAAGAGTAGTTAGTTGTGTAGTGGGGAAACCTCGTTGAGAACTATGAGGGAGTTTGTCTCCTATCAAAAGTTAAAAAAACCGCCACTTGTCCCTCGGCTATCTCCAGCTGTCATGAGAATGGAAGGGCACGAGTCTCTATCTCCGTCATTTGTTGCTGCATAAACTGCAAGCAGATCTAGATTTGGTTGGGGAAGATAGAAGCGGAGGATTTCGGGCCCTGTCTCGGCGAATGAAAGGGATGGGGAAGAAAACAAAAAGGAAGGAGAAGTGATGCCGATCTGGGTATAGAGGATTGCTTTTGGGTTTATGCAAACTGAGATCTAGGGAAAAAGCGATCTATGCGAGGGGAGAAAGCATTGCGATAGATGGAGGATGCGATGTATGCAATGGATCCGTATCACTATCTTTCATCTATGGTTGCTCGATCTTGATGAGGGATCTCAAGGTTTGGATTGTTTGACAAAGATAGTTAGAAAGCGATCTTGGCAGGGACGGGAATGGAGACACGATTTCAGTGATAAAAAGTTAGTAAACGATCCTTGAGATAATGGGCGACGGGTCTCTCCTTCTCTGAATCAAGCCGATCCCGCACGATGAGAGGATATACCTTTGGGAAGGAACCCTCATATGGGGTTACAGGAAGATAGGAAAGGGTACATGCTCGGTTGTATGTGATCTGTGGGAAGTGAGCAAGTACTGAGATAGATAGGAAGATTGTGTTCTTCGAAATGGAGCTGTATCACTCGAAATCATCTATGGTTTGTAAGTATTGTATGAATTTTTCTCTGTATTTGATTCTAGTTTGCTCGAGAGTTAATCGGATTATGGAAACAATTACTGCATATGATTCTTGGTTTTTGTTTAGTCTTTTACTGTCGTCACGGGTAATAAGGATCTTGGAGGGCGATCCAAAGATCTGGGTTGGATGACAGAATTTCTGATAATGAAAATCTCTCTGCATAATATTTTGGACAGAGTCTCGGATTATGATTTCTGATCATTTTTCTTCTTTTATGACTGAGTATTCTTAAGGGTAGTTTCCTCATTCCAGCGATCTCATCACTGAAGGAATGGCAATCTGACTCTTAACTAGAAATCTACCTTGGGGTTATAAAATCGATCGGATCGTCATTCCATTATAGGGAGATGCGAACATAGTTTCTCTTGTATTATTATTTATATTATGTATATAATTCACCATCTATGGATTATGATAAACTGAGTGTTATCATACGATCTGTAGATAGATAGATGACTGAGTATATTTCGGTTTTGTGGCGCTTGGGATAAACACTATGAGTAAAATAAACCCTGGTTGTTTTGCATTGTTATATTAATTGATGTGTAATATACTCATTACCCTAGGCGGATTTGTAATCAAACTCTTGGGCCGAGTCACTTTCTTATGTTATCGTACTCTGTATTGGTGGCAGAGTTCTCTTGTGAAACTTGATTAGTGATCAATTTTAGGGATCCTATCCTATGGGTAAACGATTATATGGCTAGGTTTTGATATACCCAATCCCATTTTTCCATCATCCACCAGACTGCCTATGTTGATAGACGCATGCTGGATAGACTTTCCATCATCTCTGTTTGTTTTTCTTTTGGTTACTAGATGTCGAGAGATACAGCTAGATTCCCGAGAACACTGATGTTAATAGCTGTAAGTGTAAATGCCAACAATTATTTGTGTACAATGAGTTAGAGTTAGATCTATAATTCTGTTGATATTATTGTTGAATACTTGGAGAAGAATGTTGCTAGTTGTTACCAGAGGCAGATCTCTGATTTTGTTTAGTTGTTAGCGTTGATTGCTTATTTTGACATGCTCTCTAGAAGAGATGATTTGAGAAGGAAGAAGATAAATATCGCAACAACCGGTTGACCGGATGTAACTCTCTTTGATTAATAAAAGAATATGATTGTGTTTGTGGACGTAGCCCATGGGTTGGGTGAACCATGTTATATACTGTCTCTGACATACATGTATTGTTGTGCTGTGTTGTGGATTCTTGTATAAGTATAACTTACGTGTTTTGTCTCCTTTTGTATCATGTATTATGATGAACTTGTCATTCAAATCTATTGGACAAGATAGTATTGTTAGAAGAAGGCAAGTTCGATAACTAGACATGAGCTCTGTTGTAAATGACTTTGGTTTATTACTTTTGACTTTATATGTTATTATGGAGAAGATATTCTAGCTTTAAACTTTAGGTATCATTTATTGATGTCAAGACATTTATGTTCGAATGTTGCATGTCATAAGATAGGGATAGAGTATATAACTTTCTATTGATATTTATAAGCATTTATATGTATATGTTAAACGAAAGTGTTATGTTGTGATAAATCGATAGCTAATCAGTTATCATACCTCTAACCTAGATTGGAAAAGTATAATTTCAGATGTATGAAATTTCCACCATAAATGATTATGAATGACGAAGATAACAATGATTCTAAAGATATGAATGTATATAGTAAGGGGGATAAACATGCTTAGCGAACCCTTAATGAATCTTGTGTAAAGGTCGTGATTTACACTATGTTAGAAATGTGTTCGCTGGAACAAGTTTTAGGTAACTAGTCCTATACAAAAAGTGTAGATGAAATTCTTTGTTTTTTTTGTGCATAGATTATAGAGTAATTACCTTCCTTCCCATATTAGATTCAACTCTTGGAAAATACCATGTTTGGTTGTGATTGATTTACATTGAATAGGATCATAGGAATTATAATGAAATATAAGACAGGTCAATTCATATGTATAATTGACAATGATGACAATTGGTATCAGTCAACTAATGCTTGTTTGTTTGTCGTACATAAACTGAAATATAAAGGTTAAGCATGAAGAATATGTTCATCCTATTATCAGAACCAGGGTGAAATTCTTGGTCTTTATCATCATAAATAGTTAGTTGGAGATTTCACAATCCCAAGGAAATTAAATAAATTTTAAAAGTTCCTTACTATTTCTAACATTGAACATGTGGGTACGTGACATCCAGTAACTTGTTTCGCAAGGAAGTACCTAGCATTTAATATTACATTGACGATGAATTGAAAGACACATGTACTCTTAACACATGTTGTCGTAGAAATTCTTACCTGTTGTCTGCACATGGAAACAAGATTCAAATGCCCTAGCTAAACGTAGCTAAGTAAACCCCAAGGTACCTCGTAGGACCCCTTTGTCATCATACAAAGAAACAGTGAGCACATCATCAAGATCATAATAATACAAACCTATGAATAGCATGTAATCGCATGTAGAACTTAAGCAGATTTGAAATTGTATTCTTGTGCATAATCATAAAAAGATCTTTCGTTAAGGAGATTAGCATCTATTTAAATCTGAAATAGCAATACAATTACATCATATTTTATTTGAGAATTATGATGTGTTGTCGTTATTAATTATCCTAGTTAAGAAATTTAATTATTTTATATGTTCCGCATTAACAACTTCAATCATTATTGCTATTTTAAAATTTTTAAAATTTTGGTATTTTTACGAGATGTTACATAAATACATGTAAACCATAACTATGTTATGCTTAATCCTATGTAAAAGGCTGTATTCTTGAATAATGTTTCCCTCAATTGCATGAGAAACCTACATTATGGTTCTAGCATGTGAAATATGTATGGTTAAACTTCGTATATGTATTACATGTATGTTTTCTCTATCACCACCTCATTGATGAATGGATGGCTCATGCCTTGTTTATAGAATGATGGGCATAAATCTGGTTATGAAGTCTGTATGCCAGATTGGGTGTCTTTTCTATGGTTAAGATTGTTTTGTGAAGTTTAACTCTGCATGCTATGATACGTCTATCTAGCTTAGTGTCATTCTTTATGTTGTTTATGTAATATCCTTCACCATCCTGAAGGATTAACTACTTCGATGATTAATAAGAACATAAGCTCGGTGGGAGCTCTAACTTGCTTGGAATGCGGGTTGGGTGATTCCAGATGGCATGTTTCTGACTGTCTGTGTTTTAATTTATGTTTATGGGCCAACTAATGTAGGTATGAAGCTGTCAATTGGATGCATAATGTTAAATTTTATTTTTATAGTTTTATACATTGTAGATTTGTCTATGTGAGTAACGAGGGTACATTACAAATTGGCATCAGAGCGCCGATTGTAGCTCTCGGCCCTATGGAATTGAAATTATTTTCCCAAAGAGATGTTCGAATATATGTTGTAATTAATTTTTAGACTGATAATCCGTGTGAAATTTCATAATGCTAGCATTTTACAGGAATATTCGGTCATTGGAATTGCAGACTGTCAGTAAAGACATGAAATCAGAATTGAAGAGAGGGAAGAGGATCTCGAATTCTCTAATTTTGGGGAAGGAATTGACAGTGAAGAACAACGTAATGAATCCAGTGGTCTCCAAAGTGGGTCAGGGACCATGGATGTTGTGCAAACTTTGAGAGGTTTTCATTTTGGAAACGAAATAATTTTGCGAAGTTTGGAACAACAGAACCAAATTAACCAACAATTACTGCAGAATTTGGCTCAGTTGCAAAATCGAATGCAGCGGGTCACCTCCAATGTGGAAAGAGATGGAGAATCCATAGCAGGTAGCACTTCTCTTAGTAAAGAGAAGACAACAAAATGAGATCACATGCACATCATAGAACTGATGAAAGTTCTCATGGGTATATAAATAACGTACATATTCAATATCATAGAAGGAAGAGTAAGAGAAAGCATGATGTAATGCTAGAAGGCGAACTTAGAAAACTAAAACCTTCGACATTTGATGGAGAGAATTCTAGTGATGATCCAGAGCTATGGCTTATGGAAATGAACAAGTATTTGCATTTACATGACTACTCAGAAAACCAGGAAGCATGAATTGCAATATATAATTTTCAAGGAAGGGATTATAAATGGTGGAAACAACTTAAACAAGTGGAAGAATTGGATGAGAAGCAGATTTCAAGGAGGAAATTCCAAAAAATCTTCAAGAAAGAATATATTTTGCAGCAGTACTATGATAAAAAGACACAAGAATTATTTGAGCATAAATTGGGAAGTATGTCCATGGAGGAATATGACAAGAAATTCTTGGAGTTGCTAGGTTATTGTAATATTTTAGAGGTAGGATCACTCAACAGTAGCAGACCTCACTAGAATTTACTCATGTATTCTAGAAAGAAGAAGAAGAAATGTTGAATCAATAATCACTCATTACACATAAAATGGAGAAAATCTGATGTATAATACATCAGCTGTAAGCTGACACACTGAATAATGAATAATAACTAAATACAATGAATGAGATTCGAATGCCACTAAGGTCATTCGAATTATCCTCAATGGTTGGCATGGATAGCATTGGAGACATCACCCAAACCAATGGCAGTGGTCACAAAAGTCAAATAGTTAGTCAAATGAATCTAACTAAGTCTAACTGAGTGCATGGGCACTGACGTAGGGAAGGAGACTCCAAGGTGGGCGCATGAGGAGCTGTCAGTAGTCAGTAGAGCTCAAACTAGTTTCAGTAGGTTCCTATCTAAGTGCTTCAGTCAGTTAACTAATCAATCATCTCATTAATCAAGGAACTGAGTCATCAACCAACCAAATAACTATAAGGCGCACTTGTTCCACAGTGATGAAAACAAGGGCGCATGATTGGATAGGAGGGCTAAAACTGAACAGAAACAGGCTCCTGGGGGATGCAAAATAAGGACTAGGTAATGGGAGACCACCAAACTAATGATTGGATGCATGCAATTGCATGCAGATGACTGGATGCATGCAGGAAAAAATGATTGTGAGAATATTCCAACACCCCCCCGCAAGCTAAACATGAGGTAGTAACTAAAATGGTAGGGCCCTAGTAACTAAGACCCACCTAAGACCAAAGGTCACCCCATACAATCAATCTAAATAAATAAAGTGAGGAAAGAGGGAAAAACCAGCGGGAAGAAAGCCCTCCCTCAAAATAGATTGAATGATGCTAATGTAGCATATCATCAGTCACCCCAGAAGGAGGCAAGTGTCCTTATTTTCTAAAGAAGGATTGATCGACTTGAAATGGATCAGTAATGTAAGAAGGATAAAACATTCCATTCTGATAATCTGATCTCGTTCTCTATCGATCAGTTGGATCACCAACAAGATCTCCGACAAATCTGAGAGTAGTGGCTGCCCATCTCGGAAGAGGGGCATCATCAGGTTCTTGTGGAACTGGATCTCCCATTTGCTCATCTTCTGAATCCGTAGATAGATCTTCAGGTTCTTGTGGATCTGGATCTAACATTCTTTAAAAAGAGTTATATTCCTCTTGGGAAGAAGTGGATCATGCCCCAAAAACATAATATGAAGATCATTATGGAGCATGTGATTCGAACCAACTGAGGTAGAATCAAATCCATGAATGTGTAGATAGTTCTTTGATATCTCCTTTGAACCAACATAGGTGATATCATAACCAAAGGAAATATGATAGGATGATGGTATTTTGGACTTCAAATCAGATCCAAGATTTGGAATATGGTTTCTTATTATATCCTTTGAACCAACAGGGGTGAGATCAAAACCAAAATCACAAAAAGGTGCCTAAGTCATGAACCCAAGCGAATGATAGAGTCTTCCATCTTTGGTGAAACTCTAAAAACATTTTCCAATGACCAAGTAGGAGTCCAAAGGAAGCATTTGATCAAGGAGGGCAAATGCATTGCCTCCCAAATTTGATTTTACCTCCAAAATACTCAGTAGGTCATCATCTTGCACATCAGTAGGCTCATGGGAAGTAGATATCTTGAAACTCTCATCTCTTGATCAAAATTCAAATCAGAAGATGGATCAACTGAAACCATGTCTTGTATTTCAACTTTATCTTGAACAACTTCATCATGGGAGATGATGGAGGCTAAATCATGAATAGAGAGAGCACTTGTGGCAGTACTATTGGGCCTGTTCTCCAAATGGACATCATCCTCTTCCTTCTTTCCAAATAAACTGTTCAATCTTGTCCAGTTATCACTTGGATGTTTTGTAGGATCAATGGGGTATTCCATATTGGAAAACATAATAGTACATATTGTTGTTGAGGATATGTCACAATCATCAAGCCAATCTTCTTCCTCTGCATAGAAAGCAAAATCTCTTAACACCAATACACATATTGAAAATACCATATCTCTTCAGGTAAGCTATCATCTTTGGTTTCCATTCATCATAGTTGAATGGAGAGAGAGAAGGAACTCCTTCTAGGTCAATGGAAGATGTTGTTCAATTTGAATCTACTGCTGTAACTACAGAAAACAGCTGCAACTGCAAAAATCATCAAAACTGCTACAATTGCAAGAAACTGCTGCAACTGGAGAAAACTTCAAAACTGGTGCAACTGCAGAAAACTTCAAAACTGCTGCAACTGCAGAGAACTTCGAAAAACCTACAAAAACAATGGAGATCCATAGTAGATGCTGAATTTGAATCTGTTGAAAATGGATTCGAATGATGGAGATAACCTACAAAACAAATGAGAATTATGAAAAGAAGATATGTTTCAATTTGAATTGAACAATGCCTTAGGACACTGAGCACATGCGACTAAGTCCTTCAAACCTGGATAGACCTCACTGTATTGATCCAGTGAATTCAAGGCAATAGCACCAGGATTTGTTGTGGAAACTCAGAGGCTTCTGGTTCTCAATGAAAGATAGATGCTCAAGGAATTCCTGCAATTCAAATAGATGTTGTCTGCTATGATACCATGTAGTATTTTAGAGCTAGGATCACTCAACAGTAGCAGACCTCACTAGAATTTACTCATGTAGTGCAGAAAGAAGAAGAAGACATGCTGAATAAATAATCACTCATTACATGGAAAATGGAGAAAACCTGTTGTATCATACATCAGCTGTAAACTGGCACACTGAATAATGAATAATAACTGAATACAATGAATGAGATTAGAATGCCACTAAGGTCATTCAAATTATCCTCAATTGTTGGCTTGGATAGCATTGGAGACATCACCCAAACTAGTGGCGGTGGTCACAGAAGTCAAATGAGTCTAACTGAACGCATGGGAACTGATGTAGGGAAGGAAACTCCAAGGTGGGCGCATGATGAGCTATCAGTAGTAAGTAGAGTTCAAACTAGTTTCAGTAGGTTCCTATCTAAGTGCTTAAGTCAGTTAATCGATCAATCATCCCTTGAATCAAGGAACTGAGTCATCAACCAACCAACTAACTGAAGTACATCCTAAATAGGTGGAATAAGGTGCACTTGTGTTGTAGTGATGAAAACAAGGGCGCATGACTAGCTAGGATGGCTAAAACTGAGTAGAAACAGGCTCCTCGGGGCTGAACAATAAGGACTAGTTGATGGGAGACCACCAAACTAATGACTGGATGCATGCAATTACATGCAGATGACTGGATGCATGCAATTACATGCAGATGACTGGATGCATGCAGAATTGCATGCAGGCAAAAATGATGGTCAAAATATTCCAACAGTTATATGGATTTTATCAAGGATGAAAAGGTGAAGGTACAACGTTTATCAATGGATTGCTTGCATATTATAAAGATACATTGAGTTATGATGAACCTCACACCTTGAAGGAATTCTTTCGAAAGGCTAGATGCTTGTATGAGCAAGGCCATAATAGGCAGGAAGTGAAAAAGGTTTGGAGAGGTAAGCTGGAAGAGAAGCAAGAATAGATAAGAAAGGGGTTTAAGCCTCCTGTTACAAAGAAGGACACCCACTCTTCTTTTAAGCCTCCATTACTGAAAGAAGAATCCAAGGTGGGTAAGTCTTTAGGACAAAAGAAACCAACCCAAGGTAAATGTTGGGGATGTGGTGGTGACCATTTCTTAAACAAATGTACTGAAAGAAGAAATAAGGGAACCAGTGTATATAGTATGCAAGAAGCTTCTACTGTTGGCGATGTTGCAAGAAGTGTTCCTCACATATATGCAGCATTAGATAACCACCAATCTGATCACCAATCTTATATGATCGAGATTGAAGGTAAACTAAATGATGTGCCTATTTCAATTCTAATTGATTATGGAGCTTCTTATAGCTATATTAATACTAACCTAGTTGAAAAGTGTAAATTGATGACTCATAAGTTGTCTAAGTCCAGAATGGTTCAATTGGAAACTGGTATGAAGAGGAATATCACAACTGTGGTCAAAAGTTGTTGTTTTGAAATGAATGGAAACCAAACATGTTCAGATTTGGACATTCTTCCTCTTGGATCATATGATTTGCTGATCGATATGGATTGGCTTGAGAAACACTTTGTTGTGTTGGACTGCCACAATAAAGTTATTACTTGTTTGAATGATGATGGAAGCAATAAATTACAAATAAGAGGTATTCAGAGACCTATATCTTTAAGACATATTTCAGTCTTGCAAATGAAGAAGTGCATCAGGAAAAGGTGCCAGCTATATGCTATTCAGGTAGAAGAATTGTCTACTGAAAAAGAAACAAGTTTGGATGAATATCCAGTGTTGAAATAATTTGAAGATGTATTTCAAGAAGTTCTTGGGTTACCACCCAAGAGGGATATCGATTTCACAATCGATTTGGTGCCTAGATCTGTGCCAGCTTCAAAAGCACCATACATAATGGGTACTCCATAGTTAAAAGAATTGCAGATGCAACTTGAGGAGTTGCTGAAGAAAGGGTATATATGGCCTAGTATATCACCTTGGGGTGCTCCAATTATTTTTGTAAGAAAGAAGGATGACACACTCCGATTATGTGTGGACTACAGGAAGCTAAACAAAGCCACAATTAAGAACATGTATCCTCTACCTAGAATTGATGATCTTTTTTTATCAATTAAGAGGTGCAATAATATTTTATAAGATAGATTTGAGATTTGGATATCATCAGATACGCATTAAGGATGAAGACATCTGTAAAAAAACATTCAGAACCATATATGGGAATTATTAATTTACAGTGCTTCCTTTTGGTTTAACAAATGCTCCTACTACATTCATGTGTTTGATGAATGGTGTATTTACAAAGTTTATGGATAAGTTTATAATTGTATTTTTGGATGATATACTTATATATTCCAAAACCGAGGAGGAGCATGAAGAACATCTCAGGATTACTTCAAAAAACTTGAGAGAAAATCAATTGTATGCCAAGATCAGCAAGTGCACATTCTATCAGAAACAATTGTTATATTTGGGCCATATCATCTTCGAGGAAGGTGTGGCTATGGACCCAGTTAAAATTAAGGCTATTTTGGAATGGCCTACTCCTCGTAATGTCCTTCAGGTAAGGTCATTCATGGGATTGGATGGTTATTACCGAAAGTTTATAAAATATTTTTCGAGAATAACCAATTCAATTACATCTTTGCAAAAGAAAGGTGTACCTTTCATCTGGAGTCATAAATGTGAAGATAGTTTCAAAAATCTAAAGGAATTGCTTACATGTGCGCCTGTATTGAATATTTATGATCCTGATAAAGAATTTCTAGTTTGTACTTATGCATCACTTGAAGGACTGGGTGGAGTTCTAATGCAGGAAGGACATGTGATTCACTACGAATCACGGAAGTTAAAGGAGCATGAGAAGAGCTACGCTACTTATGAATTGGAACTAGCAACCATTGTTCGTGCACTTCGCATGTGGAGACACTATCTTTTGGGAAATAAGTTTGAGTTAAGAACTGATCATAATAGTTTAAATTATTTGTTTGATCATCCTCAACTTAATTACATGCAAGCTAGGTGGGTTGAATTCTTAATTGAGTTCAATTTTGAGATCAAGTACTTGAAAGGAAAAGAAAATCAAGTAGTTGATGCACTCAGCAAAAGGGGACAGCTGATGCATGTTTCAACTATCAGAAATTGGAATTATGATTTACAAATAAGATTTCTTGAATCTTCGAAAATTGACAAGAATTATTTACAATAACAACAACATTGCAAGAAGGAAGTGAAGCATTAAAGTTCTGCAATTTTGCAATAGCTAAGAATGGTATCCATCATTTTAAGGATCGGATCTATGTACCTGATCATGAAGAATTGAAAAGAATAATATTGCGGGAAATGCATAATGTATGTTGGCACATGATAGATCCGCAGGAAGTGCGGTAGCCAACAAGTACAAAAGGGTCACTCAGCGAAAGAAGGACCTTTCACCACTTTTTGCGGAAGCATAAGTATTGTTAATAATTGAGTCGGTCATATGAACCATTTTTTGTAAAATAATGTAAGCATATAAATAAAGCAATCTTGTAAGCCTAAGGGCACCGATCGATGGGAGATTAATGCGATCTTTTGAGTCTGGTTGTACTTACGATATCATGTTTTGAATATCTCTACGACGGATTTTTCCGTAGATGTTAATGAATGAAGATGTTCAGTTGTGACTTCTGATGTTATGCTATGATGCGATGATGGGTTATTTAAATGTTCTCTGTTGGTTTATGTGAAAACATGTTGTTGGTTAATGTTAATATATTTTGATGCGAATAACTGATTAGTGTAATATAGTGAATGTTGTAATTTCTAGCTGAATGCACACGTATCTCCTCATAATTGCGGAAGCTTGGTTCCTGCAACACCCTTATCTGCCTCGGGTGATACCTCACCTACTTTGTAGGTGTTGCTGGAAAGGGTAACTCCTTTCTGGACCAGTGAATAAGGGGTTGTCGGTGTTTTTGACAACAATTAAGTGAACCCCTATCGAAAGACTCTGTGTCAACAAATGGTTCCGTTGCAGGGACCTTAAGAAGAAAGAAAATGGGATATGTTGTGGCATCCGACGAAACTAGAGATCTAAGAGTGGTTCAGTCAAAAAGTAGAAGAGTTCACGAAAGAAGAAAGGAGGAACCTGGTAGAGACAGTAGAAAGTTGGTTACAAAAGCACATATACTCGGATATCCATGAGATCTTCTTTGCTGAATTTCCAATAATACTACAGGAGTGGCTCACACAGTTGACATTCAAAGGACATACCAACTAGAATATTGCATCAGATCAGTGGACTCCATAACTAATTCGACAGCTGAAGCAAGCCGTCAATACAACATCAAGGGATGTTGACTTCCGGATCAACAATATCCTAGAGGGGTACATCACTGAGTTCGCGGTAGATACCAACAGTTCTTAAAGCGACGCGGAGAGATGATTTTTCAGGGGACCAAGGGGTAGGTTCGTCCTATTGCTAAACTTGTGGATTAAGATGCTGGTGTGCGAAAAGGGTATGATGAAAATTACCTTTGATGAGTAGACAGATCAGTGTATAGGGGTTGTAGGTATCGCATGGTTACGGATCCACTAGAAAAGATGCAAGGTAGAAGGACATGAGCGACGACGAATTTTTAAGGGAAGTTGAGAAAGAATGTGGCACCTTGAGAAGTGGAACAATATTCCGGCATCCTGATAAGAGGAGGAGGACTAAGGAAGAGTCCCTGAGAGGACTGGAAGGGAAGACTATGCAACAAGGCCACAGAGGATAGAGCTCCCTTATTATGAGAAGGAAGGCGGTGACCAGGCTACCCCAGAAGAAGGGCGGATCGTAATCTATCACATACCTTCGACCCCGCATGCCACTTATCAATCTAAAGGAAACACCACAAATAATTCGCAGAGCTATCCCACGTGTAGTGGAAAAAGTAGTGCATCAGTAAGTAGAAATAGTAGGAACACCGTGATGGCAGACGATACAAAGATTTCGAGTTTCGTAGGAAGCGGGATGGAGGATCTCGAACAAATTTGGTTTTTATGCGAAGCAGTGTGGACCGTGAAGCAGGTCCAAAATGAGGACATAAAAAAGGGGCAGTTGGAAATGACCTTTTGGGGCCGTGCGCTGGACTGGTTCATAAAATATACTAAGGTTCCAGGGAAAACGTTGGCAGAAATCAAAGCAGCGATGATTCGGGACTTAAAAAAACCCAAGTCAGAAGCACAGTACATTACTAAGCTCAAAGAGATTAGGAAATACCCGAATGAACTAGTATGGGAGTTTGATCAAAGATACAAGACACTGATAGTGAAAGTCATTTTTCCAATAAAGGACCTACAACATAAAGAGTGGTTTATTTCTGGGTTGGTACCACATATTAGAGGACCATTGATGTAGTAGAATGTTGCAGATCAAGCTGAAGCATTAGAAATCATGATGAAGCTAGAGGCTTTGCCGATCGGAGAGACTGGGGCTAGAATAGATAATATTCAAGCACAACGAGCTACATTGACGCTCCAATTGGAAGACATGAAGCAAGGGAAAAATAACCGTGCAGATGTACGGTGCACCAGATGCAGGACGGAAGGCCACCATAAGGATAATTGTTCAGCGTTTCAGTAGTATTTGAATTCAAGGGTGTTGAACCCCCTTCGCCAGGAAGGCCTACGATGGTGTCCCATTTTCTAGGCTAGGGGGCATCGACCAGAGGACTGCATATACTTACAGAAGATAGTGTCGAAACCGACGAATCTATATTGTAAATTCTGTCGATCAGTGGGGCATGACGAAAAGGATTGTAGGGCACACCATTTGTTGCAAGAGCGTAACATGGACGCATACCTGGTAAAGGGAGAAGAGCCACAACTAGGACTACAGCAGCCGTAGTATGCCCAGCAACCACTGCAGTTTATGCAGACGCCGCAATTTGACCAAGGATAGTATGGGAAACCACAGTATGGCACACTGCAGTATCCGCAACCATAGTACCAATAGCCGCTGTATCAACAATACCCACAACTATAGTATCAACAACCATAGTACTAGCAAGCACAGTACGGACCACCACGCAAAGGATTTGGTGGAGGATTCTGGGGAGGACGTGGTGGTGGTGCTGGAAGAGGGGGAGTCACTGGGCGGGGCCGAGGACCCCTTACATGTTATAATTGTGGGAAACAAGGACATTTCCCAAGGGATTTCCCAAATCAGGCCTCGCAATGCACGTATTGTAGCGGAACAAACCATGCGGTAGAAGACTGCCCACAACTCATTTCCAAATGGAAAATGAAGAACCTGCCGACCCCGCCGAATCAAAACCAACCGGCAGTACAGAAAATATCAGCAGAAGATAGGACACACTCCACGACAGTAGGAATAGTAATGCGAGGAGGAGCAGTAACGGGAGTTGATAGACCACAGCCTATTATTCGACCAGCAGGAAAAAAAAATGTTACGTTTGATGCAGGGACAGAAAAAGACACCTTCCTAAAGGCCCAACAAGAGGTGTTGCGACGGATGAGGAACATACGTCTTCAAGAAGAAATCTATGATATGCCGCCAACGTTCAACCAGACGAAGTCGCAGAGAAAGGCCACTACCTTAAGAGCCTTCCTAGAGAGCTACCTAGTGTTGGCATGAGATGAGGAGGCATTGGAGGAGATATACAGGCTATTGAGTCGATAGGAGGATGGAAGTCAGGAACCTTGGGTTAATCACATACATAAGAAAAGGAAGATGGGTAGAGAAATGAGGATGTCGGCACAAATTGGAGCGTTCGATGTCGACTCCATCATTTTGGATTTAGGATCATATGTGAACATCCTGACAAAACAAACATGGGAAACAATGGGAAAACCACAAATAACCTCGTCACCGGTACAGTTGCGATTAGCAAACCAGAGCAAGGTCACCCCTATTGGTCAAGTGTGTCAACTTCCCGTCGAAATCGAAGGACTTGGAACATATGTTGATTTCGATGTGATAGAGATAGTAGATAACACATGTCCATATCCAACACTATTGGGAATCGACTAGGCAATGGAAAATCAAGAAATCATCAATTTCAAGAAGCGACTCATGTCATTTGAAGATCAGGAAATAAGGGTTATCGCACCACTAGATCCTGCGGAAGGACAAGGATACGTAGAGCCTACCAAATATGAATATAGGGAAGGATGGGATAGCCTATATAATATTTCTAAAGATTACATCAATCTAAATGATGGAGGGGAGTTGGAATGGCACAGCCCTAGCTCAGCATCTTCAGACTTACACGAGGCATTGGAAAATTGGCAAAACCGACTTCACGAAGTATCGTTTCGCAAATGTGCAAGGATTACACAGTCCGTGCGTTGGGTGGCTACTAAGGAATGCACATTACCAACATACGAATGGTTACCAAACTTGAGAACCTTCTTAACAGAATTCGAATGAAAGGTAGCGGAACTACAAAGACTCTTGGCCTTGGAGGAAGCCTTGAAGGCTACTCCTGCGCTCTCGTGGGCAGCGCATAAATCAAGGATATCAAATTGGCCACTATGCCGATGCCTTTTAGAGGTACGTTTCGGAGACACCACAACATGGAATGGACAAAGATATGATGGGCAGGGTAACTCAACCGAACATGTGAAGGCTTGTCAGCACCAATGGGTAGAGCGACCGGATACATTGGATGGAGTACCGCGGAGTTGGTATGTCGCGACGGAGCTGCGACTTGGCACACTTTCTTGGGATCAGTTAACACTTGGATTTAGCCAAACGTTCTCCTATTTAGACAAGAATCCCTTCATCCATAATGCACTTTAGATAAGTAAGAAGAAGATTTTCGAGGCATAACCGACAATACAGCTATCAAAACTCCGATGGACCATGACACCCGAAATAAGGAGGAACTGCTACAAACTGAATGATAACAACGATGGGACGGCACCTACGCTACCCATCGACCAGTATAATCAGCCACTGAAGATTATGAAGGTAACTATTAAATCAACGGAAATCCTGAATGTCACGGATGTCGAGAAGCATCGAGAGGAATCAACTATTACGAAAAGAGAAGACCTGCTGCATGAATCTCAGGACTTATTTCCGACAAAATCCTTAGAGAGACAAGACATTCACACCTCGGCGGATGAGTTTGAAATAGATGAATATGTGATCACAAGAAATTTTCAACCACAAACAGCATCCCCCAGCGTGAAGACCAAACCCTACGATACGGTGTCAACAGTATGGCACCACCTATTACCGCAGTGGTGAAAAAATAATAATAATAATAATAAATAAGGAAAGGGAGGTATCACACAAATCATAATAAATCACAAAAAGTGGGCGACATGATAGGCCCAAGATGGAAGCTTCCACGATGAGTAATAGTCCACTCCAGCATTAAAGACGCTAAAAGCGACATTTATACCACACTGAACAATGTCAATCCCAAGACACTAGGAGTTAATATCCAGCGCAAACGATGGATTTGGCAAATCTCGACGAGAATCGACAATGATGGCCTCGAATGGATGGATATTACCAACTGCTATATAGAGGGTAACGGGGAAGCAGATCCAGTTACTGTAGTACTCAAGAAGCCAAATGGAAGTGTATGTGTCTAGCACCAGCACTGAAAGACCACAGGCCACACCAATTGTTTAGGAGCAACTCGAAGTCATGTCGTGAATTCCTCACAAGAAGAAGAGAAGTGTGACGTGACCTCCAGATAGAGGTCGGGAGACAAAGAAAGCCACTCGGGCATCTACCCAGAACAAGAACAGCGCTGCAGGATCCCCCACTGTGGAAGAGGTGCAGGAGGGATACGATGGTCCCATGCTTTCAGAATATGTTCCACCTCGACCGGTCGGGTTGCCTGCACTGCAGATTAACAAAAATGACAGATACACCATTGCAAACGCACCGATACCTCCAAGGGTTAAGACGATCATGGACATTACCACCAAGTTGAAGAGACTATAATACACTAACCACGACCTTGCTAAGTTCAAAGAGTATGCAGAAGCCTACGAGGACGTCCCCCATGCGAGCGGCCCAACCACGAAGGAACCGAGGGAATGGACACAGGGATTGGCACAATCAGGGTTGCTTGGAATCACCCTTCTACCACATTTTTGGCACTTGGCACAATTCAACGTATGTGTCAAGCAACTCCTTGCATGCTTCCATGACCGAAATCTATGGCTGCATTAGAGAATCCCAGTTACCGTCGACATCATTGCCAGAATCACCGGCCTACCACAAGACGGAGCCGACTCGTCAAAATTTTTTCAGGGAAAGGATAACGATAAGAAAGTAGGTGAGCAGTTGGCTATAAAGTATGACATACAGAAAGATTCCCGAGGTTACCTGATCCACACCATTAACAACTGGGCGGTCCAAGTCACAGCAAAAATAATGGAGGTCAAAGTAACAAGGAAAAATCGACCAACACAATGCAATTAAGGGGTCATCGCAGCAGCAGAACAATGCACCACAAGAGAAAGGCTGAACTAGGCTCAATTCCTGTTGCATGAACTCACCGAGGACGCATATGATGCCCAGGAAAACAGACGGACTTTCACATATTCATGGTTACTCCTCCTTATTTCCTTCAAAGCATGGAGGGAACCAAACAACTACTAAGGAGTGGACCTCGCGGACCCTCGATTCTGCGATGGTGCAAGGTACTAGAACATGTGGGAAACAATTGATAAGGAGCACTAGTGGGAGAATGTTATCTAGTTCTACATTTGGATCTAGAGGATGTGAATGGATGCAATGATGATACTGTGGATCACACTGTAGGCCGCGACAAAGTATCATTCCATTTCCCAATTATCAGTTGAGATGCACATGATTTACCTCCGAGCACACGTAAATCCAACCAACTAATAGATGAGAACATAGTACAAGACCACTGAAGCTGAGCTTGACAACAGCATCGCCCACTGTCCTGAGGAATGGAAAGTCCATGTAGATCCGAATGAGATTGTAGCAGCACAGGCAGCTGGTCGACAGGACCCGGCCAAGAATGATGAAGCTTCCGGCAACCAAAAGGAGGAATAGGAGATCGATGCAAAGGATTAGACAGTGGGCTCTAGCCATGATGGGGCCTCAATAACCAACACCCCAACGGACCCAGAGCTTGACCTTCAGTAAGAAGAATGACAGACAAAGAACCGAATGGACCGCGATGATGGTAGTACGAGAGCCAGCCTCACTGCGCAGCAGGTCGATAGTCTGTTGGATAGTATTACACATATCATAGAGCACAACCGCCGGAAGGTTATAAAGCACTCCGCAGACAATTTCTAGTATATAGGGGACTTGTTAGATACAGTGGCCAATACAGTAATCAACATTCAGGTACCACATGGAGATATCCAGCAAAACCTATCGACTCCCAGAGTTGAGGTAGAGGTAGGAAAAAAACAACGTATAGTTCAAGTCGACTCACACACCTTCTTTACAAGCGACGAGAAATTGAACCTGGAGCTCCGAAAGGATCCCCTAACAATGGTCGACTTCAACCTACTACCAATTTTGACACTACATTGGGTCCAAGCGGCAACAAGCGCAGAAATCCGAGACTATGAGGCTGCAATGCACAATAAGATGGTTGATTGCATGAAACAACTACAATGTAGTGAGATAGAGGCCAAGAAGCTTCAAGATGATTATACTACGGTACGAGCTGTGCAGGTACATTCCCTTGAGGAGAAAGTGCAATTAGAGAAAGCCCTGGCTGACAAGGAAGCAGTCATCGCAAATTAAACTAGAACGCTCAAGGCAAAGGAAGAAATTGCGATGGAACGAACAAAGCTCGAAAGAGCGCTAGCAAAGGCATGCGAAGCAGCAGTGCTAGACAAGGATGTTGACCCGAAATCCCAGGCTATTATGTTAGGAGTCGCCATAAATGAGATTTGAAAGGAAACTGAGGAACTCCAAGCTCAGGTAACACCCAGCACGCCGCCAGCACAAGTCCAGAGTCGACAAACATCGATAGATGATGCAGTGCTGGAAATTCAGGAGTTGGAACAGGCTACACAGAAGGCATCTGTTAATCTTACAGAATTCTGGGACAGGTTGGTCAAAGATGACCAGTTAGCAGAACTAAAGAAGATGCATCGTGAAGCTAAAGAGCATCTAGAAACATTTAAAGGGTAATTTAAAGCAATATTCACCATGACCAGGATGACAAAGACCGCGGAATTACATAATATGAAGCATCGAGCTGAGAAAGCCCATGAAAGGAAGCAACGACGAGCGACACATTTGGACGAACTTCAGACAAAAGCATAAGCACTGATAGCAAGCATGGTTCCATAATTGAAACAGGTATAGGTGAGACTACAGGAAGTGCAACAAAAAGTGAGCGACCACCCAATGGAATAGCAGGTGATGGAAAGTACATAGATCGGCACATCAGTGAAAGAGATAGTTGACCAGATCCAGACTGCCTATGAAGACTTTCAAAAGTAGTATAACAAACCGCAGTGTCCAGCTGAAGTGGCTCGGGACGAGCCACAAGTTTGTGTTGGGGGCCTGTTGGCATGGGATAGATCCGCAGGAAGTGCGAAAGCCGACAAGTGCAAAAGGGTCACTCAGCGAAAGAAGGACCTTTCACCACTTTTTGTGGAAGCATAAGTATTGTTAAGAATTGAGTCGGTCATATGGGCCATTTTTTGTAAAATAACGTAGGCATATAAATAAAGCAATCTTGTAAGCCTAAGGGAACTGATCGATGGGATATTAATGTGATCTTTTGAGTCTGTTTGTACTTGTGATATCATGTTTTGAATATCTCTGCGACGGGTTTTTCCGCAGATGTTAATGAATGAAGATGTTTGGTTGTGAATTATGATGTTATGCTATGATGTGATTATGGGTTATTTAAATGTTCTCTATTGGTTTATGTGAAAACATGTTGTTGTTTAATGTTAATATATTTTGATGCGAATAACTGATTAGTGGAATATAGTGAATGTTGTAATTTCTAGTTGAATGCACATGTATCTCCTCGTAACTGCGGAAGCTTGGTTCCTATAGCACCGTTATCCGCCTTGGGTGAGACCTCACTTGCTTTGCAGGTGTTGCTGGAAATGGTAACTCCTTTCTGGGCCAATGAATAAGGGTTTGTTAGTGTTGTTGACAACAGAGTGAACCCCTATCGAAAGACCCTATGTCAACAATGTACCTTATGCAGGACATCCCAGATATTAGAAGAATCTTACAGCTGTAAAGAAGAATTTTTATTGGCCAAACATGAAAAAAGAGGTGGCCAATTACATTGACCATTGTTTAGAATGTCAAAGGGTCAAAGCAGAGCATCAATACCCAACTGGTTTACTTCATCCATTGCCTATTCTTGAATGGAAATGGGACACTGTAACTGTTGATTTTATTACAATTTTGCCGAGAACCACGAGGCAACATTATTCAATCATGGTAGTGGTTGATAAGTTAACCAAATCTGTCCATTTTATTCCAGTTCAATCAAATTTCAGGGAAGCTAAAATTGCTAAGATTTATATGAAAGAAATTGCTAGGTTGCATGGTATTCTGAAAGTCATTGTGTCGGATAGAGATCCGAAATTCACTTCTAATTTTTGGGAAGGTTTGTTTAATGAGTTTGGGACTAATCTTAATTTAAGCACATCCTATCATCCCCAAACTGATGGGAAGACTGAGCATTTAAACCAAGTCATTGAAGAAATGCTCAGGATGTATGTCATGGACAAACCAGGAAAATGGGAAGAGTACCTGTACTTGGTGGAATTCACTTATAATAATGCTTATCAAAGATCTTTGAAAATGAGTCCATTTGAAGCCTTATATGGTAGAAAGTGTAACGTTCCAATCAATTGGGATAAACCTGTATACAAGATGATCATTGGGCCTTAAATGCTTTAGGATATTGAAAATCAAGTGGTAAAGATAAGAAAGAATTTGAAAATGGCACAAGATTGTCAAAAGAGCTATGCAGATAAAAGAAGGACACACGGATAATTCCAGGTTGGGGACATGGCGTTCCTGAAGGTCAAAGGAAAGAAAAGTTCCTTGCGGTTAGGAGAATGCAAGAAATTGGCCGCTAGATTTTGTGGTCCATTCAAATTATTGAGCATAGTGGAATCCGTAGCTTATGAGCTAGCACTACCTCCCACTATCAAAATAGATAATACGTTTCATATTTCATTTCTTAAAAAGTATGTTTATGATATTAATGATGTGCTTGATTGGTCTATTCTTTAGGTGGAACCAGAAGGGGAAATGCAGGTTCAACCAATTTGCATATTGGATCGCAGAAGCAAGATACTCAAGAACTGATTCGTAAGACAGGTAAAGGTCCAATGGACCCATTACAATCCTGAAGAATCTACATGGAAACTGGAAGATATAATGCGGGAAGATTATCCACATTTATTTTGAAAAAGTGTATATATTCAAACATTAAGACATCAAATTCTTTTGTATAATTTTTGATACAATGCTAATCATCAAGGACGATGAAGAATCTAAGGGGAGGGGAACTGTAACACTCCCCGACCCAGGATAGAGCTGTTATTGTATTTAAACATTGTGGCTATGAGTATGTACATAGCTTGATTATATATTAATACAAATACCATCTGGCTGCATGAGGAGCAAAAACGTTGAATAGGAGATCCAGATATTAACCAAGGGGTTGTGAGGG
The DNA here is from genome assembly GCA_027924585.1 of Larix kaempferi. Taxonomy (NCBI): domain Eukaryota; kingdom Viridiplantae; phylum Streptophyta; class Pinopsida; order Pinales; family Pinaceae; genus Larix; species Larix kaempferi. The sequence goes on from BSBM01000406.1 coordinate 887,145, forward strand.
GGTAAAGTTGGCTTATGTACCTTGTTCCCTAAACCTTTGTTTCTAAAACCTTATGTTAAAACCCAAAAACCCATGCTTCTAAGCCTTAAACTCAATGGGGAAATTTAATAATTAATTATTATTAAATATTGTTTAATGTTATGAGTAAGTGGTTAATCATGCTTAAGTTGGGGAAGGGAACGTGTTCCTTTGGGGACAAGCACGTGGGCGCCCAAAGGATGACACAGGGACTACCTCGGGGATCCAGGCATTAGTGGGGCATGCTGATGCTACTCGTGGCTTGTGTCATAGTCGGGGAGAATGCACACAGGGGAACGCACGCAGAGCACGGGGAAGTGTCTATTGAGTGCAAGAAAAGTGCAGAAAATCCGAGAGGAGAATTCACATAGGGAGCATGAGGAAAGTGCCTGCGAGTAAAGAAAAACATAGCGAGATTTCCTGTGAGGAACCCGAATTGTAGAGAGAGCCCAAATTGCTAACATAAACCCGAATTACAAAGGGAACCTGACTTGGTTTTCCTAAAATAACCCGAAATAGCCATGAATTCCTTGGTCGAATTAACAAGTGAATTGGAAATGAAGCATGAATCCCAGAGGGAATCCCAACGCTTGCAGTAAAGTTTATCATTGAGTGTTTTGGGGAGGAACTCAGGTGGGTCAATTGCATAATTGACAAGGAATTGGTTACCCAATTGCTGTTTGTTGAACCTTGAAAATATCTTTATCCTTGTTAATTTACACCCGAGACTCTGAGAGTGAGTTGGGGAGAAATTGGTGAGATTCCTCTAGTTAATGTCTAGATCTCAGCTCGGGCTTGAACTTGGGAGCTGAAATAGTACAAGGTGGACAAGTTCTAAGGTTGGGTGGAGCGTGGCTCACATGCAGATAGTCACTACATTCACGTGAATTTCAGATAAGTATATCTGTGTATGAATTATGATGTGCATGTGTTCTATTATGCTTGATATGTTCAATCTGTGGAATGAATATGTAAATACATGTAAACCATAATTATGTTATGCTTAAGCCTGTGTAGAAGGTTGTATTCTTAAATAATGTTTCCCTCAATTGCATGAGAAACCTGCATTATGGTTCTAGCATGTGAAATATGTATGGTTAAACTTTGTATATGTATTACATGCATGTTTTTTATGTCACTACCTCATTTATGAATGATTGGCTCATGCCTTGTTTATAGAATGATGGGCATAAATATGGTTATGAAGTATGTATGCCATATTGGGTGTCTTTTCTATGATTAAGATTGTTTTGTGAAGTTTAACTCTGCATGCTATGATACGTCTATCTAGCTTAGTGTCATTCTTTATGTTGTTTATGTAATATCCTTCACCATCCTGAAGGATTAACTACTTCAATGGTTAATAAGAACATAAGCTCGGTGGGAGCTCTAACTTGCTTGGAATGCGGGTTGGGTGATTCCGGATGGCATTTTTCTAACTCTCTGTGTTTTAATTTATGTTTATGGGACAACTAATGTAGATATGAAGCTTTTCAATTGGATGCATAATGTTAAATTTTTTTTTATAGTTTTATACATTGTAGATTTGTCTATGTGAGTAACGAGGGTACGTTACAATGTGAAAAACCATTAGTGATCCTTCAATATAATTAGAAAATACAAAAGATACAAAAGAAAGTTGAAGGGGTTATCACTCATAGAGATGAATAAATTTCTTCCCTTCAGAATCATAGACAATGTTTGATCACACAAATTAAGAAGTGAAAAAAGGTCGCAACAAAAAAATCTAGAGGAAGTTACTAGCAACAAATTAGTGATCAACAAATAAACAACTACCAACCTTACTGAAACAATGAAGTCATCATATGTAAAAATATATAACTTTGACAAGGGAACCAATACATATCTAATCGACATAAAGAATTAAAAAAATGTTTATATTGAAAATTTATCAACCTATAAATCACCAAAAGAATTAAAAGGTGAAGGTTCTGAAAGCATGACACAAGATACAAAGATGTCTTATCATCATTCTAATTAAACAAGTCATCAATGAACCAAATGGAGATAAAATCAATATTCAAAGCTAATTCAAGGTCCTACTATATTTAAGAGAAGTTCAAGTGTGGAACCTTACCATTTTCCAAATCACTAAAGTTGTTGTCACACAGTTTTGCAAAAAAATGAACTAGTTTGGCGATCTGACCCATTCATGGTGGCACAATTCTTTTGAATTATTCACAATTCATATTATCTTGTATCATCAACTATTAAAGATACAAGAATAGAGGATTAAGAGAAGGAATTATTAACAAGAACAAGAATGTTGGGTTCGAGCAGCCCACCCATTACACAATCACACACAATCTGCGCAACATAAGAACACAAATATATTGAAAAATTCATGTTGTATTGATCAATAATTCTCTTGTGGTACAATAAATTATAATGAGGTCAATTATGACATAACAACCTTGTCATAATAGGAATGTTTTTTCAGCCATCACCATAACTATCTCCACAATATCTTCCATGAGTAACTCCATAAATCTCTCAAGTGATCCTCATGAGATAATCATCCCTAGCATTTCTTTTTGTCCCCATATTTGAATCATACATATATTTTATGCATTATATCCATTTTTGCATATTATAATGCCACCATTGAATTCATCACACTTATGAGTTATTCCTTCAAAGAGATGATTATTTTTCATAAATATGCTTTTAGGACAGAGCATTTCTAAAGGGGAAGGTGGTGTAACACATTATAAATATATATAAATAAATATTAAGTTAAATAATATTAATAATGAATGAAGTGTCACATCCTAATGAAGAGACATGATCATTCATCTACGGTGACCAATCAATGCATATATAAGTACACCATCCCATTAAATTGTAATAATCCTATCATATTCAATCATTTATTCATTACTCAAATATTATATTTTTTTCCTTTATGGATTTTAACATGTTATCATTCTTATATTGGATATTCAATAAATGGACTATGTTCATATTTCTTTAAATGAACTTTGTCTTGTTCTGCTACTTCTCCTAGCCTTATATCTTTTTTGGACAACAATTCTTCTTCTTCAAATTATGAGCATATAGTGGAGACTCCAGGTTCTCCTTCTCCTATATTTCATTCTAATTATCCTCCACATCTTACTGCTCCACATCCAAAATGGGTCTAGAATACAAGGGAAGGTAATAGTACTCCAACTAGTGATCCATTGATCCAAACAACACTCAATCTTAGTTTTTTCAAGTTGTTTTTCTCCTATGGCTTAACACATAGAGATTGAATATCCCAAGCCTTATAGAAAGGCAAGTAGTTTTCATAAATGGGAAGAAGCAAATGAATTAAGAAATTCACTCATTGAAAAATGACACTTGAGATCTTGTTCCTCTCTATGAAATTCACAAGGTTGTTCATTGAAAGTGGGTAGACATAACCATGTTATTAACATATGGAAGCATGAAAAATTCTAAAGTCTACCTTTTGGACAAAGGATTCTCTTAGGGTGAAGGTATTAAAAAATATTCCCATGTTGCAAAGATGGATTCCATAAATATTGTTCTTTTACTCCCCTCTTCTCAAGGGAAAGTACATCATATGGAATTAAAGCACCTTTCTACATGGGAATTTGAATGAATAAATCTACAAGGAATAACCTCTAGAATTTTCTTAGGACAACACCTCCTTTAGTTGTCATTTTAGTCACTTTATGGTCTTAGGAAAGATCGACGATCTTGGTATGAAAAAAACACATTTTCCTTTGTTGTTTGTTTAGTCTCTTGCTTCATGTTGTATCCTTATAGGAGTCATTAGAAGGCGTCAAAGCATATCCTTCAATTTATCAAACTGTACTTATTAGTTTGGCATCGAGTATACTACGGGGGATTTTTATTCCTTCGTGAGATTTACGAATTAAGATTGGCTAGGTGATGTTGATGATTGAAAGTAGACTACTTCTAGTTACATTTTCAACATTGGTTTAGGTATAGTAAAAATTAGCATGCAATTCCTCTTTCTTCTATAGAGGCATAGGACCAAGGTGATTTTAATACCCTAGATCAACCTAAAAATGGTTGGTGTCACAGTTAAATCTCCATCCATACAATTTATTTAAGCACTAATGCACCAAACACATTGAGGTCTAATGCACTAAATATAGTAGCTACTTCATGATGAATTTTTTGGCTTGCAATTTTACCACCAAGAAGATCAAGTAGAAAATATTTTCACCAAGCCATTCATGGTAGCCAAGTCTCTTTTAATGGTTTTACCACATGTATCCTATGTCATTTGTGATTTTGATGTTATGTTATGATCCTATGACCATGCAATTTCAAACAGTTGTTGCATAAAAATATGTAGTGTTGCATTAAAATATCTAGAGTGGGTGAGTTATCACTTGTGGGTGCATAAAAGTATGTGTAGTGGGTGAGTTAACACTTGTGGCCATGTGCTTACCTACTTGGCACATGTATCTAGTGCTCCACTTTTAGACACACTCCATTTGTTGGCCTAGTTTAGGGTTAGGGTTTGTTGTACTTGTATGTCACTTCTATTACAATATAAAGGGAAGTAGGAATGCATCACTTCATTAAATTATTAGCTTGCTAAATGAGAACAAAAGAATGTCATGTATGAATGATCCACCCAACAATTGGCATTATTGTCAGATGCCAACATCGACTTCGACTTCGACAAGTCATCGAAATCGAAATTTCCGACTAATGAACTACGACAGATTGTCTCTCTGTCTTCCAGTCGACTGTAACAGTTGAACTTCTGAAACCATTCTAACTTCTCTTGTAACTGAATGTAACGGGAAGAAAACCCAAGCCTCTCAACACTCTATTTAAGCATGTAAAATATTGTAATATACAACAAGTAATAGAGAAGAATGAAGATCAATTTGCATTCGTGCATATTGTCTATGTGTGTATGTGCGTAGTGTATTCCTTCTTGCTTATTCCTATGCTTCCACCATAATAGTCTCGACTCATTCGGTCGAACTGCTATCCCCATCGTGCACCTAGGTGCATACAGATTATTGGTATCAGAGCAGTATTCATTCAGAGCTTATCTTTGTTCATGCTTAAGTTGTGCATAAACACTTCCACCGAAGTTAACTTACTTCTGCCTGTTCAAACACGCTCGCAAACTCAACAATCCAAGCAGACACTACCTTCAAAGATGGCAAGAGAAGCAAACAATCGACATGCAATTGACAAGAAAGAGAAACTCAGAGAGAAAGCCCTAGCTCGACAATGAACCCAAATGTTCGCCTACTTCAATGAGATTCTCACGCGATTTTCTTCGACATCAGGAGGAATTCCGACAATATCTAACTCTGAAAAAATCAGCCCATTCAAGGTGCAAATGAATTTGGACATACCAAATCTATAAGGCAAGATTGACACGGAATCCATTGGCAATTGGGTACAACAATTGGAAACCTATTACTCTATGAATCAACTCTCAGAAACTGAAAAGATTACCATTGCATCCTTAAATATGTCAACATCCGTGCAGTGCTGGTGGGAGAACCTATCAACAAAGATGGAGAAAAGTGGAGACCCCATAGAGACATGGGAACAATTTGTGGAATACGTCCGAAAGGAGTTCTACCCACCCAAGTGCATTGAACAACAGTATAAGAAGTGGCAATAGCTAAGGCAATGGAAATACCAATTCGTACAAAGTTACACTGACGATTTCTATCGAGTAATTGATAGACTTGGCGTTCAAGAAGAAGAGATATTGCTTGTCCTGAAGTACGTCAGTGGATTATACCCATACATTCAGCAGGAGATGGAGTTTCTGACTATCAATATGCTCACGGATGCATTCCACTATGCCAGTAAGCCTGAATCTAAACATAAAGGAAAATCACGCTTTGTGACTAAACCGACAGGACAACCACCCGACAAGAAGGCACCGACTGACTTCAACAAGTCAAGATATTCTCAGCCAACTCCGCCAAAGCAATATCATGGAAACAAGCATTCTTAGAAATACAAAAGGGAACGTAGCAAACAACCTCCTACTGGGAAATGGTGTGATTACCACAATTCATCATGGCATGTGTTAGCACCCAAATCGTACCTCTAGGCTGCAGAGTGGCCAAAATGGGGTAACCACAAAATCACTTAAGATTGTATTACTGACCCAATACAATCAGAGAGGGATCTCTCTTAAACTTATAAAATACTGAAATAATCACAGATTTAGCAGTGAAAAAACACACAAAGGTCAGATTCTGATAGGACAGATTGTTTTTAAATTGTTGTTTGGTTGAAAGCAACATGGATGTCCATTAGGCATTGGATTCAAAACATACAACAGATCAATACTATGAAAATGCTTTACAAACACATATATTCAGAGGCAAGGAAGCCACCAACTTACAGTCAAAATGCTTTTAGTTGGGTTATTTAGAAGAAAGATGAACAATCCACCAATATAGAGCATAAGAATATGAATTCTATATTGATTTTAGTAGAAATTGATTGTGGAATATTTGGAAGGAAAATAATAGAGCATAATCACTTATGAATTCTATTCAAATGCTACACTACTCCAAGCATGAACAACATAACATAATCGATTAAACAATGAAGGGAAACACATTCACATAGGAAAATAAATAGATAGACTACAAGTCTAACGACACATGAATCTCTGATAAAAACGCCTACAAGGATTTGTCAACTTTATTAAAATGGTCTCAAAATGTTCAGTACAGAGAAATACATAGGTTCCAAATTTTTCAACCCTTCTTCATTCGATTACATTGAATTTATAGATGTATTCAGCCTCAGGCTCGACCTGTTTTGAACATAAAACAGTTACAATTTCTAGTGACACCTAACTTGGGCATATTCCCCACTACTACCCTAAGATAGAGCAGGAAAAAATCGGCTTAACTGCCTTTTTACATTTACGGGTCATTTTTTACTGAATCACAACCAATTCTATCAAAAAGACAAAAATGGTCTGTTAGCTGCTCCTCCAGCTAGTTGCTTCCACTCTCTCGGAATCCTTCATGCACCCAACTTTATTTTTGCTTTACCATATTTTTCAATTAACTTCCACTGTTCGGTTGTTGGTAAGTCTAATGATGCAAGCTCTTTAAGAAGAATTCTCATTTCAGTGTGCTCCTTATAGGAATAGCCTTCGAGGAGTGTGTGGGCGTGTGGGCCTCTTTAAATGTTGTGAGAATATCGAAATCCTTGGTTAGCGTATCCACCACCACCTTACCTGCCAGAGGCTCCTCCATGTCCACAAAACACTCATGGTCTAACCTGCACTCCTCCAATTTCTCCTGGTACTCCTCCTTTGTCCTCATGGTCCCATCCTCCTCCCAAAACAGAGGCAAGCCTCTCTTAAATAATGGGTCAAATGCCTCTATGAACATCTTTACTTTGTTGGCCAATATATCTATTCCTGCCTGGATGGTGCTCACCTGCTGATGTTTTAGTATCACCTTCTTGGCCCAGATGATGGTGGTCATAAAAGTCACTCTATCTTTTAAGTCTGCTGCTTGCATCTGGTCTTCATACAGACCACTCAAAAATTCCACTATATTATGGGCGTAATCCAGGGGCTTTTTGTTCAACTTCTCATTTTCCACTGTGACCGTTGGCTTTGCTAGTTTGACCACAGCTTCTTTATCTAATATAAAGTCCAAATATGGTCTTATCTTCTCTGCCTGCACAATGATATCATCCCAGATGATCTCTTTCACCTCCTGTAATGCTTCTTTCCCTATAACCTGCTGCTTTAACCCATCATACTCATACTTCATGGCTTGGTATTTGGTTTCCCAAGCCTTCTTGTCTTTCTCTACATCTTCTTTGTCCTTTTCTGTAGTATCCCTCATAGTTTTAAGGTTGGAATTGTGTTTGTTTAATCTTGCCACCTCTACACTGTCTAAACTGGTCCTAGCTATTTGTCCCATGATAGAAAAATCTCCATCTTTTACCGAGGGTGTGACCATGGCCTCTATCTCTTGCTCTTTATTCTTTAGCTTCCTCTCAATATTCTCGACCTCAACCTTTAAGGATTCCTCACTGTCCATTATTGATTTCATGTCTACCTGCCACTTTTTATCCTTTTCTTCAAACTCTATTAGCCTAGCCTTGCAGTCAGTCAGCTCACCCTGCAACTTTTATTTTTCTTCCTCTAACTATGCAATCTCAAGTGCATCCACCAGTTGAGCAGCTGGCATTTTTAATTTCTTTTTTAGTTTTAGGATCTCTTGATCCTTCTCCTCTAACAGCTTCTGAATTCTTTTTATTTTGTCTTCAATGGTCTCAGTGGCTAACACTGAGGCTTGGAACTTCTTCACCTGTGTTTTCAAGCTCTTGTTCTCTACCTTTTCTATCCTCAATTGATTCTGCACTTTAGCTTTGTTGGCTTGTGGCTTTGACAATTCTATGGCAGACTTTAGCAGCTTGTTGTAAATAGCTTCACCTGACCCCTTATGTAGGTTGATTACATCAGGCACTGGAATGTCTTCTAGGTTCACTTTTGGCTCTGTTGCCTTACTTTTGGTAGCTAAGGCAAGACTCGGGGTATTCTGCACTAGGTTCCTGCTTGCTACCAAAGTCACATCTTTCTGAGAGATTTTCCTAACATCAGGGTATAATTTTGCTTCTTGTGATAGTGTTTCAGGACTCTCTTCATACCCTTCTAATAATGTAGTCTTGCTCATGCTTGGTGTTGCAGGTCCAGCAGGTGCCTTATTGAACACATGCTATGTAATCTCGAAAGATGGTACTGAGAAACTGACTTGTTTCTTGTTAGGATGCTTTGCTTGTACCTTTACCAACTGCTTCCCTGGGATTTCTACCTTCTGCCTCTTCGAGGCTCTCTCAGTCAGACTATCCACATCCATGGGCTCACTACCCCCTTGTTGTATGGATTTTTCTGGGACACTAGTGAGGGGTATGGTTGTTGATATTACTGGGGTTTTACTAGATGAATCAGGGACTGATGCTGTGCTCCCTGGTGTCCAAAGGAGGGAGCTTTCTGGTGGGTCAGTGTCCATCTAACCATTTTCAATGTATTCCAACCAATTTTCCCTTTCTGCTAGGCCAGTGAGCTCAAAGTGCTCATATCCTTTCCTGTTTGTCTCCTTTCTCCTCTCTGAGACTATATGGTGGGGATCATAGTTTACTGCAGCTTTGGAAGAGAACCCCGGGTCACTCATCATTAGTTCAATGCTTGGAAGAGCTGCTTTGTTTTTTATAATGAATGGACCCAACACCCATGGGAAATTGATATTAGAGGACTTCTTGTCATCCAAGAAGTGCTCACACTCTACTTTCAACTTCTGTCTTATTGTTACAACGTAATTTTCCACCTTGTGAGCATCAACACTCTTTGGCCTGCAGGATCCATTTTACTAACTCAGATCCACTTTATATCTTTCAGACACTATTTTTCCCTATTTTTTCCCTTGTACACTAGCTGCATCATTACGGTGGGCGTACCCACGAGTTGTATCACTATAGCCTGCGGGTAGTATGTAAAATGGTAAAAATCACTAGTTTATTACTTTTTACTCCCAAAAAGTAGTCATAGGGTGACCTTTGGGCCTCCATTTTCCCCGAAACGTCTCGATGTGTCCTTTCACTTACCTTTGGGAGGACTATATATTGAGAACATATGGCTTATGGACGGAGAAAAAGAAGAGCAAGAGAACTCTAGCGGATTTTTTCCCTATCTTGAGTCTACACTCATTGATCCTTGTAGTTGTGAACCCTTTATGTTCACCTTCCAAACTCCTATCATAGTTTGAGTTTTCCATTCCATGGAGGATTGAAGTGGTGGAGGCACAAGTGGATTGACCCAGATCTTGGTTTAGATTGGTTGCCGGCAAGAGGTTGTATCACATTGTACTTCTTGTTATTTATTAATAGAAATACTCATATTCTCGTCCATTAATGTTGTGAATGTTGTTTATATTACATTGGGTTGCATTTACTTATAATATCATGGACCATTTATATTGATGATGTTAATTTCATATATATATTATATGTACTTGTTGCGTATTGGCTATCAAGACTAATTTGCAGATTCAAGTGCATGGATTGAAAGCTCCAACAGGGATCTACATCAAACATTTGGATCAAGGTTGGTTATATTCTTCATTATCTTAGCATTGTCATTTATATAGCATAGTACTGAGAATTGAGTTAATTTCTAGTAGTCAACTGTCTGTTGTGGTCTATCCCAAGCCATAGTGAGTTTTCTCCAAAACATAAATGGCGACTTCGCTGGGGAAAACATCCATTTTTGGGGAATTTTTTGAGCATTAGTCCTTAATTAGAGTTGTTGTTTGTCGAAGCTCTGTGTCACTGATTGGCCATTGAGATACACTATAGAAAACTAGTTTTCCCTGAACCACTGGACTCTTTGTTTTCCCATTTGCCTTTCCTTACCCGCGGGTGAGCTTAGCTCTACCCGCATACACCCGCGTCTGTTTACATTTATGACTTTGGGTTGTTGATGGGTTGGCTTTGGATGATCTTGAGTCTTTGTTGGCCTGATTCTTGACTGTTCCATGCCTTGGTTGTGACCAGAACTCTTATTTTCTCTTGGTTGAGCCTTGTTGGTTTTTTACTCATCTTTGGATTTAACTTTGTTGGTTTTTTCCTTTTGAGCTCATTCCGTTGGCTGAGTCTTACTGTTTGGTATCTGCTGGGTTGTCTTAGTGATCTCCTTAGCATATCAGTGTCTAGATAGTAGGATTTTTCTTGCATTTTTCATTTCCTTATATTGAAAAATACAAAAAAAAATACATATAGTTTTGCATTTTCCTTTTGTTTATAAGAGAAAATACAAAAAAAAAATTGCTTTTATGTATTGCATCTTGCATTGAGTGCTAGTTGCCTTCATTTAGGTTCTGCTTGTGCATTGAAAATATAAAAGGATTGCATTTTTATTTCGAAACCGTTGGATTGATTTTGCATGCTAGTGGCATTGTTTTTATTTGATAGATGAGTCTAGGATTTGACGATTTTGCATACTATTGAGTCATATACATCACTAGTTTCACGACCATATCCCTTGAGTAACCACAACCATTAAAATTAACGCTTAATCTTAAAATTGATTAGACCAATTTTATTTATAGGGTACACCAACTAGCATAGGTTTATAGTCTTCGAATAGATCATTGTGAGTTAAAAATCCAAGACTACTAGATGAAACATTAGGTGTCTGGCCAGGGAGTGGAGGAATCCATGGTATACATCGGTGTTCTCAAGAAGCTCTACTCAAACAAGAGTTAAGAACGAGGTCACGGGAGGTTGGTTGAGGAGATATCCCTTTGATACCGGCTAAACGTGGGAGATATTTCCAGGATTTGTTCGTATTTGGGGACTCTTGGGGGATTTGACCCTCATCGAGTTTTGGGCTCAGCTACCCTGCCCATACAACGTATCCCACCTGCGACTGTCCCCCTATGCATTGGTTATACTGCGGTGACCATAGTTTCCTTACCTAGGTATCACATAGGGTACTTGCAGTGGTTACGTTGTTTGTGTCCTGTGTCAGATAGGGATTGGACAGCACAGTTGTTTGTTGCCGAGGGTTATAGCCCCTTGCACGTAGTGAAGCTTGAGTGTCTCTATAACTGATTCGGTTACCTCTCGCTATAGTTTGGGAGTCTCAAGCCTCTCCTAGGAGAGACATACCGGCTCTAGTGTTAGGATCTCATTTAGCCACTCTGTTTGTCTGCTCTTGGCTGTAGTTTCTCTAGGCGTGTGCTTTTGATTTATTGTTTTTGATCGATAGTTGGCCTTTAGGGGACGTTTTGATTTTATAGTCTCTCCGGAGATATCATGGCGCGGAGTCCTGCTCCCCATCAATCTCGTCAGTTGGATGGTTTACCAGCTGCCGATCTTTCACGCCGTGTTAAGAAGGGACGCCATCGGGTTCCCTCCGAATCTTTGGATTCTTACGATACATACGTTATCGACACCATGACTACACACTGTGGCACGGGAGAAATCCCAACTAGTCCATCAGGTAGAATTGAGCACACTTCAGACACCCCTACCCCTTGTGAGGTGTGGGGGGATGATCCACCTGAGACCCAACCTAGTTTGTTTGGTCCGGATCCACCCGAGAGCCGACCTAGTTTGTCTGGTCTGGATCCACCCGAGGACGACCCATTCGATCCTTCATATCCACCTAATTATCTATACGGGATACCAGAGTTACATGATGACACCAGCCCTATAGTCAACCCTATCGCGTTCTCATATGGTATGTCGAATTACACCACAGTTGATCCTTCCATTGCTTTTGGTAGTCATGTTGGTGCCATTCATGATGTTAGCAACACTGCACCCCCGGGGGAACCACATTGTCCACTCACACACATAGTATGGGGACTGGTCATATTGCTCCTAACAATGCTAATGTTGGAAGACGACCACCTCCTAGGGCCACCCAACCTAATAGGAATACTGTTAGCAACACGACTCGCCATCCACCATCTAATACACATGCCGCTACCCGTCAAACTAGGACCACTTTCAAGAATGTTAACGCTCCTCCTAACCATGGGGGTGGACATATACCGCATAATTTTGCGTCCGCTGCTGCTACTAGTAATGCTAATGTAGGAGGTGGAAATTTATCTTATCCTCATGGTCATAACGCCACAATTCCTGCTACTAGTAACACCAATGTTGGGGTTGGGAATACATCTCATGCTTATGGTCATCACACGACTACTCATGCTAATCCTAATGCAGGGGGTGGGAACATACCTAACCATTATGGTCATTACAACATGGTTCCCGCTACGAATAGTACATATATGCCCCATACTTATGGTGGAAACCCTTACTACATCACAGTCGGTGCTGGCCACCAGTACAACCCACCTCAATATGGTGCCCAAAACACTTATATACCTACTTACTCTCATATGGTTTAGGTCGGAGGAGGTTATCAACCTTATGGCCATGGTCAAGCTTATGGTCTGTCAAGTCCTCATTTTCAGCAGTTTAATGCTCATGGTCAAGCTTTTGGTCCACCTTATAATTCGGTTCCATTCAACCAACCTTTTATGGGGGCTTATAATCAAGCTATCTAGCTGCAGCTCCCATTCCTCGCACATTTGAATCTTCCAGATCTTTCGAAGCTCACGAATGATATTCCGGTGTGTCACGACCCTAATGGGCCTCCGGTCCCTACCAAGCTCCCTTCAGACATTCCTAAGTTTGAGGGGAAAGGTGGTGAGGACCCAAGTGATCATGTCACAACGTTTCACCTTTGGTGCTCCTCCAACTCGTTGAATCACAATTCCATTAGATTACGACTATTTCAACACACCCTCACGGGGGTAGCCGCAAAGTGGTATGTTGAGTTGCCTGGAAACACTTATAGGGGATTCAATGAGATTGCTTTGGTTTTCTTGGACCATTTCCAGTTTCCATTTCGCTATGATACTGGTACCGAACTTTTGTCTACCTTCCGTTAGAATAAGGCCAGAGATATTTTTGACCACGTTCAAGAGTGGCGTCGACGGAAGAGGTTAGTGAAAGCCAACATTCCTCCAGAATTTCTGTTGGAATGGTTCCTCAAGTCTCTACTCCCATATATTACTAAGGATTTTTAGATGTCCCGCATTGTGACTGAGGAATACGCCATCTTGAAAGTCCAGTAGTTAGATTTACTATACTCTCAATCTGGCATTTTGAATGACATTATTCCTGACGCACCGCGAACACGCCATGAGCCCAAGTCAGTTCCTGGACCGCATGCCGATGGCATTGTGGGATCCGCAAGCACTTTCTTTGTAGATTTGGTGGCTAATCAAACGCAAAATTTGTCACTAAACCAATCTAATCCTTAACAGGTTCACACCTTGTCCACTTCCACCCCATCATCCAATGTACACAGTGTGCAATCGACGAACCCATCGGGTAACCAACAACCTGGTGGTAAGAAAAAGGGGAGAAACAATCGTAAGGGTGGAAATAATGGGAACAACAATAACAATCGCAATACCCCTCGTAAAGAGAATGCCAACCCTCCTTGGGAAGGCGGAAATGCTGGTGAGGACCGTAAACCTAAGCGTAAGGTGAAGTTTCCTTGTAAACTTTGTGGGGAAGATCATCTTACTGACTTATGTCCTCGAATCGAAGAAGCATCAAAGCATTTGGCACAGAGCCCAGCTGTGTTGAAGGATCCCCTTCCTCATCACAAAAACATGGCTTCGCATGCTCGTGCCACTGGTTATGGACGTAATGAGACTGCAACGTCTTCTTCCAATACTAGTGGTTATAGATGCATGAATATGGTTCAATCGAAGGTTAGTGTTGCTACTTGTCAACGCGATTATGGTGCACCACAACCTAATATGGGGAATGAGCCTCCCCATCCTTTTGACAATTCCTTGCATATCAAGAAGCCCTCTATTATGCCGCAGATACCAAAAGGTGTTCTTAAGTGCTCTACGCATAATACCAATGCCCGAGCCGCCCATAACTACTCTATTGTAGAATATTTGGGCCAAAATCCGTGTGTCATGTTAGCTCTTGAAGTTTTACAGGCATGTCCATCTCAAAGGCATTCCCTTTTGAGTGCGTTAGGAGCTCAAGATGGGGGAAATCCCAATGTTATCAAGTTCGACACTACTGATATACAACCTCTCTTACCTTACCACGTGGCTTTTCAAATCCATGTGGAGTTCCTTAATAATTTCATCAAAAGAACGGTGGTTGACGAAGGTGCTTCCACGTTAGTGATGTCGTTAGCTTGTTGGAAAGATCTTGGCTCTCCTCCCCTACTCACGTCTAGAACCATGCTCATTGCATTTGACAGTCGGTCATTAAAGCCGCATGGGATTATCCATTCCCTTGTTGTTCTCTTGGGGGGAAAGCTTGTGCCTATTGAAGTCGAAGTGGTTGATGTGCCCATCGACTACAACCTTTTACTGGGTCAGAATTGGATATATGCTATGAAAGCTATCGCATCTACTATATTCAATATTATTTGCTTTCCACACGAAGGCAAGATAGTGACGATCGATCACCTGGATTTCGTTAATCCTTCTCTGGAAGAATCCACAGGATCAGTAGTCCCGCAGGTTACATATTCTCAGTTGGCAACTGGGAACATGGGTGTTGGCATGTACCCTTCACTGATGGGAGCTTATGATTTTCCCGCACCCGTGAATTTTATTGGAACCATTTCCGACAATGCTTCTCCTCCTTCGCATAATGTACCGTTCTGGACTTCCTATTTTGATGATATGTGGACTTTACCATCTATGATCTCTACGTCTGGAGACATTACACATGTCAGGATGTCTATGCCACTGTCTATAGCTGAGCTTGCTTACCAGGATATTCAACAAGCCACTACAGAACCGGATCTCTCTTCTTCTCGGACAGATGAGGAAGATCCCGTTACGCTGCTAGTTTGGGCAGCCAACTCGTCTTGTTCGAATGATTTCCTTGATGGTACTTTACCTTCGGATGAAGCTATTATCGAGGCCATGTGTGGTAGTGAGAGGCCTTACGAGGATATGCACCATCGCTCTTATTTCCTTCCCAACCTCGATCTCATCGAGCAAGAAGAGTTTAGGATGACTCTTGCAAAGAATATTGGTCACCCTGTGGCTCTTTTGGGGTCACATGAGATTTTTGTGGAGGGGAACATGGCTAATATTTCCCCGACTGTACCGATCAACATCTCTTGTACTCCCGGAAAGATTGAAAATGTTTACATCGGCGTTGATTGCTCTCCTGAAGAGGTTGCCATCTACATCGAATTGTTTACAAAAATTTGGGAGGCTTTCGCCTGGTCATACGAGAAGATGCCAGGAATAGACTCAAGTATTGTTGAGCATGAGATTAGAATGTATCAACATGCTAACCCGGTTCGGCAACATCTTCGAGCTGTTGACCCTAGGAAGGCAGTCGCTATCAAGGCAGAGGTGGAGAAACTGCTCAAAGCAGGTTTCATCTACCCCGTTCCCCTTACCGAATGGGTGTCAAACCCCGTTCCTGTGGATAAGAAGCAGGGAATGATCTGTGTATGCACTGATTTTAGGGACCTGAATCGTGCATGTCTGAAAGACAACTTCCCCATGCCGTTCATTGATCAGATATTGGATGCTTGTGCAGGAAGTGAGATTTTTTCGTTCATGGACAGCTTTTTAGGGTATAACTAGATTCAAATCAAACCCAAGGACCAACATAAGACTGCTTTCATTTGTCCTTGGGGTATGTTTGCATATCGGAAAATTCCCTTCGGCCTTAAAAACGTTGGAGCTACGTTTCAGCGTGCCATGACCTATTCCTTTCATGACCTTAAAAGTATAATGGAGGTTTTCTTGGATGACCTTGTCGGCCATTCTCATAAGAGAATGGACCACCCCACGCACCTCCATTGGATTATCAAATGATGTATACATTACAAGATCCGATTGAATCCCAACAAATGCATCTTTGTGGTAAGGTCTGGTTGCCTTCTAGGATTTATAGTTTCGAAAGAGGGTATTAGAGTCAATACTCTCAAAGTTGAGGCAATACTTCGGTTGCCTCCTCTGTGTAACTTGCTTCAACTTCAGAGCCTCCAGGGGAGAGCTACTTTTTTGCGTCGATTTGTAGTCAATTATGCTAATCTTACCAAAGGTTTCGCACGCCTATTAAAGAAAGACACACCGTTTATCAGGGATGAGCGAGCCCAACAATCTTTCAATGCCCTTAAGAAAGATTTGGTATCAGCCCATGCGCTTAGTCCGCCCGACTTCGCACGAGATTTCATAATTTATGTGGCTGCGTCTCAAGAGACGATTGGCATGGTATTAGTTCAGTTTGATGATGCACTCGTCGAGCATGTCATCTATTACCTCAGTCGAAATCTAGTAGACGTTGAACTAAGATATACTCACATGGAAAAGTTGGCACTTGCGACTGTCCATGCAGTCCAGCGGTTACGACATTACATTTTGCTTAGGACAACCACAATTGTAGCACATATCAATCCATTTTAGTTCATTCTATCACGACGCCATATAGGGGGGAAGTACAATAAATGGATTGTGATCCTTCCAGAGTTAGATCTCGATTTTTCTTCGGAGAAGTTGGTGAAATCATTGGTGTTTGCTGAGCTTATGTCGAACCTTTTGAGACTTGACGAGGATGTCATTCATGAAGATTCCTTTGTGGATGAGCACTTATTTCTTATCTCGTCCGAGGACCCTTGGTATGGGGATTTCATTGTATATATCCAAACTTTGAAGTTTCCTCCACATTATTCACGAGACGAGCGACGGCATGTGAAACATCACGCTAAAGATTATACTATCGTCGGTGACACTTTGTATCACCGAGGAAAGGATTATATTCTCCATCATTGCTTGACTCACGAAGAAGCGGAGCATGTGCTTAACGATTTCCATGTTGGGGCATGTGGCGGTCACTTATCCGGGCTTGCTACATCCCAATGTATTATGCGAGCTAGTTACTTTTGGCCTTCAATCTTTAAATATTGTATTACTGCTATGAAGAGATGTCACCCTTGCCAAGTGTTTTCTCGGAATATACACTCGCATCCAACGCCCCTTCATCTGGTCGTCACCGCCGGTCCCTTCACCATGTGGGGGGTCGATTTCATGGATTGCAAACCAGCCTCGACTAGGGGGCATCACCATATCATAGTGGCCATGGACTACTTTTCCAAATGGGTTGATTCCATGCCTACTGTACGAGCCGATGGTGCTACAACAACCCATTTCGTATTCAATCAGATTATTACTCGGTTCGGTATTCTGAAAGAGATTGTCACTAACCACGGTAGTCACTTTCAGAACAAAATGATGGAGGATTTGTCACTCAAGCTTGGGTTTCATCAAGAACACTCATCTTCTTACTATCCCAAAGCGAATGGTCAGGTTGAAGTAGTCAATAAGTCTTTAAAGACCATTCTCCAACATACCATCAAACAAAGTAAGAACAACTGGCACATCATGTTATATCCTACTTTGAGGGCATATCGAACTGCAGTCAAGACTGTCACCAGGTTCTCACCATTCCAGTTAGTACACGGTGTGGAGTCAATTTTACCGATTGAATGCGAAATCCCTTTGCTTAAACTGGCCATAGAGCTCCTCCCTGATACGACAGGTATTGAGCAACATTTAATCCACCTCGAGCAGCTTGACGAGCAACGTCGAGATGTCGCCGTGGCTATAGATGCCAATAAACGTCGTGTCAAGGTTTAGTATGATAGGTCTGTCCATCCCCAACAGTATGTTGAAGGCGACTTGGTCCTCTTATATTACCAAGCTAAAGAACCCTTGGGGGCAGGAAAATTTAACCCCATGTTGCATGACCCTTACATTGTGAAGCGTGTCCTGGAAAAAGGAGCCTATGAATTAGAGGACTCTGAGGGGAATGTCTTGAAGGAGCCTAGGAATGGGCTCTACCTCAAGCGGTATTATGTTTGATCTTCTAGTTTGAGCTAATGCCTTTGTATACTATTGTATAGTTCTTTCTGTACATAGTTTAGATTTCTTTTGGTCTTCGGGTTTGCTGATTTGCTTCCGTTTGATTGACAGATGTTAGCGGAATCTCCTATGTTCTTAGGTTTCGCAGATGGTGCTATCCATCATACGCAGCAGCTTGCTTTTGCTGCCTGGGTTATTTATTCTCCTGGCCATCTAGTTGTGTCTTCAGGAGGTGCTTGTCTCGGTCCTACATCTAACAATGTGGCTGAGTATAGTATCGTTGTTGAGCTACTTCGGGATGCTATTTCACATGGCATCAAGTCTTTAGAAGTCTGCCTAGATTCACAACTAGTTGTGTCTCAGTTGAATGGGAAGTACTGTGTGCGAGATCCTACGCTACTACGAAAATTCCTAAGGGTAAGACTCTTGGAACGACATTTCGTTTCAATTACGTACATTCATGTTCCAAGAAGTGTTAATCATATATCTGATGCATACGCTAACTATGTATTAGATTGGCATTTGTCACAATCACAATGAAGCACACAAATAAAAGAAGACATTCATACATTTTTACATACACACATATAGTAGAACCTCAGAACCAAAGTTTTTTTTATAAATAATATGTCCAAAAATGGTAGTGTCATAATACAAAATTGGATCCCATACCCCTAAAAAATATACATATTGATACAAAATATGGAAACCCGAGATGTATAATCCCTACGAGGAGTCCTAGTTGTTGCCTTGACAGGATGTGTCTGATAAAAATAATGCAATGCATTCGTGACACGCTACAGTAGTCGCACCCAGTTGCTCGACATCCCCACTACCTGGCGATGCATATCCTCTAGTAGCTGCGCCACCTCTACCTGTGGTACCCTCGCAGTCATCCGTGATAAGTTGGACCGCAGAGTCTGTAGTGTCCACCCTGCTGCAGCACCTACCATCTCATCACCCCTTCCCCGGCGACAATGTCTCAAAAAAACATCGGGTCTCACTCGGTCCTTGTCTACGAGCAAACAGTCAAACATTAATATTTGATACTACCCCCAAAACGATTTTTGCATTTACATCTATAATAAAAAATCCATAAAAAATTTAATATACCAAAAACCTAAAAAGAATGCTCACCAATGTCTCCAAACGCTACATCTAGTGGGAGCGGCATGTCTCGATCTTGCTTGAAGTCTATCCCTGCATAGGGGTAGTCATCTATCGCTATGATCTATCGATCCCACCAGTGAAAGAACTCCTCTGTATATGGTGATGCCTGACGACCACCACCCTATTGTGTCAAGACCTTGGCCCACTGGGTCATGGCTGGGTCGCGGAGACTATGAGGAGGGACCTCAACCCTTGGACTAAGCCCTGGAACCCGCTCGAAGAAGAAGTTGCACAAAATACTGCCATATCCAAAGTTTTTTGCATCCCCCTGTTTGCACTCTGTCAGTTGGATCTTCATGGACCCCAGTCTCATAGTACACCAGTCAAATATCATAAGCTGCATACACTGCGATGCATAGAACATAACTAGCCTGGATGCCTGGTGAAGAGCTTTTGAACTAGTAATCCGCACTAAAGTTGCCATGACAACCTTCATGCTCAGGTTGACTATGGCTCGGATGGGCACTTGACTCCCCACTCCCCAAGTATTTGGAACACAATACCTCTCTATATAGTCTGGGATGGTGATCCCACCACCCATAGTTCGAGACCGAAGGATTTCCACCTCACCTCGGTGGGACAAACCTGTAATGAAGTAGATATATTCCACTTCCAGTGAAATTATTTGCCCGTCTAGGTTGAAGTTCTGTGCATCGACATCCCAATAGTCTATCAAACGGTGGAGCAATAGGTTTTGGGCCCTCAAACATATGCTCCAAAATTTATATATACCACATGCTTGTAGCGCTTGTTGTGCACGCACATCGTTACGAACGACCTCATCCACTAGGTCATGTTCTCTCTCTCTCTCCACTCTAGAACTCTCCTAGAAAGAGAAAAACCAAGGATTTAGTTAGTTTTGCTTGAAAAACTAGCTTCACAGCCGTACCCGCGAGCAATTGTGCTCACAGAGGTGGGTACCCACGGTCAACATGTGCGTTGACTACGCGTATCCAGCCCTACCAGCGACCCGCATAGTTATAGCCCGCGGGTAGCGCCGTGACCATGTAGGGCATGGCCAAACTAAACTTTTAACCAATGAAAACTGAAATAAAAACATTGAAATGGAAGGAGGGGATGAGATTACCAACCTACTCCTGACGGTTCGATGATCGGACGCTTGTAGCTCTCAGAATTAGCAGTTGAACTTTGAGGTGAAAACTAACTACAAAACTCCAAATGGGTGAATAGTAAAAATGAATTGTAAATTGTAAATTTTTGTTACTATTTATAATTTTCAAGACCCACTTGTCTATAGTTTTCGCCATTATATGTTGTTTTGGACTAATATAATGTCCTGGAGTAGCATTTTTTACCAGATCTCTTCGGCGGAAGTTGTTTCCGAGCGTTTCACACCTCCGGCAGGTCGTTTCACACCTGGCATATAGGTTAGATGTCATTTTCACATGCATTATGCATTTGACCTTTTGACCACTTTCATAAACCCTAGGTGCGACCCCACTTCTTAACTGATACGGAACCTTCACACTGTTATAGAAGTGTCGTTATGTGGCAGTAGGGCCTTTCCGAACATGGGTACCTTAGTTAGAATCCCTTTTTGCATTCTGGTGCCCATGTCGTTGTTTGTCCTTAGGATTGGGAGTCCTTTGTAGTTATGCCATGACATTACGATAAAGACTCATATTCTACTTTTTCTTATGCTGGCCATCTCTCATAAGGACTCCTCCATTTATATCAAGTTGTGATTGCATTGCATCATCCTGCTTTCTGCTCGAGCCTTGTGCCGACTCCTACTTACTTCATTATTAGCCTGGTGCCTGAGCACTTTCCCTATCGAGCCCTGCAGAGCTTACATTTTCCCTCCACAATTTGATGACCTTTTGACCCTAAGGGAACACCCCCCCCCCCCCCCCCGAGTGTCCACATCCTACACATGCTTCCTTGCATTGATCATAGGTATGTTCCACTGCTTGGGACTAGTCTGCTCACTATTTGACACTCGTTCCCTCACTTGTTGTACTATAAGCAATTTTATTCTTTTTCAAGCTTTCTCCAAATATAAAAAAGACCAAAAAAATCAAATATTCCAAAAAGCTAGACGGGATTATGGTTACTACTTCTAGTTGGCAGCTGTTGTGTCGCCTTTGAACAGAGCATTCATTCCACTCCATACATTATGAGTCGGGACTATAGTTGGACCTTAGGAGCTGCACTTGTTTCTCAGTTTACTCCACCGATTGGTTAAGCTTCTAGTCATTATGGAGCCCTTTTTGGTGCCTCCTGCATCACACAGTCTATATCGAGTCTATGCTTCCTGATTCTATCCATCTGCTCATGCTCTTGTTCAAAGGAAGTCCTGAAACCAGATTCGACCACTCGTCTAATCTCTTGACTATTGCATGTCGGCCATCCTTAATGAGTCAGTTCGTTTCACCTGAGATCTTCCAAATCTTTCAGCGTAGCTGGTACCTCATTCTGGTTGATGGGGGATTCCTTAATGCCCTCCTTCCAGCGAGTCTCGTTCCATCGACTTCAACTCATTTATTCTGGGCTTGAGGCTTAGAGTTCAGTTGAGTACCTTGAATCTTGTAGTCATTAGTGGCAGGTTCTCACGCCATCGACAATTTTGGTAATGCATCAATGTTCCCTGATCGATGGATTCATCTAAGTGTTCGACTTCAACTCATCTATTCACACTCCAATGATTGTACCCTGTGCCTTGATGCCCATTTTCATTATTGGTGGGTTATCTCGCGTCTATTAACGGTATACATCATTGATCGGTAATAAGACGATGTCACACCAGGTTCGACCTCAACTCCTTTATTCGCTTGATGGGACTTGCACTATCGAAGACTTGTGTAGAAGACCCCAGGCGATAGTGGCATTTAGTATGCTACTTATGATTATGACTTTACATCTGAGATATCACCTCTCAAATATCAATAGTTTGTACCTCTAGTTTGCACCAGTTGTTTCCTTTTCAGCAGGAGACCATATCTTACTGTAGAGGGATCATGGCTATGATCACTGATGACATGCATTCATTATGTACTGCCTATTCATGGCCATTGTATCAGATTGTTGTACTATACCGACATGTATTCAGAGATTCTATTGTATTACGACGAGTGAGCTGCTCCTTCCACTTGTGTCTCCATCACTCCACTTCTGAGATTTATAATGTATTTTGGCCATCGTAGCATCAGTCTCTGACCTCACACATTAGGGGGCATATGTTACAGCGTAATTTTCCACCTTGTGAGCATCAGCACTCTATCGCCTGCAGGATCCATTTTATTGACTTAGATCCACTTTATATCCTTCAAACACTATTTTCCCCTATTTTTTCCCTTGTACGCTAGCTGCATCATTACAGTGGGCGTACCCGCGAGTTGCATCAATATAGCCCGTGCGTATCATGTAAATGGTAAAAATCACTAGTTTATTACTTTTTACTCCCAAAAAGTGGTCATATGGTGACCTTTGGCCCTCCATTTGCCCCGAAACGTCTCGATGTGTCCTTTCACTTACCTTTGGGAGGACTATATATTGATCACATATGGCTTTTGGACGGAGAAAAAGAAGAGCACGAGAACTCTAGTGTATTTTTTCCCTATCTTGAGTCTACACTCATTGATCCTTGTAGTTGTGAACCCTTTATGTTCACCTTCCAAACTCCTATCATAGTTTGAGTTTTCCATTCCATGGAGGATTGAAGTGGTGGAGGCACAAGTGGATTGACCCAGATCTTGGTTCGGATTGGTTGCCGGCAAGAGGTCGTATCACATTGTACTTCTTGTTATTTATTAATAGAAATACTCATATTCTCATCCATTAATGTTGTGAATGTTGTTTATATTACATTGGATTGCATTTACTTATAATATCATGGACCATTTCTATTGATGATGTTAATGTCATTTATATATTATATGTACTTGTTGCGTATTGGCTGTCAATACTAATTTGCATATTCAAGTGAACGGATTGAAAGCTCCCACGGGGATCTACATAAAACATTTGGATCAAGGTTGGTTGTATTCTTCATTATTTTATCATTGTCATTTATATAGCATAGTACTGAGAATTGAGTTAATTTCTGGTAGTCAGCTATCTATTGTGGTCTACCCCAAGCCATAGTGAGTTTTCTCCAAAACACTTATGAAATCCAGGGTGAGCATCCTGGGGGTTTGGAAAGTAGGTAGTACATATGGGGCATAAGAATAGCCATACACCCTGATCACAGTGCCATTCTTTAGTAAAAACCAATCCCCAACCCTCTTTTCCATTGAGGGCTGTAACAAATCCTTCGTCTCTGGCAGCACCCTTGGCAGCCTCTTCTGGAAGAAAAAAATAGATCTCTTCCATGAGATCAATCATGAAAGTTTGGTAATTGGATTACATCTCTTTGGTAATCTGTAGCTCCGGTCCCTGTAGATCTTCTTATTGTGCTGCCAGGAACATTTTCAGTAAATAAGACTGAAACCTAAAAGACATGGTCTTGGGGAAATATATAACCTGGGAATGGATGTTGTCGGCTAAGGCTTCATCGAACTTTAGGCAGGCACACTAAGCAGGAGAATTGGGGTCTGAGGATTCAAGGGGACAAGTGCTTAGGATGAACATTAGGCTAATTAAGGGTTCGGTTATGTGTCGGTCACTGTCCAGCCCTAGGAACTAAGCTAGTATAGAGATAACATACCTAGACTCTTCTTTAAATAGGTCAGCTTCACCAGCGAAAGGGGTCTCTAGGGAGGAAGTACTTGGTAGCAGGGAATCTTGGTAAAATATTTTCTTAAGGTCATTAGGGGCTTGGCGAAGTGTTGGATGAGGGATTCCATTTTGTAACTATGGGCTTTATGACATAACTCATGTGGGATGGCCAAAGCTTTCCTAATAGTAGGGGCATCTATATAGCAAAGGATTTTAGAATTTGATGCATCCATGACTGCTCTTCGCTCTGGAGAGTAATCGTCAGTGCACCAATCTATGAACTCGGGGCAACTAGGGGTATGAACTGTAACAAACAAATGAAAAAAGGATTGATAAACATTGTGGGTACCTGCCTCGATGGCCCTTAGAACCTCCAACTTTTCCTTAATGGTCTCCAGGAAGAAGCTAATTAACATGGTATCAAAAATATCATAGTCCTTATCCTCTGCCAGGTCACTTATCTGGGATGGTTCAAAACCTAGAGGCTCCATAGATTCATCCATTAAATAGCTTACGGTGGAAGTAGACGACCTACCTGTTCACTTGACAGCTAGAGGGCTTCTGAGCTCCTGGTTGGCTGGTCGGCTCTGCACCGTTAGCTCCCTTCACTTCCAATGCGCACAAGACAAATGGGATGCGAATCTCCGTGCGGTCAGGCTTTTTATAATTTAAACTTGCCATATCAGCCTTACAGCTGCGATGGTGATGGGACCCTGTCAGCCGTCTATTTCATGTGATTAGCTATCCACCTTGGATTTCTTTAGCCTTTTTTCCTTCTGGTCGCCTCTGTGGCCTTCAACTTTGCTATGCGCCACCTCAACAACACCTTTGATTTGCAAAAATTTCTCCAACCTTCGATCGACTCCTTGCTCAAATCTTGGCCATCCAGAGATGCGGCCCCTACCATCTTCGCAGATTTGAATCGCGTCGGTTTGGTGCACAAGTTATATTTGCGAACTAAACCTGAGTCGTTGATCTACACCTTGCAAAATCTACGCCATTGAAAGGTGCGGGATGTTAACAAAAGTTCGCAGATTTGCATCATGACCTTTTTTGCGCAAGTTCAAATTGCGAACAAATTTCCGACTGTCGATCTTGATCGCCCTCCGTTGATCTTATTTCTACATGTCTGCTGGATAACACCGCGCCCGTGCCTAAACGACCACCAACTTGTTTTGCGATAGAAGACTACGGCCATGGATCTTTATCATCTTTAATCAAAGCCGTCCACCCTGGTCAACTAGCGATGTGGGTGGATTCCTTTATAATTAGTCCTTTCAGCCACCATTAGACCTTGAATCTTCTCAGATACTTCCTCTTCGGGCTAGCTCCATTGTGCAAGGATTTGATTTTCGGTGTTTAGGGGATATAGACTAAGATTTGGGCTTCCTTTGAAAATCTCCATAGTCCTGCAATTCTTCCTTTCACAAAAACCTCCCCCAAATACTTAGCACAATTCTAGTGCTAATAGCATGATACGTCTGAACGCAAAGCTCAAAAGACATTTTTGGAAAAAGTGTCAACATCCGACTTGTTCGACAAAACTCTAGTAGAATCTGAATCGGAAGCAATGACCCTTTTGACATCGAAATCGACCACTCCATCATCCTTGACTATCATCGATGAGGAGGAACGAGAGCGCCTATTCCATACACAGATATGGGTTCAAAACAATCCATTACATCTGATTGTGGATAATGGTAGCCAGAAGAAATTTGTTTCTAAAGATCTCGTGAAAAAACTAGGTCTTGTTACAACTCCACATCCTCATCCTTACAACATCGGTTGGATGAAGGATGGATAGGAACTAAGGATCACCCGATAATGGAAACTCACCTACTTCATTAATCCTTTTGAAGATGAAGTACTTTGCAACATGGAACCACTCTCCATAACCGACGCCTTGTTTGGGAAACTCTACCTATGGGATCGACATGAAAGTTACCAGTCACAACCTTAGAAGGTGATTGTAAGAATTTGAAACCAATGGTACGACATACCAGAACGACGACCTACACCAACAGTTGCAATGATATCTGCTAAACATATGAAGAATCTCATCAACCATGCTTAGAAGTTCGCATTAATCATGATCAGGATGCAACATTCCAGGAACACTGCAACAACCAGTCGACTCACCGACCAGTGCATCTCCCAACAAAAGCAATAGATCGACAATATTCTTGATGAGTATCGGAACCTATTCCAAGAGCCAGACATAGTACTTCTACATTGTCAAGTAAAACACTTTATTGAGCTTGCTCCTGGTTCTTCATTACCTAATGCATCTATTTACAGAAGATACATTATCGAAAATGAAGAGATTCACAGACAAATTCAATATTTGATCAACAAAAATCATATCCGACCCAACTCCTCTCCTTGTGGAATTCCAGTCGTCCTCGTTCCAAGGAAAGACAGGACTTGACGCATGTGCATCGACTACTAGGCCCTCAACAAAATTTTGGTAAAGAATAGATACCCTTTGTTGCTGATAGACGAGCTCACCAACTGTCTAAAAGGTGCTAAATTATTTACTAAGATCAACCTCAAGTTGGGATATCATCAGATTCCAATCGAGCCCGCAGATGTATTGAAAACGACTTTCAAGACCAAGGAATGATTGTTTGAATGGTTAGTCATGCCTTTCGTGCTTAACCAATGCACCTGCGACCTTCATGCAGTATATGGATAACATTCTTTGACCTTTCATCGAAAAATGGGTCATTGTCTATCTCGACGATATATTGATTTTCAGTCAATCATGGGAAGAACATGTCGGACAACTTCGACAAGTCCTCGACACTCTCCGACAACATTGACTCTACTTGAACATGGACAAATGTTCCTTTGCAATGAACAACATCAAATACTTGGGCTATGTAATTGACTCTACATGCATTCACGTCAATCCAGACAAAGTGAAAATCCTCAAAGATTGGCCCATTCCTCAAAGCATTCGTGAAGTAAGAATTTTTCTTGGTTTGGCAAACTTTTATCGACGATTCATACTCGGATTCAGTTACATATCCTTGCCTTTGAATCAGTTCACCAAGGGAAATGAGAAAACTGTCTTCAAATGGAAATCGATACAACAAGAAGTTGATGCAAGAGCATCGGGGCCTAGGAGAAATGGTCTAAGTCAATCGACAGAAAAGGGTTCGACCAGGGGGATTGCCGATGACCACTGGTTTGAAGAAGATTGGCAGTCAAAGCTAAGTAGTTGAGCAGGAAGCTGTAGAAGTATGGTCGACAGGAGTAAAGGTCAACATCGACAAGAGAAGAGATCAAAGGAGTCAAGCTGTCGACAAGAGGTCGAACATCGACACCGACGAAAGCGGCAAAGGACAAGCAAGGAGGATGGGGTGGACTGGAAGCTGTAGAGACTAAGTGAAGCTGGCAAGTTAAGTCAAGGAATGAAAAAGTACAAGATGGTCGATAGGTCGAAAGGACAGTGATGAGATCGATAACTGTAGCAAAGTCAAAAAGGTGCATGATTCAAGGCAACAATCAGTGAGGGTTGTTGAGGAAGTTAAGGCAGTTAAGAAGGTCGTTGGTGCCACACCAGGGGTCAGCATAGGAGGAGGTTGTGAAGCATGACCAGGGGCGCTGACAACTACAGGATCTGTCATGTCATAGATCGAGCGGTGGATAGAGAAGGACATGTCGAGGAACGGAGCAGCAGAGCAGAGTAGAAGACTGGTGCGAAGGCACATAGGAGGGGATCGATCTTTCTTTCATTGTTCAGAGGATCAGAAGACAAAGAGGATCACACATAGAGGGAACAAACACACCGACAGAATACAGATTTATTTCTGTATATTGTAACATGCTAAGGCCGACTTGTTTAATAGATTGCATGTAACTTTGTAATTCATTCAAGTAATAGAAGCCAACTTCTTGGCATTTCCAGTTCACATCTAGTCTTTGTGACTGCTTGTGTGTTTGTTGTTTGTTATAGTTAAGCAAGAGGGTTTGACCGACCCGCCCTTGCATCAGTTGGTATCAGAGCAGAAATATCCTGAGAGTAGGAAGATCCTATGAGTGCGTGAACAAATCCAGTTGCGGTTGTATAGAGTTTTGCATGAGTAGTGGAAGTTTGATTGCAATTGGATGAGAGGAGAACCTCAAATGAAAGAATGGCACAAAGAGGTGTAAATGCCTGAGGTGTATGATGAAGAGCACAAGGAACAGGAATGACATTTGATCGTGAAATGTTCGACGAGTGCATGCGAACAATGAGGAGTTTGACCAATGAGGTCGCAACGATCAAAGAAATCCAGAGACATGGATGCATTCCCGATGCACTTGACCATAGTGATGAAGAAGTCGAGGAAGTGGAAGCTCAGGAAACAGTGGAAGAAGAACCAAAGGATAAATTGATCAAGCTACTGATAGAGATGAGGGGTAGAACAAAGATGGATGTACGTACCTACTCAAGAAGTATGGATACAGAAGACTTGATACACTAGTTCAGACAGATGGAGAAATACTTCAACATAGAGCAGATAGAGGATCCTAAAAGGGTTAAAACTGCATGTCTAAGGTTGAAGGGCCATGCCTCATTGTGGTGGGACAATGTATAGGCTGACAGAGTCAAGAAAGGTAAGGAGAAAATCAAATCTTGGGACAGAATGGTTGCGAAGCTGAAAGGGAAGTTCCTCCCTAGTGACTATGTGATTTCCTTGCTTAGGAAGTTGCAAAACTTTCAACAGAAAGAGATAACCGTGAGGGAATACACGGAAGAGTTCTATAGACTATCGATTAGATCCAGTCAAACCGATGAAGGTGAAGAAGCAGTTTCTAGATATGTGAATGGCTTGAAATATTCCATACAAGACGAGTTGAGCTTGTCAAGGTTCAGAGCAGTTGGTGAAGCCTACCAATTAGCTCTCAAGGCAGAAGAGAAACTATCGAGAAAAACCGCATCGACTAGAGGGAAGATGACTGGTCAAGGTGCGAAGATTGTTTCTGCGAAGGGACAAAGTATAGGAACTAGGAGAAAAGCCATTGAAGATGACCAACATGCAGAGGGGACATCGACTAGAGAGAAATCACAGGGAAACTGACGGGAAGGTCGAGAGACCCGCGGTCGGGGTTCGTTTGGTTGAAATGGTCCAGCAGAGAGGAAAGGAGCTGAAAGACTAGATATAATTTGTTATAAGTATTGCGGAGTAGGACACAAACAGTATGAATTCCCAGAGAATCTACACGTGATAGAGGAGTCAAAACCCAAACGTTGAAGAGATGACCAGGGCGACGAGAAGATGGATTCGACATCCGACAGTGGTGAAGATGGTAGAGAAAAAGGTCGAAACATGACGGCTAGGAGAACGTTGGTCCAGGAAAACTAGCGCGAAGAGAAGGAGCCAACACAGCGAAAGGCTATCTTTCAGACTAAAGTGTTGATCGATGGAAGGTATTGCAAGGCCATTGTTGATGGTGGCAGTACAGAGAACTTAGTGTCGACGGAGGCCATCGAGAAGTTGGGTTTGAGATGTCAGTAGCACCCAAATCCATACAAGATATCCCGGTTACAAAAAGGACACCATGTGAAGGTAACCAGACAATTCCTTATCAACTTTAAGGTTGGGAAAATTGGAGACAGTATACTGTGTGACGCAATCCCAATGGACATTTGTCATCTGTTGTTAGGGAGGCCATGGAAATATGATCGGAAGATGATCTATGATGGTTGATCCTACACAGTCACAGTTTGAAAAAATGACACGCGGAGGATACTAAAGCCGAAGCAGGAGGATCGTGCTGACTGCAAGCAAGGAAAAAGAATCTATTGGGAGAATCGAGTGCTGATGTGGTCAACAAAGGAATTCCTAGTCGAGGAAGAGAAATAGTCAAGATGTTTCACCATCATTTCGAAAGGACCAAGTGTCGAAAGGTTGATGATGTAGATAATTTTGGTCGAAGTCGAAGAGATGCTCCACGAGTTCAGAGTATAATGGTCATTGAGGCACTGCCAAGATTGCCACCAACGAGGAGCATATCTCATCAAATCGAATTGATTCCAGGATCGAGTTTTCCAAACAAGGAATGACATAGAATGACTCCGACAGAGGGTCAGAAACTCAATCAACAAGTCCAGGAGTTGTTGGACAAAGGATTGATCAAAGATATTGTGAGCCCGTGTGCGGTACTAGCTATACTAGCACTGAAGAAGGGTGGAGAATGGAGGATGTGTATAGACTCTAGAGCTATCAACAAGATCACGATCAAGTATAGGTTTCCATTTCCAAGTATGGACGACTTGATGGATTGTTTGAGTGGAGCAAGATACTTCACCAAGATCGACCTGAAGAGTGGGTATCACCAGATTAGGGTTAGAGAAGGCGATGAATGGAAGACAGCCTTCAAGACGAAGGAAGGACTATATAAGTGGTTAGTCATGCCCTTTGGATTGACTAATGCACCCAGTATGTTCATGCGGTTGATGAACGAAGTACTGAAACCATTCTTGGGAAAGTTTGTCGTAGTGTATCTCGACAATATCTTGATTTTCAGTCAAACCAAAGTCGAACATTTGGAGCACATTCGACAAGTGTTGTAGAAGCTGCAGAAAGAGAAGCTGATGGTGAACCTGCATAAGTGCTTCTTCATGAAGGAATAATTGGTGTACTTGGGATTGATAATCTCGAGTAAAGGGTTAGTGATGGACCCAGAGAAGGTAGAGGATATATTGGAGTGGCCAAAACCAACAAGCACGATAGGAGTGCGGAGTTTTCATGGACTTGC
The DNA here is from genome assembly GCA_027924585.1 of Larix kaempferi. Classification (NCBI taxonomy): domain Eukaryota; kingdom Viridiplantae; phylum Streptophyta; class Pinopsida; order Pinales; family Pinaceae; genus Larix; species Larix kaempferi. The sequence continues at coordinate 918,230 of BSBM01000406.1, forward strand.
TAGTTTCTATAGGAATTTCATGAGAGGATTCAGTCAGATATGTGCACCATTGACATAGTGCATGAAGAAAGGGGAGTTCAAGTGTACGGAAGCTTCCCAGAAAGCCTTCGACAAGTTGAAGCAGAAAGATTTCAACAAATTTTTCCAAGTCGATTGCGATGCGAGTGGAACGTAAATTGGTTCTCCTAGAATCATCCCCAACAAACTATACTTTTGTGGATGATGTGATTCTCCTGGCATCATCCCCAGCAAGGGTATAGAGATAGTTGGATTCCCTCTCTCTTTTTTGTGATATTAGACAGTTGATGGTCAACCTGTATAAAACAAATCTTATGATCTTCAATGGGTCGAACAAGACCCTCTCATACCTGCATTTCCTCTTCAAAGGGTAAGAGATTGAGATATTTATCATCTACACATACTTGGGTGTGCATTTCTTAGGACCCTAGTTTAGTTTGCAACATGCCATCTAGTCTTGGTTCAATGAGGGATACAAATCCCTACCCCTCCTTGAGAGACTATGTTTCTAATACCATTTTCAAGACATCTCATCCAAGATGTATCTCATGGAATCCCTCATCCTACCTACTATGCTATATAGTTCAGAGTTTTGGGGGGGCCAATTTACTCGAGTCTCACTAGGCCTCTACTGACAGTGTCAAAACCCTTATACAGATCGTAATATGTAAGCAAAAATCCCCTCACCACATCATCTTGGTGAAATTTGGTGCCTGGCCCTTTCATCTTGAGACAATTTTTAGTTTGATCTCTTTTTTTCATCGAGTCTAGAGATTTTTTCAACTCGACAAAGCAAAAAGACATGTACCCATTCTTGGCATACTATTCCTCAAATACTATTGCCTCTTCTAGTTCCACAAGCTGGGCTCAGTTTTGGTTCGCGGAGGTCTCGACTCTTCTAGAGTCTGTAGGCATTCAAATATACTGGATCCCTCTATTCATATATTCCCTAGATGCTCCTAGCCTACTTGTCCCCACTAGACAAGAGTTGAACCAAATCATTAGGGATGACATTTATAGGAAGTTTATTTAGATCATTGGGGTTAACCCTCAGGGTGGGTTATGCCGAAAGATTTCCTTCTATGTTGAAAACTTCTTGGAGCTGAGAGATAGACTCATTGTTCATGCATAGTACACCCTATTCTATTGGATGCATGCCCTTTGAATCCCTCTAGGCCAGTTCAAGGTAGGCTCCAATAAGTTGTGGGTAGAGGCTAACCTCTAGATTTACCAGTAAAATAGGATTTTCCAATTTTGTCATCTTCAAGAGATTGAGATTGAGGAGCATTGCATTTTATGTTTCCCTATCTACTGCAAGATCAGAGGGTAGTTCCATTATTTATTCAGAGATCCCCATAATCTCTCTAGTTTCTTTAGATTATTGGATCATAGTTGTTTGTCCCTTTACTTATAGGAGGCCTTCCGGCTTCACTCTCAGTCCATCTATCCACCTCAAAGACCAAAATCTACTTAGTGTCACAAGAGATTCACCTTGTTGACTAATATCTTATTACATTCATTCATAAAGGGGGGGTTTTAAATTGTATGGTCAATATATTGTAGGTATTGGGGGGGGAGGAAGTAGAGTAGGGGAGGTTTATAGGTATTACGGGGTGGGGGGTGGGGTATAAAAATGGGTATCTAGTAAAAATAGGGAATATCGCATAAAAATAGTTTTTTTTAATTGGAAATATATATTGGGAGGGGGGACCAACAAAATGATTTTGGTAGGTATTTATCAATATCTAGCTAAATTAGGGGTATTCTTTAATATCCCATGAAACAATATTCTATGGCATAATTTCATTGAGTGAAGATCTCATGCTCAGCATATCACTTATTCTTTTACGATGTTATCATTTGTTCAGGGAATGAAGAGATAGACATATAGAGGCTTGGGCTCTGACCACAAGTGAGCATAGCCTCATAGGACCACCCACATTTCAAAGAGATCTCAACAGCATTTCTAGTCCATATCTCACACCAACAAACAACGAAGATCATCCAGAATCCAATGATAATCCTTTTCATCCAAGCAACAACATGGCGTGTCATCCAAGTCTTCTTCTGGCACTTTCTCCATTCATCCCTATCTCTTGAGCTTCCTCCATTTGGCTTTGAATTCTAAGGGAGATGGATCCAACAAATCATGAGACACATGCAACATTATTCATTGTGATTGTCTAGATCCAGATCCTAGATTGACTTTCTTTGTTCACCCTTATTCCTGAAGGGCCTCCCATCTGAGAGCCTAATGATTGATTTTACATGTTGTAGTTCATTTTTTCCTTTTGCACTCTTTGTTATATAGGATCCACTTTAGTGCTCTTACTTTGTATTGACATCATTGTAATCAATAGTCCCTTTGACCTACTTTAGTGGTAACTTGTCACACATTAATAAAATTATCTTATCTTCTCTTAAATATACCCCCCTTCTGCTCTCACTCACTCTTCCCCACCCCTCACTCTCTCTCTCTCCCTCTTGCACTCTCTCTCTCTCACACACACTTCACCTCTCTCTTCCTCCACCCTCTCTCCCTCCATCCCCCTCCACCGACCCTCCTCTCTCTCTCTCTCTCTCTCTCTCTCTCTCTCTCTCTCTCTCTCCCCCCCCCCTCTCTCTCTCTCTCTTCCCCACCCCCTAGCTCTCTCTATCTTTCTCTACAAGAGTGCGCATGCATTATGAAAGCGTGTGTGCACGTTATGAAAGGGCATATGTTTTATGAAAGGACGTGCACATTTTTTTAGCATGTGCATGTTCTTTTCAAATTCAAATTAACAAACATGGGACACTTACATGTTTATTGAGTTGGTTGCCTCAAATATAGGTTTGAGATGACAAACTTGGTGGTTTGGGTTGCAAAATATTTGTATATTTGAGGTTATTTTTCTATGGGCTAGACACATATGTTGTCATTGAAACTACAGACACATGTAGAGTTGACTATAGATTCCAAATATATAAAAAAAATATAAAAAATAAAATTTACTTACTATTTTAAATATACTTTTGTCTTGACATATATCATAAGATTAAAATACATACCTATTTTATTTCTACTATTTTTTCCTTAATCATTTAATACCAACACATTTTATTTCTACAATGGAGGGCCTTGTAATTGGGAGGATATAATGACTTATATATATAATTGTGCACAATAACAATGTAACACTAATGGAAACATATACATTATATTTTGTATGGAAAAAAACATGTCAATGATAGAATTTCACCTAGTTATACACACTTTCCTAATTCAATTTCCTACATGTCATCTTTTTACAACATATTCAATTTCATTGTGGAAGTAGCTTCAATTATCCTTCCAAGTTAAGAGATTGTTGTTTTTCCATGTCAAAGAAAAGTTGTTTATCTTTTTTCATTGCATTTCTTAGTTAGAAAAACTATATATTTTTTTTTCACATAAATAAATATAAACTCAAATCTCACAAGCAAGACAAAGTAAAAACAAATGGACACATAAAGGCATATGATTTATTTCAAACAAATTTGTGACAATCTTTGGACATTAACCCAAATTTCTAACTAAAGATTTAAAATCTATATATACCATGCTTTCATTTATATTTTGTTTTAAACACTTTCCTTTAAAACTTTTGTTTGAGCCTTGAGATCGCAGGTAGTTATATCATATGTTATGTTTTAAATTTGAGATATATTTCAAGTTATTTATAATAACGAATAATATTTTAAACTTTTCAATAAAAATATATTTTTAATTTTTAAAATACATATTAAAATATTTTAAAAATATTATATATTTGTGTTCATATTTTTCTATACTTAATCATAATAAGCTGTAATCATATTAATATGTTGTATTCAAATCCTCATTTCAACCATTGAATAAATTTAAGCATGTATGGAATTAATCTAAGATTGCAGTCTTTAAATACAAACATTGCAAAAATTGAATAATTTAAACATGTATAGAATTAATTTAACATTGCACTCTCTAACTCTTGGAACTCCTGCCATTTTCTTTGCTTTGTGTTAAATGTTTGTTACCGTCTCGGGAGCTCTGCTTTTGTTTTCAAGCCTCTCCTTTTATCTGGGTCACTCCCATTTGTAGTGGTGGTGGCTTTCGGTGGTGGTCTCTGCCCCTCCCTGCTGTTAGCTACCACTGTTCCCTATGACCTTCCCTCTGCTAAAATGGCCTCCCGAAAAAACACCCGTCCAGCCTCGACCTTGCCCGATTTCTGTATGTCAGAACCTATGACTCCTCCCATTCGTTTTCAGCAACAGTTAGTGGGAAAATGCAAGAGATACAGGAAAGAAATTCCGACTTCTGTGCGGGAGAAAATTTAGCAAGCGGAGGCGGAAACTGATGTGGATAGGATCTGCACTGAGGAGGAGGAGATAAAAGCGGAATTTAAGAATCTGGTTCCTTACCCTGGTTCCTCCTGTGGTTGTCTCACCCTTTACCAAAAATCCTTGGACCTGCACTGGTCACAGAAGATGATTCTGGGCCAAACTCTTGTGGAAAAAGATGAGCAGCATGGGGAAATCCTACTCTAGCAGGACGAGATGCTACTGCTCCTGCAACGCATTCTAAAAAACCAGTTGGAAATCGCCAAGCGTTTGGGAATGAGCCTCAAGACTTGCTCAACAACTGGGATACATAAGTAATCTTCCTTTGGTCTCTGTACCAGGTTTTTTTTTGCTTCTATGTTTATAGTTTTCTTATGTTTATGAATTCTTTAAAACACTCTAACAGTATGGAAATCTCTACTTTAAGACTTCAGAAGAATTCTCAAACTTTATGGTTTAGTCTCATTTCCTTTCGAGAGAGACTGCTACTCTAATTTTCCAGCCTGTTTTCCTATGTTGGGAGGGCTTGGTTTTTTGTTGTAAATTTCTTTTTGAAGCTATAGAAGGTATGTCTACTTTACAGAGAAAAAAAAAAACATTGCAGTCTCTAACTAAAGAGATTGCAAATTTTCTTTAATTTAATTGCATAAAAGTAAGAACAAAAATACCTCCAAAATGTGAATCGTGGGAATGGCTAATTATTCTAAGTGTAATAAAAAAAATACCTCCATCACTATTATAAGAATCATATTAAACAATTTTTAGGTACTACCATCACTAACAGCGTCACATCACGACTACCTCTTTCGTTTTCAAAAGTAGCTTTTGTCACAATGAAAGTCCAGAGGGACTAAGCTTTTTTACATGAGTAAGGAATCTTTGATGGAAGGATCTACCTTTTTAATTGGGAAAGAACCATCTTTCGTCTCAAGGAAGAATGGAGCTAGCTTTCTTACAGAGGAAGGAAGGAATCGACGCATTTAGCTTCAATTATATGTGATACAAGGCCTCCTATGTTCAGATATGAATTTGGCACATAATATCTGCAACGCAAAGAAATAGGAGCAGAGCGTGGTGAAGGGGATAGTGACTTTAGTAAGGAGAAAGAAGAGTTAGACACTAAAACGATGGAGAGATTCAAGAAACGAGCCCTCCTCCTCCATGATGCCACGGAGAGATTCGATAAGCGAGTCCTCCTCCAAATCTACGATGATTTCGACAGTGAGCGCAGGGAGGCCGAAGACAAAGTCAATTTTGAGATAAGGTCGTCTTTCACAGACCCTAGTGGCAGCGGCGGCGCGGCCTGTTCGGTTCCGCTGGGAAAGCTGAACCCCATTTTTTTCAACGAGTTGAAGGTCGGGGAAGTGCACGACCAGGGATCAAGATTGAAGGGCTGGTCTTAATTTCATATTGAAGGTTATATATTCATGCAGCCCTTCATGAAGGGCTTTCAAAAAAACTCACATTCAAATGACAGTAATAGAAAAATTGCACACTTCATTAAAAAAATGTGCTAAAAAGATAATGCATTTCAATTAAATTTATGACACAAAATTTTTTTAAAATAAAATTTTTTTTCTTCACAGGAAAAAATACCAGTCTTTGTTATTCATATGAATCAAAAGACATATTATACATCAACCATCTTCATGACAGGAGGAAGTAACATTCCAGTTCAGCATATAGACAAATAGAAAGAAAAGTCTGCAAAGCTGCCAGTCAACAAAATAGAAACAAAGTCTGATTGTAGCAGACTTTTCTCATCATCCCTGAATTATCAGGTCAGAATATGCTGTATAATCAAAGTGACCTACAAACATACACTCCTAAGCAAGACCTGCTAGCTGATAGGTCTCCTATGTAACAGACAAAGAAAGAAGTACATCTGCATGTCATTCAAACGCTGAAAAAAGATGATAAACAGCAGCTAAAAAAGTATGAATTGGCCATGTTCAATGACCTTCCCATCCAATGTTTCAGTGAAATATCCAGATCCCAATTCCATTTTCAGAGCCTGCTTTTGAAGACCATCAGCTAGCATGTTGTGCTCTCGGAAGATATGTTTGAAGATTACCGGTGGGACAAGCTACAGCATATAGTTTATTTCATCACACCAGTGCATCAGAGTAGGAATTTCAAGGGCTGTAAGTCTGTTTATCCAATAAATAATCACCATCGAATCACCAAAAATCAAATGAATGGGCCATTGGGCAGACCCATCAAACAACTCACTCTAAGAACAGCCCAAAGAACTAGAAGTTCTGCTCTTGTATTCGTACCGCAACCACAGTCCAAAGAGAAACTATAAAAACTTATGACATCTTATGACATCTTCAAGTGGAAACAGTTTGCTAACTCTGGCTTAATGGACAACACAAACACAATAATGGCTGCCATTTCAGAGGGAACTTACAATCACAATCACACTCAAATTCTAGGGGAATTAGAGAGGCCAATGGCAATAAGTTGCCCTGTGGGCGCCTTGAAAGTCTATCTGAACCAAGACTCCCCAAACAAGAACAACTCATGTGAAGAGAAGATCATGAAATTCAAAATCGCCGCATTGAATCCGCTAAAATTCCATCCAAACATAGGCAGGGAAGTTTTATTATGAATATCCAGCAGGAGATCTTGTTTTGCAGCCAGGACGAGGTAGACAATGTCCTTAAATCGGTTGATCAATTGGTATTCATCATCTGAGAGATGCAATTGTGGGTAATCGTTTAAATGAGATATTATCTGATCTGTATATAGTAATATACATGTCATGTGCACGTTTAAAAGCCCAATGTTGAGTACAGGTCTCACAATAACTTTAGGCTAGGGTTTCACCTTTTGCAAGGGTCAAAATAAAGACTATGGAATTCCCACCGTGTAAGTTTAATGCAAGCTGGAAATTCAATCTGTGATCTAGTGACATGATTGCATATGTATTTGGATTTACCGGTACTAGAACAACAAAGTATGCCTTTGCAACTGGCCAACAAGACCCTTACGCTTGGAACGAAATCGATTCATAATATATGGAACTTATATCTGCTTTCCACACTAATCTGTAAATCTGTAATGATGCCATATGAGTGCTCCTTGCGTGAAATGAGAAAGGTCAGAGTACCGGGAACCATTAAGCTGGAGGGTAACTCTTTGAATTCCAAGGACTTAAAAATATTGTTCCAGTGTTGGGATACTAGACACAACCTGAAGAGATATCATAAACTATCCATCATTTGGAATTACAAACTCCAAAATAAAATAAATAACAGCTTCTCAAAATCATTCATGACAGACTGATGTTGCTAATGGACATCTGTTGTTAATGAGTTTGAGAATCCCTTCAAACAAGAAGACATCACAGGGGATCTTGAGAGCTCCCTTATGCTCGTATCCAAATAATTAAACATCTAATATTATGATTGAAGATTTGTACATATAAGATTATGACCATGCCTGCAACGATGAATCCTCCATAAAATGCAAGAGCGGGTAAAAGGGATCTGCCTGGGAGAAAATACGTGTCAGGGATTTGTCTGAGGCTTTTTATGGGTATGTTAATGCCAATTTTTAAAACTTAAAACGAGATAGAAACTTAAGCACAGAAACTGAAACTAAACACACAGATTTATGGCACATTAACTGCATGTGACCGATAGCCTTAGATGATACCTTGGCATGAATTAGTGCTCTTGTTGCTTGCAAACAGACTTCGTTGATCACTTCTTCGGGAGCGAACTTCCATCTCCGGGACTCCGCTAAAGCATGCAAGCACTCGGTGCTTGTCCAACTATTTACTGAAAATAGATAGAACATGCAATAAAAACAACGCAATGCAACCAAGGTCTTGACAATTTCAGCAGCTTACCGACAAATGATAAAGACCCAAATGTATAGATTTTAGCATTTTCTTCTTGCACCAACTGTTCACCATACCCTCTTTCATGAGTTATCCTCTTGACCCATGCTTTTGCAATCTGGAAAATCACGAAACAATCAGACTTGCCCACATAAACAATTTTCTGAATGATTAAGATCTCTTCATAATCCATACACGAATTTTATAGAAAAATATATAAGGTTCCCTAACTAGATCAATTTGGGCCAAAACCTCTTTCCTTAGGGCACCGTCCTCTAAACTCTCATAAAGCCCAGCACTCACCAAAAACTACAAGCAATCATCTCATGATATATTAAAACACCCAAACACATGCCAATATATAACCCTTGTGTTTGATTTTAAACAAGTAATACCTCTTCCAGCTGCCGAGTCCTGTGAAGATCGGTCTCATTAGGTCCTATCATTGATATGGGCTTTGTAACGCCATCCTTTCGTTTCCCAGACATATTCAAAGTTATCCAAATACAACTTATGCTTCGAACCCTTCAAACTCTTAGTATGAGATATAGACGCAAGCCTTCCATAGCCCAAACCCTATTTCCCTAAAAACATACACCAGGCCCTGAAAAAACATAGCCTAAGACAACGTCGCCTCACAGATCGACAACTTGGGGATGATTTATCTAGGGCTCAATCCCTGACTTAAGACCCGCAAAGGGCGGCTGACGAGTTTCGAACCCTGAACGAAATCTCTGCCAATTTGCAGATATGCAGAGATGATAAATGGACGCGGGAAAGCCTAACAATGGAAGAATTGGGAGGGAAAAGGGAAGATGGAGGGTAAAAAGCAAATGGAGATTGATCGGGGCAAGGAAAAGGGAGTGACAGAGAAAAACATAGGGGAATTGCAGGTAAGGGTAACGGGATTGAGCAGGACTCTCCTCTTTCTCTCGGCCACAGACACGCTGAAATAAAATACAACCAAAATCATTGCCACTGACAGCACAAGAAAAGCCATTTTGCACTCGCCAAATAGCCTGCACACAATCACGAGTGAAGAGTAGTTCTGGAATTAAATTCCAGAGTAAAGAAAGCGCCTGGTGTAAATGCTGGCAGCCTGGTAGGAGTCAGGACTGCCTGTCGCCCATAAAAAAAAATTAATGACGGGCGATTTTAATGACAGCCCTTTAAATGTCATTTATATTTAAATAAATAATTTTTTTTAAAATGTCAAAAATTCCAAACCTCATTTTATATGACGGGGAAAATTGAGATACCCCTTCACTGACGGGCTGAGAAGCCTTTGACGGGCCCTGACGGCCTCAATTTTGAACCCTGTGCACGACGGCCGGGCGGTGTATGGGACTCTGTGCGCGGATGCCAACAGGATAGGCGCCGGCGGTATCATGACTCTGCTTGAGGACGATAATGGCCTCGCCGTCAGACTCGCAATCTACAACGCCGCTCTCTCCCACGAGGGCATCAAGAAGCTTTGCCCTAGGGGTATCAAGGTCGCCGTCAAGGAACCCTATTTTAAGATTGCCAGCGATGGTGGCCTTCTCATTTGCGTGGAAAACCCCACCAACGTTGTGAATCTCGGTGAGAGCCTGGTGTACCTAGATGTGGAGGACGTGAGGCAAAAAGGCAACACATGCTTCAGAGAACAAAACTGGGACGCAGAAGCCGAGCATTATACGAAATGCATCGACGCCGTTCTGCTTCAACTCAAGATGAGGTCCTCTAACGACAATAATAATATCAATACCTGCCTCCTCCACGCGTATTCCAACCGGGCGGAGACAAGGCTTCAGGTGAAGGAATTTGAGTTGGCGCTGCAGGATTCTGACAAGGCCCTTGGTATGGATTCCAGCAATCTCAAAGCATTGTATAGAAAAGGCCGCGCTCTAGTTGGCCTGAGGCAGTATGCGGCGGCATGCGAATGTTTGGAGAAATGCAACCAGGCCAACCCCGGTAGGAAGGAATTACAAGACGCCCTTCGCTGGGCCAAGACTTTCTACGCCCAGAGCGACAATGGCAAGTATGTCATCTCGGACTTCCTGCTCCGACGGGGATCTCCTCCTCCGGAATAGGCCGAATTTGTGGGTTCTGTGGAGATCAAGATGACGGAAGACGGCCGCGGCCGAGGACTCTACGCCACCCGAGAAATAAGCACCGGGCAGCTCCTGCTGCTAAGCAACGCTGTTGGAGTTGATTATGGGAGCGCCCTTTTCCGCGCGATCTATGTGGACAACAGGCGCAAAGATAATAAGGCGTCTCAAGAAGATCTTGTGTCCGCGGTTGTCTGTGCTACCAGGAAATCGCAGAGATTGCTCCACCAGGTTTACAGTTTACAGGATTCCCCCACGCCCAGCAGCCTACATGTTCCACCCATCGATCTGTTTAAGATGGACTGTCAAATGTCTTCAGGCCAAGAAGTACAAGATGAAGATTTGCCTGTAGATGTTAACCGTATTCGGGATATTATACGACTGAACTCATTCGGTGCAGCCGCAGAAACGTTTGTTTCAAAATCGTACTTTATGTATGAAGCCGGAATATATGAAGCTGGAGTGGGTCTGCGAGAACGGAAATTTAGTGGTCTCTGGCTGCTGCCTTCGTTCATTAACCATTCCTGCGTGCCGAACTCGAGATGGATGGATGTGGGAACAGCCATGTTTATTCATGCCTCGAAAACAATCGAGAGAGGAGAAGAGATCACCATTCCTTACTTTGATGCCCTCGTTCCCTTGCCCCAGCGCCAAGCCAAGTTCAAGATCTGGGGCTTCAATTGTAAATGCAAAAGATGCATTGTGGAGCACTCTTTCAGGACATCCCTGGACCCTATAATTACCCTCAAATTTGAACAATTGCAAGACATGGCAAATCTTCCGGAAAGCGCAGAATTAGGAGAATTTGAAAGACTTTCTGTACTAGAGGCAGAGGAGATCATCAGGAGTTGCCCGGTGTTAGAAACGGAAGAAGAGAGGCGCTGGATTCGTGCATCTTTTGTGCCTGCATACTTTCTTTCCACATTGGCCGGCGGCTTTCCTCCCGTGCAGAAATTAAAGGAGGCCATTCAAAGCACTGTGCCTGGTGACTTACGAAATCTGGGGATTGCAGCTGGACAGTTGAAAAGTTTGCGACGTTTGACGGGGGATGAAAATGCTTCATTAATTACACGACAGGCATCAGAGCAGGCGAGGGAGGCATGCATCAGTGTCTTTGGCAGACACAGTGAAGATATTCTCAAAGCGTTCGTGAACAATTCTTCAAACTGATTCATGTTTAAGTGATAATCTGCCTGCCATTGCCTTGCAATAATATTCTATTTCGAAGACGTGCAGGCGGATTTTGTTGGATGTATTCCAATGACTTAGTTAAATTATTTAGATATGCTTACTATTTTACTATTAACGGAGCGGTATGAATATGAAAGCTGTATGATATTAAAAAATATGCTGGGTTGATTATTCCAGTTGAATATTTTGAATTGTTCTGTTCATTGTTTGATAGTGATCAGTCGATATGGGAATTGTTTAATGGTATTGATTTACGTTGTTATATTTAATATGGATATTAAGATGTTTAATTTGCTTTCTGCCTAATTGGAATGCAAACTTGCAGGCTGGCCAGACAGTACATTTACACTGCTTTAAGTACCAAATAAGATACCAAATAAGAATACATTTACACTTCTTTAATTATGAACTAAGATTTAATTACCAAATAAGATCTATATAGTAAAGAATTTATTGCTTAATTTTTAAATCAATTTTAATTTGGATTGTTTTTAAGTACTTTCTTTGTCTCATGGGTGGAATGTTCCAGAATTGTAGAACTTTTGGACTCTTTTAGTAGATACATATTGAGCACATTAGTAGATACATATTGAGCACATTTACAGAGAACATAATGTAGAAGTGGACAGACTATCAAATGATGCCTTGGGTGGTAAAGAAGGAGTTATTCACATTGAAGAAATACTAGAAGGTGTTTTTAAAAGCTTGAGTTGTAAAGCTTGGAAGGTGTTTCTACTTTTAAAGACTTGTATATTTTCTCAATTAGTTGCCAGTTTTCTCTTGTTTGCAGTTAGGTTGGAGAAATTTTGAGTGAATTTTGCACAATCAGTTATGTAGTTTGCGGTTTTTGGTTCTCTTGTCTGTATTTGCCTTTTGTTTTCTGTGGGTTTTGTTGATCAGTATGGTGATTTATATCAGGTTTTTGCTTGATGTATATATCTAACTTTCTTTTAGTGGATGGTTCTTTTGATTTTTTGGTTAGTGCTGTTCTCATGTATCCTGAATAGTTTATATGTATTTTTTTAATTCTATAAATAACAAGAAACATGGTTTTTTTAACCATATGAAAAAAAATCCAACTTAAAATTTAACTTTAATTTTTTATTTTATAAATATACATTATTTTTTTTAATTACAGTATTTAAAAGATATAATTAATGTAAATTAAAATCTTTATTAACCCTATTGTAGGCTGTGCACTCTGTGTTCTACTCTTTATTATATTAATAACAGGATTTTATGAAGTGGATGTCATAAACTTACTTTTTAATTATTATTTTTAAAAATTAAATTTTTTTAATTTTATTATTGAATATTTTGAAGTTTTATTAGTCCCTGCGTAGCAGGGATTATAGTGATAGATTGGTCATCTTATTTAGTTGACTTTATATTAACAACTCACTTTGTATTAAATTTTTACAAAGTTATATGAAGATTATAAAAATTATATATTAAATATGATTTTTTGAATATTACAAAAACTTTATAAAATTATTGAAATTTGAAATTACTTTTTTATCATTGGTTAATAACATTGATTTGACAATATACCCCTGGTGTGAGGGGAATTGTCAGATATTAAAAATAATTTAAAATTAAATTAAATTTATGCCACCTGTATGTTTATCATAAATAGATTTATAACTTGCCTCAGTAACATTTATTAGACCAGTTGTATCATAAATGGACTACAGCTGGCTCCATCCATGCTTGTTGTAGCATTTATGCAATGTGAGATTCAGGCCTCCCTAACATTTATTAGACCGTCCCTAACATTTATTAGACCGTATTACAACTGGCTCCATCTATGCTTGGAGTAGCATTTACATAATGTGTTATTATGTCCCCGCAGGGGATATCTAGTAATCGGTCTGTTATATTAATTGGGGTTGTATGTGAAGCAAATTTTTTTTTCCTAATGTTATACTTTGTATTCAATAAAATATATTTTTTTAAAAAAAATTAAATTACATTTATCTAATAGCTGATTGGTTGTAGTACAGTGACGTCTTGTTAGGTTTTTGTGCCCATAGGGGTGGTGGCGCAGTTACGTCACCACCCATCTGACCTATTCATAAATGTTTCAATACAATCACCAGGCTTTGTCTTTTTTTCTAATGTTGTGGAGTCGTGGACGTCCAAAGCTATCCAACTAAAAAGTTAAACATGAATATTGTGATAATCGTCAATAGTAAAGAGTACAACAACCTGACATTCGCCAGACAATGATTCTTTGTCGAGGCAGTGGATGAGTGGAGCCACAGATGTGGACAAGTACTGGTCACTGGGTAATCTGAGATCTCTGGAGTATGGAAGTATTTACCTTGGCATTCGTTGGATTAGACCTTCACCAAAATGGTTGAATGCAACAGTTACCTGCATGATTTTGTCCTGAGGATAGCTGTCACTATGGCCCAATAGCATCACCTACAAACCAGAGTTATCATTGTCCATCTACAAAAAATAAGAAGATGTAATTGCAGTGAATGAGTTATAAATGCATGGTGATTGATTGAAAAATCTAAGCTCACCTCGTTGTGGTGAGTGAAATAGTTGTTTGAAATGGTGATTTGGGTGGATGACTCGACTGCGTCAATGAGACCACCGCGCAGTTAGAGAGGGAGCAATGGTCCACCCAGATATGTCTTCCTGTGAAGATGGAAATTCCATCTCCATCACATACTTGTCGATACCCGACATGGACTGGAGAGTCTCTTACCAGAGTGTTTCCTGCAGGCCTACAATCGTGAATGTGGATGCCACGAATTATGATGTTAGTGATATTCTGAACGGTGATACACGGACCGTTATTACCAATGTGGATGCTCACGCCTCGGCCATCGATTGTCTTGAAACTGTTCATGATGAGCTCTTCCTTGAGCTTGATGACCATGTCTCTCTGGAAGATGATCCAGAGGGGCTCTATCTGAATCACGACATGACACAGAGTACTGTTCCACGGATTCACCGGATCATCACGGGGATCTGTAACCACATAAAACTTGTCATTTTTTCCTCCAATGGCGTCTCTGCCAAATCCAATGCCGCAATCTGCCAGCCATTTTCTGTTGCGTTCCCAACTGGGGTCACAGCACCAGCAGTCATCGATGGGATTACCTATTGCACATGACAAACTCATGCCACTATTGATGCTGCCTCTGTTAATGTATGTCAGTAGATACATAGAACATTAAATCAAACATAGCTTCAAACATTAAGCAAAACGAAAAAAATAGACAATTGAAACTGAATGTATTGTTGTATTGTGAAATTTATTTACTCTACAACAATTTGCGCAGCGCTGTGTGTATCGAAGGTTGTCATATTGGGAGGTGTAACTTTTGTTTGTCCCCTCAATTCCTCCGATCCATGGGCGCAGCAAATGATCCCCATGAACAACAAGCAACTAAAAATACTTTGAATGCTCATCTGAGAAGCCATTGTTTCTTCACTATTCATGATTAATTACCACCAGATCCAGCGTCTGCTTTCAAGAAAAAACAACAGTCGAATATCTGAAAAGACAGTTTTACAGCTCTAAACTCTCCAAGAATATGAAAAGCAATAGAAATAAAACATCTCCTTCATACCTTGTTGGAGGACTCGAAAGTAAACAGCGGTGATATTTGCATGTACACTGTGCGATGGAGCCACTACTTATAACAATCAATTTAATGGAGAAGTCGAATATTACTTTGACTTCACTGGTCTACAACAGAGTCATCCATGTTCTCACATTGAATTATATCTACCAGGCATCGTGAACAAGTTGTAATAACCCAAAACATTCAAGCTAAGAAGTTATTCAATTCTAAAGAATGATGTTCATGTCGAATAAACAGAAGCAAAGGATGTTTTGGGTGATAAATGGTTTAGATACATAAACCCCTTATATATTTTATATAAACGATTCACTAGACTCTCTTCAATTAGAACGTGTAGTGTTACCGTTACCCCATAGAGTAAAGAAGGTGTTAGTATCACGATTTCAGTAATTAAATATTTGAAAATTACTACAATTTGCTCTTTAAGATTTTTATGTAAAAGTGGTCAAAGTCTTGTAAGTTACAGCTTTTGAACCGTTTAACACCAAGATATTAATGATTAAATAATGTTCAAAGAGTTGAGGTTGACGGTTGATTCCGCTTGGGATAACGGGCCATCAAAGCTTGAAAATTGCAATTTTCAAGCTCTACATTTTCAGTAATTACAAATCTCTTTTGTAAACTAAATACTATGTTTTAAAACTACCGAAATAGCGCTTTCAACAATCTTTATATGTCGGATTCAAGGGAGATTTGAGCGCCCAATATCAGCCGATTTCTATAAAAAGTGAAGATTTAATTTTCAATCTCTAGTGTCTCATTAATTATTGGACAACCTCGAAGCTGCGTTGACCCGTCAAAGACTGCGGAAAAGAATTAAAAAGAAAAACGCTTCTTTTCAGGTAGTTTGATGTCGAATCGGATCAAATTTGAAGGGTAGGGTCCCATTTCACTCAAGGGATATGATATATTGAACCCTTCAACGTGTTAAAATAAACTATTCATTTCATTTGAAAATGTAATAATATATCAAAATTTCATTATATATTAAAAACAATCTAATCCAATTCTTAATATAAAAGGGTGGAAGTATCCAGGGTTCAATGGTGATGGTTGAAACAATCTAAGCGAGGGTTAGGTTAAGAGTTACTTTAGTTCGAACTTGCTATTTCGATAAGAATGGTTTAAGGTACCTCTTCCCCTCTAATCTTAATTTGCAAGCCAAATGACAAGCTTAGTCGGTCACGATTCTTGCAAACACTAATAGTGATATCTAATCATAAGGAAAAAATTTCTCCTATGATTTTTGGGGGCCTTTCAGCAGTACATTCATCTCCGTGTAAATACCAGCAGAGGCATCCCAGACAGATGGATGAACTCTTCTAGTTGAGTCTCCATATTAACCATTCACATAGCGAAAAAGGAAGTGACACACCATATCACTTACCAACATGAATCTCCATGTCCCACTTCTCAATGATGAAGTATATATTAATTGGAAAGTGATCAAGACACTTTCTCCAACAAGAACCTTGATAATTGTGTTCATTTGGTTTCCTGACCAACTCACTCTATTGAGTCTCGATTGAAGCCTAGAGCTACCTAAGCCCTAGCATGAGCTCCATACCCCTATCCAACACCATAACTCTAGCATGTACCAAAGCATTAAAGAAGGTAGAAATATGAAATTGAAATAGACTCGAGACTCGACTGCCACACTGGAAATAGGTGTAGCGTTAGCAGGGGATGGTGAGTTTGGAAATTGGAATAATGATAAACAAAAGTTTAAAGTTTAAAACAGCTTCAGTTTAAAACTTTCAACTTTCATAATCACATTTAAAAAATCCAATAACCATTTGTTTAACCAGAGTTCCAAATCCACTTTCATAATCACATTTCCAAATTCCAATAACCATTTGATAACCATAGTTCGAATCCATATTCCCTAATTCCAATTATGTGATTACATTCGTTATTAATACATTACTTATTCACCTTACAGAGTCTCATTCAATTATGCTCCAAGCTTCCAAACAGTGGGACTAGCCATAGTTGGTGAAATCATGAACCCAAGGCTAGTAGCACAACCACCTTACATTATAGCACACATCCCATCCAACAAGCGATAATTGTTCAATACAATAAACCAAACATGGTTTTGGAATATTTGAACCCTCAATTCTTAAAATGTCAACTATAAAATATTTGGTGATCTTTTTCTAAAAAAATTTCAATTTATAAAGATTTTATATAGTTTATATAATAATTTGACAATTTTTAGAGTGAAAAATTTTACCCCAGCAAAATCAGGTGAAACAGGGCTTTACAAAATGCAAATTGACAAATCTATTTTTGGAAAAAAACATGGAAAAATAGCCCATGAGCTAAATTTCGCCCCTAAAATTTTCCTTTGGCTATGGTTAAAGCTCATAATGGTAGCAGTGCGTTGCATGGATTTGTCGAAGATCTAGCGGGAGCACCTTGGATTGTATGATTGCTCATTTGACAAAGATGCTTGCAGAGTTGGCTTTGTTGCAGAGCTATTAGGTAAGGCCAGTCGCAACGCATATTAGATGAATGTTCTTCTCCGATACGAAGGACAATAGATTCTCCAATTTTTTCCTTGCCAATGTGGTTCCCAATGGATTCAAAGGATTGGTCACGAGGATTCTTTTTATAGTAATATTCCACTGCTCGACTTCATGATATGCTTCTTCAAGCACACTAGATGTAACCTGGAATATTTTTTCTTCTGTGGCAATGGACTCAGATGATTTCCAAGCTGATGGAGATTCTGCATCAAAATATCTCTCTCGAAACTGCACTTTAAATTACTCCTCAATAAAAATATCACTTCCAGGGTTTCCAACATATTAAATAATAAATTCAATTTCGAAGAAGACGTGCTAGGTTACCTTGGATAATATGGATTTGGAACAAGAAACGCCTCCCCAGGGTTTGCAAGATAGAATGTAAGCATCTCATTGGGTGTCGTTGCTCTGACAGTAAGCACAATATGATTTGGATTAAATCTGACTTTTCTACCCCTCACCTGTTCCATGAATCTTTCTAGTGCCTTCACAAAATAAGAAAATGAGAACAATTTCAATAATCTTAGAATTTGTGTTTAATGTTAATGAATAAAAAATGGCTTAGAAACCACTTATATATATATATATATATATATATATATATATATATATATATATATACCTACCTACCTCTCTGAAGGAATGCAATCCGTGGTAATCTTGATGCAGTGCAATGTATCTAAAAGTTGTCTTTCCTTCCTACTAAATTGATGCTTTTGGATGCTCATCCATGTAAGGAGAGAGTCCATAACTAAAAAATGATATTTGACAAATGTTTATTGCGACCCTAAAATAACATAACATGCGAATAGTTTGTGTTGGAATTTGATCTTACTTGGTTCTTAGTTAGGCTCATTTGGATGATACCGGACGGATTCGTCTGTGGGTCATATGGATTTTTTTCATACTCCTTCCATCTAGTAAAGTAATGAGACACCTCACCATGACTTATAGTTGTTTCCATGGTTGAAAGACTCACCGATGAATTCCCTTGTTATTAAACATTGCACAACGTAGTCCATCCTTCACCATAATTCTCTGGAATATTGTATAACAATCATAAAACGCCCGATGATCTACTAGAAAACACTGTCGAGATAATTCTTTAGTTAAGAGAAATGAAAAAACCTAATCAAGCTACCATTTATACGACGATGCAAGTTCAGAAACACTGTCGAGATAATTCTTTGGTTAAGAGAAATGAAAAAGCCTAATCAAGCTGCCATTTATACGACGATGGCATCATGGCGCTTGTGGCTGCGAGATAATTACTGGTAATGGCGTTGGAATTCTTCATCGTGATTTCTTGGATGAGGTACTTGCACTTCTGCTTATTATATGTTTCACTACATATGTCTGTCTCTGCATGTTCATATTTCATGTCTGCGATATATATGTAAAAAAGTTTTATGTTTGCATATGGGTGTGTGAATTGAATGATGTCACATGGGATTTGAATTTTGGTGAAATATAGATTCACGACATCAAGACCAATTAGCGAATGCATCAGATAAAGGATTGAATCTTTTTAGGATATGAACACATGTAATAAATTCAAAATAATACTTGAGAAGTATCACCCATAAGTATTTCCTTATAAGTGTAACTTATCACAGATATAGTATACACCATTTAATTGCGACACTTGTAACTATGAATCTAGGTGAACCACCAAATGTTGAATTACAAATAAATGACTTCCAATGGTAATTAAATCACTACACTATACTTAGTTACATTATTGGTCATAGGATCAATAAAAACCCCTCCTGAGCTGACAAGTTTACTTGTGGGAGAATGAATCACCCAAGTTACATAAGAAACATTTTTAATTTTTTAAAGCTATTATATACTGCTAGGCCAGAAAATACTGATGGAATATTTTATTTTCTTTTTATAACTATGAAAAAAGACTCAATGGGTGATAAAGTAAATCTGATGGTTTAAATATGGTAATTGCTCACAGTTTTGTTTCTGAAAACGATAGTGGCCCAGCCATGATGTTTGGTCCCCATATTGACAAAAGAGAGGATGCAGTCCCTCCATTTTATATTAGTTTGAATGTCCATGAAAAACTACACAAGTGCATGCTTTACTTAGGAGCATCTCATAACCTCATGCAAAAAATAATGATGGATAAGTTGGGGTTAGAGATCACTAGGCCTTATCATGATTTATACTCATTTGCTAGAAAACTAAAGTGTGTGGGGCTAGGTAAGGTTCAAAACTAGCTATACGAGGTAGCAGGCCAAGAGAAGGAAGCAAGCGCTAGGGCAAGGTGCAATAAAGACCCAGTAACGAAGGAAAGCCTGAAGTTCCAATAGTGATTCTTTCCAGTAATTCATCCAACATTTTACTTCTAGTCTTTTATTTTATCAAAGTAACGAACTTGGAATTGCTTTCCCGAAGTATGCTCTCGCCGTCACATAAAGGGCTTTGCCTAAGTGGGTGATCAGATGATCAGAAAAGAGACTCTTTGCCTATAGTAATTAGCATAACATTTTTACTTTAGATATTTATCTTTCTGCAATCAAAACGGAACAAATATTTAGTTTTCAACTCAAAGTATGCTCTTTCCCCTTGCGGGCATTTTCCTAGGCCTATGGGAAATCAGAAAGAGTTGCAACTACTCCATAATTCTTCACATCTAATAAAAACTCATCCTAATAAAATCAACTACCCTAAACATAGTGAAAATCCGACACTGAGAGCTTGATTATTGCGTGGGGAAATTTCTCAGGAGAAGCGGGAACCACTAGGAGGCGACCTCATGGCATAGTTAGACTACACCCTTGTTGGTGTAGTGTTGAACACCACCCTTGAGACTCCATTCCAGCCCACACGTCTTCGTGAGGAGTCACCATTAATTAAATTCCAAACATTACTTCTTGTACCTCACGGTATATCTGGAGCTCCCCCCTTCCCGTAATCAAATCCCATCTCATAATAATTTAAAATTGACCAAGAAGCACTCGCAAAACATTTACAATACAACAACACGCTATTTCGACTCCATTATTGGCACTGATCTTGTTTATATTTATTTCAATCCTTGAATCAGATCTTATGTGTTATATGATTATGTTATGTTGTTGATATTAATTTTGCAAGTGAATTTTGCTTTTAGTCAATCTATTTCAAAACTCCTAAACAACTCACCCAATCATAAACCTAAAGCTTAATTAGCCTTAGTAACTCATAGGGACTACCCACCTTGGCTTCGTTAAGAGTTTTGCCTAAACGAAGAAGTTGAATGTTGAGTGACAGTATCTCAACTCGAAACTTTCCCCCAAGGAACGCACCTAAGCAGCTTGAAGATTTCTGTTGTGATAACCCCCGGGTGCGTGTTCCAGTGGCAACAGTAACCATGATTTTCAAAAATTCCTGTCGGATTTTTTCAAAATCGTGCCAGAAAAATCACTTTTTTTCCATTTGAAATCATAGAACTTTTAGACTACACTAAAAAAAATATGATAACCCCATTTAATGTTTGATGCATGTATTTTATAAAATTAATTATTTTTATTTCATAAAAACATTCAATATAATCTTCAAATTAATATTAAAAAATCATTTTTAATAAAATAATAAAAAAATCATTATCATTACTCTATTTGATGTTAGATATTTTTTATTATTCTATGAAAAAAATTTAAAAATGAGTAGCTTAATTTGCTCGAAAAAATCATCTTAAAAATAAATAATAAGAATACAACAAAAACATCTTTAAAAATCTATTTATTACATGTATATTTTTAAAATATCATAATCAATCTAGTCAACACCATTGAGTTAGAAAATATATATAGGATTTGATTGATTGGTTCATGTTATTACATTCATCCACCATTTCCATTTTTGTTATATAGGATTTGATTGATTGGTTCATGTTATATATAGATTCTCATTTAATGACGGATGCACAACTTTTTTATTTATGTTTTTTTTTATTATTATTGCTTTGGCCTACTCTAGTAACACGTTCCGCGATATTTTTTTTTTATGTCCCCGCAGGGGATATCTAGTAATCGGTCCGTTATATTAATTGGGGCTGTAAGTGAAGCAATTTTTTTTTCCTAATGTTATACTTTGTATTCAATAAAATATATATTTTTTTTAAAATTTAAATTGCATTTATCTAATAGCTGATTGGTTGTAGTACAGTGATGTCTTGTTAGGTTTTTGTGCCCATAGGGGTGGCGGCGCAGTTACATCACCACCCATCTGACCTATTCATAAATGTTTCAATACAGTCACCAGGCTTTGTCTTTTTTTCTAATGCTGTGGAGTCGTGGATGTCCAAAGTTGCCCAACTAAAAAGTTAAACGTGAATACTGTGATAATCGTCAATAGTAAAGAGTACAACAACCTGACATTCTCCAGACAATGATTCTTTGTCGAGGCAGTGGATGAGTGGAGCCACAGATGTGGACAAGTACTGGTCACTGGGTCATCTGAAGCAGTAACATATAGAGTAACAATTGTCGTGAGGAGTTGTAGATCATATGGAGCCCACACGACGAAGAAATGGAGTTGAAGTGGAGGAAAAGAGTTTCTCGATCAGAGGCTAACAACAGTTGCACTAACATTGCCAAACTATGTAGGCAACAAAAACTCAGGCTGAAAGGCAAGTAACCGAAATAGTTATAGGTAGACTTTAACCTCATAATGAATACATGCATTTATACCTCCGTCAACTGCATATCGAGGATGGATTCTATTCCTTTTTTGTTCTATCGAATATTTTGGTAATGTATTCATACTCCGACATTGTTCTTATTTATTAAAGTTCAATAGTGGAGTCATTTGACACTAACATCACTGAGCTTTTGTACAAACCGGGATTCCATTGAAGTGACAAATGAGAAGATTGAAGGGAAATAATTTGATTATAAAATCAGAGCCGCTAATCTTATGGAGCTCTTTTACACATCAAAATGATGTTCAAGAGACAAGAGAGAAACTATTGAACGCCAAATAAAGTTAATACGACACAATATATACAAAACCCTATTTTGAATAAATTAGAGTACAACTGCACCGACTCAAGTTAAGTGCACTTACATCAAAACTCAAGACCAAGATTTAACGACTTGACAGTTAGAACTTCACACAAGATTTAAAGACCAGTTACATGTGTGGGTATAGGTCTTTAATTAAAATGAGCCATTGAGTGGGCAAAAGCTCCTATCCTTTTATTACAAGTAAGCCTAGTATGGCGCAAGGTAAAAGAATATTGCTTGTTTGTAACATTATAATTCTGTTAACGTAAAACATAAAAACTACAATGACAATAAGACATAAAAACTACAATGACAAGGAAAGTAGATGTGAGTAAATACTAAATAAACAATAATTGAATTGAATAGTTGGAAAGTAATAAAAACTATAATGACAAGGAAGTAGATGTGAGTAAAGAGGAAACAATAATTAAATTGAATAGTTGGAAAGTAGCATGCATTTACATAAATATATAACACAACAAAAATTGAAGACATGTCTATTAGTAATAAAAGGAACACTGTCATTCTAAACTCTCAATTGCACAATCATCTAGAAAAAGAGAAAGTAGCATTGCCTATTTATTCACCATGATATTATATTCTAAATAGAAGCTTGAAGCCATTTATTCACCATGACATTATATTCTAAATAGTTTTGGATAACGATTAGGAGAGCTCGCCCACGCCCAAAATCTTGATATTTGTTGCTCAAATTGTTCAACATTTTTTTTGTTAATTGTATTATTTCCTGTAATTTTTGTTGTGGGCTTTTGATATATCATTTTTTTTACAAATGATTTATATAATATTTTTTTTAACAATTTTGTGATCGAATTTTATTACATCATTTTTTTATTGAGACACCGACATTACTGAAATTGCAATTACGGAAATCCAAAAGAAAAACATAAGGTGCACATTATCTCATTACTGAAATTGCAATTACGGAAATCCAAAAGAAAAACATAAGGTGCACATTATCTCACAGTACACTTGGATGGAACACCTTTATGTCACCTGGATGGAATGCATTTATGTCCCTTCTGTGCGAATATTGTAAATAAATATCACATCAACCACAAAAAAAAATTAAAACACTAACATATTATAAAATTAATTTGATTTTCATCATCTTAATCATTGCAAGAAACTTGATGTTCTATGGCTAGGTAGTTTTGTGACAAAATAATTTTTTCCCTATTACAATTTTGTGGCAAGAGTATTTTTTTCTATCTTAGCAATGCGGGGACATTGCCATCTCATGGCTCTTGTTCTCCGTAATATTTATTAGACTGTAAAATTTTTACTTTTCCATATAGTTTTATGGTGTTCGGTTATTTTGTTTATTTTTAAAAAAAAATTAAAATTGATTTAGCAATCATATTATTGGTTCATCACTTCCAACCAATAAGGAGGTGGAAGCATTTACTTAATGCATTTAATGCATTGATAGCCAGCGCCTTTGTCTTCGCGGCCATGCATTGACAGCCTGCTACCACCGCCCCTACCTTCATAGCCTTCCATCTATTCCCACCTCTCACCTGCTTCATTCCCACCAACGACCGCCTTCACCCTTTGCATATCACATTGCACACCACTACGACTGGGAGGTGCCACCGCAAGCAAGCGTATTTCGAATTGATGAAATTGCTCATCTCTGAGTAGGTTTCAGAATTCAAGAAACTAATTAACACCAATAAAAACACCAAATGGTGAGTGCTTGCTCTGACCTTTTCACCTTTGTTCTGCACTTAACTATTTATGGTTGAAAACAAAATCCCTCAATTTTTAATTTTATAACTATTTGCCCTGTCAACTTCTCAGCTTTCTCAGCTTTCTTTCTCATGCAGCTTTTTCATAGGAGCAGTGCACTACTGGTTGGAGGGGTTTTCACTGTTTGAAACAATAGCCCAGCACAACCCATATATGGAAAGCATAACAGAAGAAATGATAAGGCATGCGAAGGTATAAAACATCACCTTCTCAATTATCGATAGTTTGCTTGGACGACAGGTAGGTACATCTTCGATAGTCTTTTGTAAAATTATCGGGAAACTGCTGCTGCAAAATAAAATCTTGTAGGCGGTACCTTACATATATCGATAGGGAACCTTGTTTGCAGTGTTAAGACCTCCAGTCCTTTTTATATGTCAATATTTATCCATGGAATCATTGATTTTTTCTGTAAACAAACATAATGTTCAGGCTTTTTGTATAACAAACAAAATATTCAGGCTGTCATCAGAAGGGCTTACTTAAAGCATATGCCTACATAAAATTAAACAAGGATTCGTACACAAACATTCGTATTAGAGTTCTCCATACCTGTCAAGGCTTTTAGATAGAGACTCGAGTATTAAGGTTTTCCAGACCCGATCTCAAGAAGAAGTGCTAATATTCTCATTACAATAAAATCAACTCAACAAATTAATATTCAACAAATGCCCAAAACCTCTGTTGCTGCTTGTACAAAATATCTACTAACTTGGTGCAGTGAACACCTGGCATTGACCCCTCCCTGTATTCTTTAGAAAGTTCTTGTTCTCACTGTTCTTGATCAGACATACCAGCACCAAGATACATTGGAGAAAGATAATATTCAACAAATAATGGAAGCCCAAAACCTCTGTTGCTGCCCCTACAAAATATCTACTAACTCGGTGACAGGGAACACCTGGCATTGCCCCCCTCCTTGTATTCTTCATATTCTTCACAATGTTCCTGCTCTCACTGTTCCTTATCAGACAGACCAGCACCAAGATACATCAGAGAAACACACAAAGGTATGTCCAACTAGCGATAGATGGTGCACCACTAACCAGTGGATAGATATATGACACAACATTTGGAAGAAGATCAAGATGCAACAGAAGAAAAAGACTATAATGTGAATTAATATCTTTTCTCAGCTGCCACAACCTCAAACTGGAACCGTGATTAATTCTCAATACATGTATGCGGCCACCTAACTAGAATCGTTTCATATTCAACTGCATTAAGAAGCTCAGCGCGTGGCATACATTTCAGAATCCGTGGCGGAAGGCAAATTACGTGTGGCAGGTGTGGCAGGTTAGGAACGATGCATATACCCTTTTGTCCTCTATGTTGCAGGCTCTTCTTGGGGAACAATAAAGTGGGCATCTATCTCCCAGCATTCAAATTATATTTCATAGGAATTCAATTTTAGTGGCAAGTTGTTCGTAACTTTATTCAATTTGCGCTTACTAGTTTGTCCTACTCTATTTTAGTGTTTCAAAAGGTACAAGTCCAAGTACACCCATGTCCTTTGCTATAATTCGCCCACGTACCTTTTACTAATATTGTGTTTGTACTTATAAAATATTTGTGTTTATGTATACACATTTGCTGCTGCTCAATGTAAGATGCTACAATGATCTCGATCAACATTAACAATGCTTTCATGGACTTCAAGAGTACTGTAATCTGAATTCTCAACAGTTAATTACAAGCTAATGGTCTGTTACAGAGACTATCGCAGGCTCTCTAAATGGATGCACGTACCTGGAGATCATTGAAAAGCTCAACTGTCTGACGTATGCTACAGACTAATGCAATGCTGAAACTCAATCACTTGGATTTATTTATTAAATATAATTTAATAGATTATAAAACTGGTTATAACTACCTACATTTTTTTTTCGTTTTGAAAGATATTTTATATCATAATATATGAGATAGAAATTACTCTCTTAAGAAAGTGATTATGCCGACCGGATAATAGATTTTGTAACAACTTTGACTACAACGTTTCACTAAGATTTAGAATAATGGGCGTTTATTAATTAGTAAGGTTTGCTAAAAATGTCAAATGCTAGTATCATAAGTATAAAATATTTTAATCCTATAGTAGGAAGCTGCAAAACTACTCTATTAATCCATGCAAATCTATGATTCGCCTCTTTTTCCTTCATAATTAGCATTGGATTGATTATTGATATTTACTAATTTTCGTGAGTATGAGAGCCTCATAGTCAAAGCCTGATTTTCCCTCTATAGATCGAGTTTTCCCTTTCCGAGACTGGTGGACCAAAGGTGTAGCAGAGGGAAACCGATCATAAGCCCCATGAAACAAGCCATTTGAGAGCGATCTCATAAACATGTCCTTCTCGCTTTAATCAGAATTTGATAGCTAATGCGTTGCTCGTCAAACTTAGAGTGCTTAAGTATCTTTGTACCTAAAAAGAGAACTTTGGAACATCGATCTTTATCCAAGGAAAAATCTCCCCCTCGCACTTTAATATTGTGAAAAAAATCTATTATTTGAGTTCATGATTCAGCGTCACAAGAGCTCATCATATCATCGAAAATCTAGCGGTTCAATTAAAGCATTCAATATTATAGAACTGATTGTTATAGTGATTGTTTCTCCGTGCCATTACTGGTTGACAATATAGTGATCGTTGTTCTTAACTGTACCCCGGGATAAACGAGCAAAATGGGTCTTTTGGTCGATGGATGAACTATCTCGAGACCCCGCAGGACCTGTCATCACGACGGTGATAGCAGATTACATGCTATAAGGAAATCGTTCTGACTTTTTGAAGCATTATATTTTAGTAATCGTAGATGCTTACTTGAACACGTATTGTTAAATTAAATTGTTTTTTAATAACTTTTGCAGTTAAAATAATCCTTTATTAATAATAATAATGGGCATAGTTTATGCTCTTCTACATTCACAATGAAATATCATAGACATTAAAAAAAAATATTAAATGGGAGTTAATTCCATTTTTATCTTTGACATTGTTTAAAAGGTAAAACACTCAAATTGATTTTGTTTTGTTTATGCAATTCTGCATGGTTTATTTTGCAATGATTTTGTTGTTGCAATAAAAATGGATCTCACATAAATATATTTTTTATATTCACAAATAAATCCTGTTGCAATTTTATGATTCAGTTTGTTTAAGATAAACCCTCTAAGATTTGAATTTATATATTTATGATATAATCAATGCAAATTGTCAAACTCAAATTTGACTAAAAAAATCTAAAATCTAGGTTTAAATTAAAACTTTGACCATTTTCATTGTTTAAGTTTTCAAAAACGTTAAAAGGTTCAGAAATATATTAATAAAGAATATTAAATAAATATAAGTTTAAAGAATATTTTTATTTTTTATTTTTTATTTTTATGTAAAATTTTATAAAATTATTAAATTAAATATATTTACTATTAATCAATTATAAAATAATCTATATATATATATATTTCAAAATTTTAAAAGTTATTATTTAATTTTTACAATATTTAGTTTAATACATTATTTTTACAAAACTATCATAAAATAATTAAAATTATTTTTATAAAATTTGTTATAATTATTTCATTTATACTAATAATTATGTTTTTATTTATTAAATTTAATTTTAACGACTTACTTTTTTTTATCTATTTTTTCTTTTAATTCTCTAATGATAGGTGCACTAGTGTTCAATAGTTGGAATGTCATACTGAACACTCTTCAAGAGTTGGACATAAGTATAAAATATTTTAATCTTTTATTAATTAAATATAATTAAACAAAATATAACATAATTTTATAAAATATTTTAATCTTTTATTAATTAAATATAATTAAATAAAATATAACATAAAAATATAAAATATTTTAATCCTTTATTAATTAAATATAATTAAACAAAATATAACATAAATATAAAATATTTTAATCCTTTATTAATTAAATATAATCAAACAAAATATAACATAATTTTATAAAATATTTTAATCCTTTATTAATTAAATATAATTAAGCAAAATATAACATAAAATATAATTAAGCAAAATATAACATAATTTGACGCAAGGACTAGCTGCTTTGCAGCTAATTTTCTTGTTAGAATTAATTGTACCCAATGTGCATTTGTGTTACATGCAGACGATGATGGACTTGTAGTTGTTAAAACTTAAGGAGTTAAAAAGTCCCCTATTCAGAGCCGTTGTTTTGACAGTGATTTCCTTGGTTGTCATAGTTTAGGTTGTGAATTAATACATATTCAGTGAACCATTTTGGTTGTCTTTAGATTCTTGACAAAGTTTTGTAATATTCAAGATGCTCTAGTGACTTTCTTTGGATATATAAAAAATGAAAACATAGATCTGGCCTGTGTCTCGAATTCTCATATCCCGGTCTTATCCTCAAAATCAGCGTTTAATGTTGTGAGATAAGCTCAAATTGCAATCCAGATTATGATTGCTAGAGGTTTATATAGCCCAGGTTATTACTGGTGTGTTTCCAAGTCCGGTGATGGAAAGCATTGAAAGCATGGTGATCGACTCATGATGTTATCATCTTGTTTGCTTAAATGCAAATTCTCAAATCATGGTAGATGAACTCATTAGGAGATTATTCAAAATGCTGGAATATGAGACTAATCTTTCCTTGGGATGAAATTGCATACATTAAACTTTCTTTGCATACATCAAGCTGTGTGTTTGGTTGTTTTTGGTCTGATTGTATTTTGTTTCTAGTTGTATCAATAATAGCAAGGTGTTTTAGAAATTAGTATGAAGGAGATTTTGTCTGTGTAAAATGTAAATGATGTTGACATAAATAAAAAATACAAATTATATTAAGTTTATCTTAAACTTTAAACCTAGATACATCAAATACTAGGGTTCAAATATCTTAATATATAATAAAAAATTACACATAAAAAATTAAATACCTCTCAATTTATAAAATGAATCTTTTTAATAATAAGAAATGTTTAGCATAACATTTTCATTTTTTCAAAATTTTATTAATTTTTACTAAAAAAAATACTGAAAGAGTGGCTATCTATGCAAAAGATCATTAAAGAGTGGCTATCTATGCAAAAGCTACCTAAACCACTCACCATAAGTAGTACTTCCTTTGTGAAGTTTATTTAAGCCTATTGTGTGCTCGAGAAATCTTTTCAAGAATCAATTTATGTTAAATCTAACAATTCATTTTAAAATCCCAAAAAATTCAAATCGTAGTATATTTAAATTACTATTTTATCATATATATATTTTGAATTTCTTTTATTTACAAATTTGTAATACTTGTTAAAATTATTTAAAATTATTAAAAAATATTAGTATATTGTAGATTGATACATATTTGGTATAAAGAAGACATCATTAAAATAACTAAGTTTTAAATTCAAAAACATATATCTCTTAGTTTTAAAATAAAAAATTTAAATTTAATATCATTTATGATTAAAATAAATTAAACCTTATTTTATATTAATTACTAAAAAAATATTGTATTGAGTAGTTTTTACTTGTAAATATTGATCTTTCACATAATTCTTGTAAAGTAGAGAATGCTTTTCAATAAAAGAAATAGAACTTGTATGGTTTACAAAATTCAAAGTCACTTCCCATTTCACATTTGTCAAAGCAAGATGTCTATCCATCTCACCAAAAAATTGCTTTGTATTATGTAGAGATGAATGTGAAATGGACTTGTCTATTTTAAAGTAAAGGTAAGGTTAATAGTGATAAGTTGAAAATTGTGCACTTAATTGTTATCAATATCAATAGTTGTAATATACATGTAATACATACACTAGTGTATGCAATAAATAATTGATGTGTGTTAATGCAATATATCACATTATGTTGTGAGTGTTCAAAATGTTGACTTAGGCATAAGTTTCTTGTTTTATGTATATATCACATTATGTTGTGAGTGTTCAAAATGTTGACTTAGGTATAAGTTTTTTGTTTGATCTTTCGGTATCACAGCTCAAGGCAAGGTGTTCCAACAAGATTGTTGGAGAAGGAGGGTATGTATGATAGAACTGTCATGTAGCATCCAAGAATTAAAACCTAAGGTGTTGAGACTAAAGAGAAATGGTGATGTCTCTGAGTGGGAAGGAGTTGTCATTTCTAATTAAGGAGCCACAATGGTGTCTATAAGAGTGAATCCCACAAGATAACATCCCTTCAGATATGAAATCGATGCCTCTAAAAGAGTTAATTCGAGCAATTCTTAAGCAAATTAGTGTGTTATTGGTTTTTCATCTGCATGCTTGTTTATTACCCTAATTGAATTTGAAAAATTCTTATCCAAATGAAACCAATAAATTAGATGGGTGAAAGAATGTGAATTAGAAATTTAAGATATAAATGTTAATGAAATGTTACAATATTTGATCGATCATAACTAGTGATAAGGTTAAAACAACTAATCCTCAAGTTGTAGACATAGACTTAGAGACAAGATAAATTAAGGATAAATTTCTCTTACAAATGCAAGCGAAAGATAATGGTATTCCTCGCATTGGAGATTACCATGCATCTACCAAAACATGGACCATGTTAAAGCATTTGTATGAAATGTCAAATCAATTTAAATTTAGCTTCTTTCGATTAAGATGGAAAAAAATGAAAATATTAGTGGTTACTTATCTAGAGTAAGGAGTTGAGAGACAAACTTGGTGACATAGGAGAAAAAATATTCAGTAATGATTTGGTTACCATTACTTCAGATGGGATGTTTTCGTAATACCATTTTTTTATCATTATCTTTCCAAACTAGGGAAAAGGAACCATCTTTTGAATCTGGCTTTGATGGAAAAAGGTAAGTAAACATTCAAAGGAAAGACATGGATTAAAAATAAAGGAGGTGGACAAAAATCAAAGTCACAACAAAGAGGAGCATCATAAAATAGGCCAGACAACTATGTCTAGAAGGAAGGTAACTATTTTTACTATTATAAGTTCAGACATTATGTAGACCACTGTAGGGTGAATAAATTTAATGAATCCAAGTATAGAAGACAATAAGGAAATTTCATTAATAAATAAGGTGAAGTAAAAAATTATTTGAAGATTTTCATTTAATGTGTAGCTTTATTTGCAAAAGAAGACAAATGTGACACTTGGATTACTAATTCAAGAGCCTCGTTTCATATGGTGTGTAGCATAGATTATTTTTATGATCTTCATGAGATAACTTGTAGTGCAAAAACAACCTAGGAGATGATAGGTCTCATGAAATAAAAGGATGTGGTAATATATGCATGTGAAATTACACGAAGGATGTGTAAAGAAAACTGAAAATATTTATTTTAAAAATGTTGTATGTAACTAGAATTAAGAAAAACTTAATATTTATTTCAAAAATTGAAGATAAAGGAATAAGGTTGAATTTGTAAAGATAGTTTATGTTGTGAAAAACATGCTTTATAACAACAAGGTGATTGCATAAGCAGTCAAAATGGGAGGCCTTTACAAGCTTGAAGCCACTATTGTAAAATATCAATTGATAACATCCACTAGTGTATCCATAGAGGATGTTTCTCACTTGAGGTATGATGATTTAAATTTCAAAGATATTTCTTTGTTGGGAAAAAAGGACATGGTTGTTTTAAGCCCTAGACATATGTAATTATTATTTTGTTTTGTTATTGTGGCACAAGGTGTCGGGACTATGTACTTGCAAATTATTGTTATTATTATTGAATTAGCTGGATCAACATGGATTACAAACGAGAATGGGGGGACATGGTTTCCATTTGTGAGGGGGTCGGGAACTTGGAGTTGTTACTCTCCCTAACATTTCTTGTTGGAATATATTCTTGATTTTTTGGCATATGGAGTTACTATTGCACCTTATTCATGGTTTAGTGGACCCCTCTTGCACTAGTTCGCCCTCATGAAGGTTTGGTAGGCCCCACTTGGTGAATGCGCCCTCCTTGTATGAAAGATACTCCTTTGTGGGCCCCACTTTCACTAAGGCACCCTCTCCCTAGATTCTAGGAGTTGTAATCTAGATTTGAGCTTGCACCTCCTTGATTTTTTCCTCCATGTCCACAAGTGTGCCCTTGCTCCCCAAATCTAGCTAGAGTTCCCTATTTCTATGCTTACAAGTCATTGATAATCCTATTGGACCCACTCTTTCACCCCTCATGACTAGTCCACCCTCCTTGTGCCCCACACCTTGGTTCTTGGTAACTCCTCCTCATGGTATTAAACTGGGAAAGGAATATCCTAATCTAAGCCACCACTCAACCAATTCGAGTTAAGTCTCCATGATGAAGCCTAAAAAACCTTAACCAATTTGAATTGGTCTCCTTGGGTTCGAATTTCCCTCCTTGAGCTTTATTTATACATGATATATCTCCTTGTTGTGTTAGTTAGTGAGTGGGTTGGATGGTGCCCATTGTGACTTGTGTTATGTATGAGAGAGTGATGTTACCAGAGAGTTTTTGGTTATTTACCTTTGTTCCCTCAAGGACCATTACCTTTCCCTAGTATAGCACGTAAATCCATTGGGTGAGGGTGGTGATATCCGAAGGGTCGTGGTGAGCATGGGTAGTCACAACTCATCGAGTAGTGTAGATAGAAGGGAAGTAAGTGGTGAGGGAGTGAAGTTCGGATACTCTGGTTGAGAGTACCTCTACTTATGGAACGATGTCCTTAGCTCGAGAGTGACATTCATGTTGAGAGATGGACAAGTATGGCATGTATAAGGCTAGGAGGAATGTGGTCTTGTTGAAGCCAGTTGCATTCTTTGAGATAAGTATTTGCTTATGTATTATTTATTTTATTTTATTATGCATATGTGTCATGGAGAATAAATTGATCTATGTTTATGTTTATGGATGTTATGCTAGCACTTGAATGTCGGGTGGACAGTCCTCATGTTATCTATGTATATGGATTACTATGTTAATAGTTGAATGTAGGTGGATGGCCTTCGTGCGATATGAATCCTAAATTGTGAATAACCATCTCTATCTTGTCTATATTCTCTAACTTCTCTATTTTGTCATGACTAGATGGTTGCAGATGGCAGCCATCATTTATGATTTATCTCATGCTTAGATGGATATAAATGGTATCCATAAGATTAATTTGTAATATGCTCAGATGGTTGTAAATGGCAGCCATAAGAACCGAATTGTAATTTGTTTAGATGGTTGTAAATGGAAGCCACAAGATATGATTTGTTTTAGTGTTAGATGGATGTAGATGACAACCATAAAATCTGAATGTATTAGTGATTAATGGCTAGAGGGAGGGGAAACCATGAAATATGAGTGAATGATGGTTGTAGGGGACGACCATCAGATCTAATTTTGAATGATGTGGATGGTAGCCTTTGTCTCCGTGTCTCTTATGGTTCATGTGGTTGTTAATTCTCACTATCTAACCATATATTTATCACACACGTAACATACTAATAATATAACATCACGTGAAAGACAATCACAACACACTAGGATGACAACAATTGATTACTTACAATCATGCTATCTTGCACATAGGCTAAGCATATGTCCTTAACCATTGTACGAACATTGGCTATGTCTACCATCATGTTTTACTCATACACATTCAATGTAGCAAGTACAACATATTTACCTTACACAGTTGGTCCTTTAGGAAAGGGAATGTTCTCATATGCTTGCATTACATTTAATAAGGCTGAATGTTTTAATATATTGGCTTTTGGCATGTTGTCCTAGTTGTAGATACCTTATTCCACTATGCATTACCCTTAATCAACCTTCCCTTGGATTCATAGTGTCTTTGGCATTGGATTTGGGGTCAGGCACACCACAGAGTGGTATCAAAGCTTAGGTTCCAACTCTGAGACTATTAGGCCTTCCATAGATTTTCAACTTAGTATATTTTGGAATGTATGATGTAAATAGAAGAGTAGTATGAATGATGAATGAAAATATACTAGTGTGTAGACTGCTAATGATGATTGACATTGAACACATTGTAGACTCCAGCTATGTTAGTTTATGAATGAGCAAGCAGTGATTTATTGAATTGCAATTTTGAAGTCTAATCAAAGCATTGAAGAGTAAGAATTTATGAAGTGTGTTAAAGAGATCGGATATGGAAGAAGGGAAGATTTCATACATTCCCAAAGAAGAGTTTAATGAGATCATTGGGAAAAGTCCTGAAAAAGGGAGAAGCAAGGACAAATGGACACCAAGGAAGCATTGAACCCTTGAGTTTGGAAGACTCGGTAAGAAGTTTGAAGATAGAAGTAAGAACTTGTAGAAAAGATAATGAAAGGATCATCTACACTCAAGAAAGAATCATGCATAGTCTGAAGCAATTGCAAGGAGATTGGAGAACCAAACCAAGAAGCAATGTGCCAAGGAGGGATTATGAGAGGTCTAGAACATCTTCAAGAAAAAATCATCACATGCCATCTGCAGTGAAGAAGAAAGGGTACTCATCAAGAAGTTAAGAAAGCATCCCTAAAAGATCCCCAATAAGATATAAGAAGAGGAGGCTTGCACAGAATGAATCGGTACTTTATTGTATATCCCACGGAGATGTATTATTCCTCTGATTGGAAGTGTCGTCATTTGTATTTGTAAGTGTCACAAGTTACATTGTAAGTGTCGTCAGTTGTATTGATGGGTTATTAGATCACCAGTGTGGGGTCGGCCTTCATTAGGTCATGTGGTTGGGTTATTAGGCTTGATTAGCAAGTCGGCCCCAGTGGATTATTGGCAGGTCAAGTCAGTGTATAAATAGAGAGGTTGTTTCCCTCATTTATCTCATTCACTCACTTCTCAAGCTCGCATATCTAAGAGAGAAAGTGGCGCACTAGTGGAGGAGGAGGAGCATCTGCTAATGACATCATATTGGGTTTGATCCTTGTGATCTTGTTTGGTGGCTTATCTTATCTCTGAGGAAGTTGCGGGGTTTTTCACCTTCTTGGTTTTCCCTGGTGAAACTCTGTGTCTCTTGTGTGATTGCTTTTGTGTCTATGATTGATATGTTGTACATGTTATTCTCTTAGTGATTCTAAATAATAATGGAATGAAATTATCGAAAAATTAATCTAGTATCAGAGCTGACCTAAGAAGAAGGCACTGTGCAGCTGCGGAAGCTAGGGATTCTTAATATTTGGGTTTCTCTGCACAAATCATCAAAGACAGAAGGCTAGATTGACTCTCATTGGAAGGGTGCATCTTTCTATTGAAACAGAATTCAATTCTGATCATTTTCAGTTTTGACCTAAAAATTAGGGTTTCAAAAAAAAAAAATGGAATTTTTGGAATCCGAATCCACGGCTGAATACTCCTCAAGAAAATCGAAGTTTAGAGCCTTGGATCAAACTTTTTGGCTGGGCAGAAGGGTGGGCTTTATCAAACCCTAGTTCAGGGTCATGTCTAGTGAATTCGGAAGTTTCAAAAGAATTTTTGAGGGGTGAAAATTTGCAGATTTCAAATTCTGAGTATACCAGCTTAACCAGCTCAAGAAGGCGCATCTTTCTATCCTTTCAGAAGTTTGAAATTCAAATTTTGAATTTTTAGGGTTTCTCTAACAAACCCTAATCCAGCTCTAGATCCAGTTTTCAACAAATCAAGTGGTAAGACCTAAATATTTTATTTCCATTTGAGTTTCTCATTAAAATGTCTCACCACACCAAGCTTGAGGATAAGCTTGATGGAGCTGATAACTTCCGAGCATGGAAGTATAGGATTGGGATAATCCTAGAAGAAAATGATTTTGACACCCACATAAAAGAAGAGGTTTCAGTTCCAGAGGGAGATGAGGCCAAGGCATTACACAAGAAAGACTTGGTCAAGGCTAAGAGAATCATTGTTGATTCTATAAAGGACCATCTCATACCCCATGTGTCTTCCCTAAAGACACCTAAGGAGATGTTTGACTCCTTCACCAAATTGTTTGAAGGAAAGAACATAAATCGGAAGATGACTCTGCGGAACCAATTGAAAGGGCTAAAGATCTAGAATGGAGAGACCATTCAATTCTACTTTTCTAAGGTCTCTCAAATAAAGGAACAACTTGAAGTTGTGGATGAAGTAGTGGAGAATGGAGAAATTGTCATGACCACTTTAAATGGCCTACCTAGGTCATGGGACTCCTTCATCCAAGGTATATGTGCAAGGAAGAAATTGATATCCTTCAGCAGACTATGGGAAGAATGTTCAAAAGAAGAAGCTAGGCTTGTGGCCCGAGAAGAAAAGATGGGAAGTGAAGATCAAACCCTCACAGCCCGCACTAAGGGAAGTAAGTCTAAGAGGGAGAAATCTCACAACAAGAAAAATTCTCATTTCCATCATAAGAAGAAAGATCTCTCTCAAATTCGATGCTTCAATTGTGATGAGAAATGAAACTTTGCTTCAGATTGTCCCAAGAAGAGAAAAGACTACAAGAAGAAGAACATCAAGAAGAGGCATCATGCTCATGCTGATGAACCACCCAAGAAGAAGGCTAGAACAGAAAGTGATGACTCATCAAGTGAAGATGAATATGTTCTAATCTCTGCTCTCATAGGTACTATCTCTCATGGATGTGATGATTGGATTATTGATAGTGGGGCTTCCAAACACATGACGGGATTTAAAGAATCCTTTGTAGACCTATCTGAACATGAGTCACCCCATAAGGTGAAACTTGGGGATGACTACCAATACCCTATAAAAGGAAGTGGTGAAGCCTCCTACAAATTAGACTCTGGGAAGTCTTTGAAGATGCAAGATGTTCTATATGTACCTGGACTCAAGAAGAATCTTCTCTCCATATCATCTTTAGATGCAAAGGGAATGAGAGTTGCATTTATAGATGGCCAAGTACTCATGTGGCCAAAAGATAAGACACTAGATGATGCAGTAGTGATTGGAGAGAAAGAAGGAGGATTGTACAAATTGAAGGGGCAACTTGAACATGCCATGGTGCATGAATCTATGGAGCCAAGTGAACTTTGGCATAGAAGGCTTGCTCATGTGCACTATAGAGCACTTCCAATAGCAAGCAAAGCAGTTAAGGGTCTTCTTGAAATCCAGTTGAAGCATGAAGGTGTTTGCAAAGGATTTGCAAAAGGAAAGAACATAAAGAAGGCATTTCAAAGTAGTGAAAGCAAAGCAAAAGGGATCTTGGAAATTATCCACTCTGATGTATGCGGTCCAATGTTATCCAGTTCTCTGAGTGGGTATGTATACTATGTTTTTTTGATTGATGATTTCTCTAGGAAGACTTGGGTTTACTTCTTGAAGAATAAAGATGAAGTGTTTGATAAGTTCAACGAATTCAAAGCCTCGATGGAAAATCAAACAAATAAGAGATTAAGACTTTCAGATCCAACAATGGTGGAGAATTCACTTTAGGTGACTTCAAGAAGTTATGCAGTGATTCAGGGATTAAGAGGGAATTGACTGCTCTTTACAATCCACAACAAAATGGAATTGCAGAAAAGAAGAATGCGACTATCATGGAAGCAGCTCGGGAAATGCTTCATGACCAAGATCTTCCTATGCACCTATGGGAAAAAGCAACTAGGACAGCTGTATATGTGCAGAATAGAACACATCACAAGATACTTGACAACAAGACACCAGAAGAAGTCTTCTCTGGTAAGAAACATGAAGTTAGCCACCTCAGGATATTTGGCTGTCGAGTATACACACACATTCCAAAAGAAAAGAGGACAAAGATAGATCCTTTAGGAAAGAAGGGCATCTATGTGGGTTACAGTGAAAACTAGAAGGCTTACATAATATACTTTCCAGGGTTCAAGAAGATTGGCATCAGCAAGGATGTAACATTTGATGAAGACTCAGCATACATCAAATCAAGGAAGACACCTGTTGAAGACCATGAAGAACCAAAGGTAACCATATTTCAAGACACCACTATGAATGAAGCAATTCCAGAAGAACATCATGAAATAGAATATCCACAACCACCTATAGATCCACCTCATGAGAAGAACTCTCACAAGAGGAAACCTACATGGGTTAGAGAGCTCATCCAAGATGCAAAAAGATATGGTATTCCAGAAGAGGAACACAGAGAAAGGAAAAGGACAAGGTTACACACTAGTTATGTTGCCTTTCTCTATGACATTATGAACAAAGAACCTTCCAGTTATGAAGAAGCAACGAAAAAGAAAGAATGGAAGGATGCCATGGTCGAGGAATACTAATCAATCATGAAGAATGATGTTTGGGATGTAGTCCCAAGACCTAAAGGAAAGTCTGTTGTGACTTTCAAATGGATCTATAAGATCAAGCATGCTGTAGATGGTAGCATAGAGAAATACAAAGCGAGGTTTGTAGCTCGTGGCTTCTCCTAGAAAGAGGGAATAGACTATAAAAAGACTTTTTCTCCTGTAGCCAGATACACTTCTATCAGAACAGTACTTGCTCTGGATGCATCGATGAAATAGAAGATACACCAGATGGATGTCAAGACAACTTTCTTGAATGGTGTAGTCTAAGAGGAAGTGTATGTGGAGCAGCCACTCAGTTTTGAGACACATGACAGGGATTCATATGTGTGCAGGTTGAAGAAAGCCTTGTATGGCTTGAAGCAAGCTCCTACGACTTGGTATGGTAGGATGGACAGTTTTCTATCCAATTTGGGCTCTACCAAGAGTAAAGCGGATTCCAACCTTTACTACAAGGTTGAGGAAGGTAATCTAGTGATACTACTATTGTATGTGGATAACCTGTTTGTTACAGGAACGGATAGGTTGATTTCCGACACCAAGAGGAAGCTTGCAGCCGAGTTCGAGATGAAGGACTTGGGGATGATGCACTATTTTCTAGGCATGGAGGTGTGGCAAAGTGCAAATGGGGTCTTCCTTGGACAAGGGAAGTATGCAGTAGAGATCCTGAAGAGGTTTGGGATGATGGAATGCAAGGCCATGGCCACACCTATGGCATCGAACCTGAAGCTTCTGTGTGATGATTCATCTCATCCAGTTGATGTCACGATGTATCGTCAAATGATTGGGTCCTTGATGTACCGGACAAATACAAGGCCAGATATTTGCTTCGCGGTGAAGACATTGAGCCAGTTCCTGACGGATCTGAGAAGTGTTCACCTAGTTACTATAAAGCATATTCTCAGGTACCTGAAGGGTACAGTTGACTATGGGCTCAAGTATGATGCGAATCAAAAGTTTAACCTGCAGGGTTATGTTGATTCAGATTGGGCAGGCAGTGCTGCAGATAGGAAGAGCACTTTTGGGTGTTGCTTCAGTATGGGATCAGGTGTGTTCTCTTGGTTTAGAAGGAAGCAGTCCTGCGTAGCACTGAGTACAGCCGAATCAGAGTATGTTGCAGCTTGTTCGGCTAATTGTGAGGCAGTATGGCTGAGGAAGCTACTGTCTAAATTATTTGATTTGCCGTTGGATGCTACTCGTATCTTTTGTGACAACCAGAGTTGTGTGAAGCTGTCTGAGATCTCGGTGTTCCATGACAGGTCGAAGCACATTGAGATCAAATATCACTATATCAGAGATATGGTGCAGAAAGGAGCAGTGAAGCTCCTGTATGTTGCAATAGATGAGCAGGTTGCAGATGTGTTGGCGAAACCACTAGCAAGAGAAAGAAAGTAAGATTTAACTATAGGCCCACCACATAGTCTTTTTTCCCCACATTCCTTCTGTCTTATTGTCACATCCGTCGATGGCAGCAAATGGTAGGCCAAGGCCCATATCCCAGACAGTATATTAGTGATACCTCATACTTATTATCGACCCCTCCCTCAATAGGTTGACCAACTTATGCGACACTTTTAAGGAGTTTTACTTTGATACATTTATTTACATGGTGTATATTTTACTTGTGATGAATTTTGATTGAAGAAATTGGGCGACCAACTTATGCGATACTTTTAAGGAGTTTTACTTTGATACATTTATTTACATGGTGTATATTTTACTTGTGATGAATTTTGATTGAAGAAATTGGGCTTATGTTAATGGGGCAAAATGTCCATCGCCAACAGCAGGCGCAAAGCCCAAG
The DNA here is from genome assembly GCA_027924585.1 of Larix kaempferi. Taxonomy (NCBI): domain Eukaryota; kingdom Viridiplantae; phylum Streptophyta; class Pinopsida; order Pinales; family Pinaceae; genus Larix; species Larix kaempferi. Next base: position 958,619 of record BSBM01000406.1, read on the forward strand.
AAAAAAATGGGAATTTGGAAACGCGAAAATTGATGGTAAACGTGGCAGTGGACATTACAATCAACTTTTGGAATATCTCAAGTGTGTTTTTTTTTGGGGGGGGTTAATATGGGCCTGCCTCCTATCATAAAAGCAAGCTTGATGGTGTGTACAGCCAAGCGGAAAACAAAAGTAGCCAACACAATCATGTGAGCAGGGTTGGAATTTGACGGGCATTTTGCCCGTCACGGGGCATTTTGCCCGTTAAATACAGCCAAAATTTTTATGTAGCCGTCTACCTAAACTGGCAATGAATTATTGAAAACGTTTTTTTGATGTTTAATAATTTGTACAAAACGTCATTAGTTTCAATTTCATGCAGTCTAGCTGGAAGCCACAAGGGTGAAGCTGGATGAGGTCACTGTGAAGCTGGCTGAGGAACCATTGAATTTCGAATTATGATGTTACAGCTGAGGGTAGATCTTTGTTACCAAATCCCTACGGCTAAACCTAGTGGTAGACTCTAGAATCTAGAGTATGCGCTTATTAATGAAGCCATTATGAAGGGATTAACTCATTTCTCCCATCTCCAGCTACCACCTCCTTTGCAAATTGCACGCCGGTTCAGAGATGATAGTATTGGTAAATTGGAATTTTTTAATGTACCTCGAACTCTAAGAGTCAAGGACTCGGGACTTAGAAAAAGAACGATGTTACCTGCCAGTGCCACCCACTTGCAAGTTGCAGGAACGCAAGAAGAACGCTGCTACCTGTCAATGCCATCGACTTGCAAGTTGCAGGAATGCTGCCGCTGCCGCTGCCAGTGCCACCGACTTGCCGGCTGCAACTACCATTTCTGAGGTGATCTCCAGGCTCCGCTGGTAAGTCTTAATTCTTGTTGTCTCTGCAACAAAATATTGAATTCAAGCCTTCAATTATTGGGAAACACCAGACCAATTTTAGCTGAGATATTTTTAAAATCCTACCAATTTGAACTGGGTAAATGATTAGGAAGTGGGCACCATGGATGGCCTTCAAAATAACTGAACTAGCATGAGTTCAATGGCAATCTGGCTACAAAACATATCAACCCAAATCTGAAATATTGAAATATGGTGCATTTGCCTTCAAAATCTTAAGGATGCAAAATGTCAAAAGCTTTCAAAAGTGCATTTCAAATATTTAGTGAAAGCCAGAGGTTTTGGTTTATGAATAAAAAAAGCGTTAAACCTATCCAATACAATTTGGATTCCTATGTTTTATTATGATTTTATTTGGTTACATACTGTAATATTCTTTTATCTGGTCCTTGCGTGGAACCAAGTTCTCCCATCTTAGTTTTCTTCCAAGTTCCGAGTCGGATACTGTCTCCCTCCACTTTTGGGTTCTTCACCCACCTGCGCGCTCTTGGTAGCGGCCTTGGCAACCTGTGTTTACTCTCCAATATCCTACATCCGGCCTTAAAAATGGTATGGTTTCCGACTCTCAACCAATACATATACTACACAATATAGTGGGTTTTTCCTGCTGAGTTTATAGGCTCAGAGATTTCGATGGAGTTAGCTGCCTTACCGAATTATTTCTCAAACTCTTTAAGGTAAATTTCATCGCCTACTAGAATTTCCGTCACTAGAATTTCCGTTAATGTAGATCATGTTATTAAGGGCAAATAATTTTAACTTCTCTTGAATTTAAACTTTTTTTCTAAGTAAAGCTAGGTTTGTTACTACAAAGTAAAGATATAGCATCAATTGACTCCCCGACATATAAATCGAGTAATTCCGTGCATGCACACTAGTAGGGGTTACCCCACTCCGCTTTTCGGCTATGACGAGTAAGAACCCATCCATCAATCCAGCCATATTGGTCCGTCAATTTCAAAACCTTCTGAAGTGTGGTTTGTTCTTTATAAAAAACCAATTTTACTTATTGGGTGGGGGGCGTACCTCAGATGAGTCCTTCCGGGTCCTTTTGTTGAGGGGTTCTGAGACATAATCTTCCACCGGGGTATCAAACTTGTAATTTTCTTTAGATAACTTGATGCATTTCCTAATTCCCTTCGCCTTGGGCCCGTGGGTGCTTGAATTGGAAAGTCAAGGGTGATTTATCTAATTAACCCCTTGTATTGTTAGAATGAAGAGTTTATTTGGATTAGTGCAAAATGACCAAAAAAAAAATGACCTTATTAATTTGCACCATGAAGTGAATTCAATTAAACTATCATCTTATTGATAGCTTTTATGTTTTAGATACTGTTTTGAACCGTTTTATTTTATTATCCAAACTAAATAAATGCTAAAATCTAGGAAAGAAGTGTGTTGCTTAGTTTCTTCAATTTATTAAAATGGATGAAATTTTATTTTTTCTTCAATTACTTAATCTAATTAATATAAATTATAAACCTTATTAGACTATGATACAATAGTTTTTGTATTTGTGGTTATAGATATTGATTTACTATGCTAAAATTCTTTTATCTCATGGTTACTTCAATTCACCAATACATTAAGGTTATGGTTATCAACTCTAATTCAAGCGCATTAGAGAAGTTTAAAACATTGTATGAACATAGTGCACTTTGTCAAACTACTCAAACATAGATAGCAAAAGCATGCTTGGGCAAACGTCGAACTTCAAGTTTTTTTTTATAATTATGTTAAATAGGGATTCCTTTTCTGCTAGTTTTTCAAAATTACTTAATTACTTAATCTCTAATATGCTTTTCATTTTTCAGTAGATTTTCCTTAAATTCGTGTATTCCTTCTTTGTTAAAACCTTTGTCTTCATATTTTGAATTCATCTCTGGTTTATCCTCATTATGTTTGCATTTTTCCTTTTTAACTTTTGCAACTGAAACAAGGGGCCATCTATAATTTTCTTTTACTTTTTTTTATTCGTGATCGGTACTCCATTCAAACCGTTCGAATTTCAAGTTTTTTTCTGGGAAGGAAAAATGGTCATTTAGATCATTTGGTGCTCACGGTCATCCGTCCAGTTTCTCAAAAACTTAAATTCAAACATCATTCTCTTGTTTTCTTTTAACTAAAAATACTTTAGCCAAATCTATCCAAAGTACCAAGTACCATAACTGTTAACTGAGTTGTTGCTAATCATGCTCAACTTTTAGCATAAATCCATTTTAACATATAACTAATCATAATTTAAAAATAAAAAATATACAATTAAATTTTTTAATCTATTGACGGGTCAATTTAGTATAAATCTGATTGGAATTAAAAATAAGAAATATATGTAAATTATTTATATTTTTTAATTTAAACATGGATCATGCTTTTCCTTCCGTAGATGACATAATAATTTGGTACAATTATTTTTAAAAGCCTCCTCAATAATTTGGCACAATTATTTTAAAAAGCCTCCTCGTACGGGGAGCTTCTAAAAGAATGAATCAAATAAAATAACATGTGTGAAGTTAATTTTCCTCAAGGTTCATGTGAGAAATAGTTTACTGAAATGTATTGTAATTTGTAAAATTTCATCGATCTTCCCAAATCGATGCTATGACATCCTCTCCTCCTACCAATTGTTGTGAGAGGGTAATGAATTATTCCTTCTCCTCCTACCAATTGTTGTGAGAGGATAATGAATTATTCCTTGCTCCCTTCATCTTTTTATTAGGATGGTAATGCTAATGTATTTAATGCAAATCGATTCATGAATTTGCTCATGATCGACTGTTTTGTAGGTCACTATTATAGAAGATTTTAACCCCACACTCAAATGAGTGCCATCAGTCTTCCCAAAGAGATGCTAATGTGTTTAGAATGGAAGGAACTCGGTGTTAGAACCTATTATTTAAAGGAAGACCAATCCCCCTTAAAAAGGGGTCCTATTAGATTGGATTAGGGTTAGGTATTTAGGTGTCTCAAAATTGAGTGTTTAGGTGTTTGAAGATTGAGTTTTTAGGTAGTAGTTTTTAACTTAAAACTTAATTATGAAAGGTTAATATTTCAATTAAAACTTCATCATTGAAGTTTTAATTTCTCATCAAAACTTCAATGTTGAAGGCCAAAAGATTGGACAGAACATTCTTTGATGGGGACTATAAGAATCAAAAACGTCAAAAAAAAGTTGTATGACGGGTAAAGATGAATACAAATTCCAACCCTGCATGTGAGTGAGTTTAGCAGGTAATGCATTTTCTAACCTTCCTTGGTTAATGGAATTGCGGTTACTTGAAATTAATCATTTAATTGTGGAATCTGTGAAGCATCCTTGCAACGTTTCTTCCAATTGAATACGTACATCATTATTTTATGCTTGTGTGAGTTTCTAGGTGGAGTCAATAGTCAAATCACCCATTTTCTCTTGTCGCTCAAGCATGAATGACCACAATATTGCCAACTTTAGTAGTGTTTTCAATTTGTAATGATGTTGATGGGTGAGGAACATTAATTTTCAAAAGAAAAATGTGCCAATTGGATTAAATTTTAAAGAAAATTTGGTTAATTTTTTCATATTTTTATTTTAAAAAAATTGAAACTAATTTATGATAATAATTATGTATAGCCTCAAAATTATATGTTTATTAATCGTTTACAACCATGCATCTTTATATGGGGTTGTGTGTATACATGCATACATACATACATACAAATATATATAAATTGATGATTCAAGAACACAATATTTGCATTATGTTATTACTCAATTGTATTGTAAATAGCATGTAAATTGATCGATTGAGTTGAATTTTTATATAAACAATAGTGTATTGTTTTGTTGGCCTAACACACAAAGTATGGTGGCCTTGTTCTTTTTCTTGGAGCATTGGGATTGGCATAAAAAAAAAGATAAACGAAGCCCATAAATGTCCATAGATCCAATTGATTGAAGGAAGCTTGAGAATAATTATAGACATCAAATTTTTAATCACTAAGAAACTATTTGTCTTTGTGAAGTAGGTTGAGACATAGGCCTAGAACTTAAAGATCATATCAATATTAGAGTACGTTGAACCCTGGCTGCCAAGGAAGCCATAGTAGCATATTCAGACGACCTTTGTGTATGGAAATTCGGAAGAATTATTCGGTGTAGGTGTAATATGGATATAAGTTCTTCTTAACATACAATTAAATTTTGATTTAACCAATTAAAAAAAATAAAATTATTTTAACACTATAAAACATAAATCCAATTCAATTTCATACTCTTTTTAAAATAATTATTAATAATCTCTCACACTATTTGTATATTTAATATTTTATTAAAAATATTATATTTATTTATTTTTATTATATAGATGTCTATGTATATTTATGTCGTATTGATGAATATTTAATTAAAAATAGTATATATAAGAATTCTACTTCCGTATTGTATTTTTTCATTACGTATTTTTTCCGCATCGAATCGTATTCATATACGTACTTGAATTATGTTACTATGAGAGAAGCACATAGTAAATATTCATGCAATTGGAAAAAGAAAAAGAGGAAAACAATGTTCAATGCCACACAATGTTTGACCACCATGAGGAAACCCTGGCTCCAACATCTATAGCTACTTAGAGCACATGAACAAACCCTAGGTCAAAATGTCAACTTCCATGGGAAATATTTTATTTTCTACCACACAATGTTTGACCACAATGACAAAACCCTAGCTCCAACACCCTACATTAAAAATTAAATATCTACGTGGGAAACTTCAATTGGTTCCTTTCTCTTCCACGACCCTATTTTCTTCTATACAATCTTAGCAAGAAAGCAAATAGTATAGTAGAGTAGTGTGAACAGTACAATCAAATTTTGTAATATCTCAAAGTTAGTTAATATGTGCCTACCTCTCATTATAAATAAAAGCTTGATGGTGTGTAGAGACAAGCATTAAACAAAATGTGTGGTCTATAGCCAACCCAATCAACATGCTACAACCAAGTGAGTGAGTTTAACATGTATTAAACAAAATTTGTGGTCTATAGCCAACCCAGTCAACACGCTACAACCAAGTGAGCGAGTTTAACAGGTAATGCATTTTCTAGCATTCCTTGGTCAATGGAGCTGCAAGTACATGTGGAAGACAAATAAACCAACACAGATAGTCATAATGTTGTGAGATGGTAATTTTTTTTTAGCATGTTGACACTTGTCCTTGATTTTGTAAGATGCACACAAAAAAACCTGGCCAAGTTATTCAAACACACCATTATACATTATAGTAGCATTGAGTTAATGGAGGCATACACAATGACATGATATGCAAGCCTTTAAATATATGATGGATTGCTTCACCTTCCTTCAATGTGCGCTTGCATTTATCATTTGGTTTTTCCTAAGGGGGGAGGGTGCTTCAGTTTAAATGTTAACATGTTGGATTTATAGAAACAATATGAGTCACTAATACAAAACTAGTACAAATACATAGGGTTTTTTTAACTGATTATGGAGGATCTACTCCCTTAATCAGCAAGGGCCCTGGTTATTTCTTAAAGGCCTGAAATGAAACTTCCATTCAATGCCTTATATAGTTCTATATGCCATATCGTCCATTTTGTCTAGTGTGCCTACTCCCATCGTCCATGCATATGAACAAAAACAACAAAATGATATCCTTTTTTAATCAAACACAACAAAGAAAACAATATCCTCCTCTAATCAAACAATACAAATCCAAAACGTAATGCAGGTTTCATTTGGCATCTATGAGCCTCATTATGGATGTGACCTTCATGATTCAATCACCCACATGGCGAGAGTGGCTTCTTTGCTTGAGAAAATAAATAGTATGACATACTCATGTTTATATTTCATGAGGTTCTAGGTGATAAATTTAAGCTTTAATGACAACACAATCTTCGTAGGCATGCTTCAGAAAAACCTAAGAAACCTCATAAGGAGAAAAATCTAGACACAATCATTTTGAAATATAGTAAGTTGGATATGGATATAAACCTAACTTGTAAAAAAAGGGGGTGGGGGGGGTGGGTTAAGAGTAAAACAAACTGAGAAGCATGGTTCACTAAGCAATTTCGTCAACCTATTTCAAATGAAACAACAATTAATATTCATAATAAAAACCTTGATATGATAAAAAACTAAGATATGAAAATGGTAGCGATGAAAGATAATTAAATCTAGAAGGAATATTATAATATTCTAAGCAAAAATTGAAAGAAGGATTTCTTAATAGAAACCAAGCATAAGTATGGAAAATGTATATTAACATTTCCTAAAAAACTACAAACTCTAAAGCTCGTTTTGAGAAGAGGCCTAAAAAAATTAAAGAATATGAATACATCACATAGAGGAAACATTTGAATATTAAGAACCATTCCTTAAAGAAATAGAGTACAAAATTCTACCTGGTTTAAATCTAGTTCTGCATCCTTTATGGAAAATGAACACTTCCTCATATTCTCTTTCAACTTGTGTCATTAGATGTTGTTTAGAACTTATTAGATATGTTGTATATGCTTTTTCCATGATTGATCTAAATTAGGATGTTATCCAAGTAGACAATGACAAACATGTCTAGGTGTTGAAGCAAGAAAAAGTGTTTTCCTACTATGTCCTCACAATGGAGGCTCACGGTAGTCATCCTCTTCTCCATGGAGGGAGATATTTGTAGATTCGGACTCATGACAATGGATTTTCTTCATGGTCTCACATGGAATGGGAAACAACTCTCTAAGAAGTTGTAACTATTTACAGGTATCGTAGATTCTAGGGATCTACAAAACAAAAGAAAAAAACATGTGTTAACACCCAAATTTGTCCACTTTCTATGTCATAATCCCCATCACCTACATATGCCATCATTCCACTTCATTGCCACCTATATAAACTTGAGAAAACATTATAAAATCCAAAAATTAAAATCAAACATCAAAGGGGGGAACTTTAGAAATGTGTTTGATATATTCCTAAGAAATGAGTGACCCAACTCACTCAATTTCCTTCAATTTAAGAAACCCAAGTGGCACAATTCACCTAGAAAAGAGAGACCCACCCCGGCATAATTTTTGGTTGTTTTTTCTTTTCTCCAAAAAAAAAGAGGAAAGTCGGGCACAGATCCTGACATGGTCCAAATCAAGGAGAATATTTAGGGAAAAAAAATCCAACCCAATCCTTATCCCCAAATCCATATACTATGCATATAAAAGAACCCTTAAGGTCCCTCATTACACAATTCTCCATTGCCTAGCTCAAGTCATCATTTTGTCGAGATTTTTGTTGAACTTGGAGATAGCCTTTCCTTGCTCCTACTTAACCTATTGGAGATCCCTATTGTGACATGTCGATGGAGGATTGAGATACTGTTAGCAGACCAACGGACCCTCTCGTGGAAAACTACATGGGACCCTTCCACTATACTTGTAGCTCGGTGACTCTTCTCCTTGTAAAACCACATTTTTTTATATAAAAGAAAAGCATTCTTTTGCTTTTCAGTTTGAAACTTTGCTAAGGTCTACAAAACCCTTAGTAGGTTCTTTTTAGCATGGGTGTGTGCCTAATCACAAACTGCAAATTTTGGTGACCATACTAGGAAGGATCTATAATCCTTCTTTGGTTGTGTCTATCTTTTAGTTTCTGGCCTTTGCTTGTGTTCTTATCTACTTTGTTTAGCCATTTCTATGTTTGTTTACTAATTTTCCAAGCTACTAGTAGGACCCTCGGCCTAGATCTCCCTTAGATTTGTTGAGACAAGGTTGTTTTTCTTGTTTTCTAAGTTGTTTGTCATGGGTCATGCCTATTTGTCCAGTTTGGGTGACCTAAGTGACACCTTTCTCTTCAAAGGTGCGATATCTTTCAAAAAATCATTTTTTTCTTTGTATCACTCTTGTTATCAAGTTTTAAGTGACTTAGTCACTTCTTTCCCTTCAAAAAGAGAAACTGACTCAGAAAACCCTTTTTTTCCAGTAGTTTTCAGCAATTTTTCCACTCTGCCTTAATCAGACAGTGTTAGTTTTTCATCCCAAGTTTGCTTGCAGTCCCCTTGTTACTATTTTGTAGTCTATTTTTTTAATGTAGAAACCCCTTTTTTTCGTGTTAGATTGTTTGACGATGAAAAGTCCCCTTTAGATTTGAGTGTTTTCCTTCTTGCATGTTCTATTTGGATTTGTTGCATTTATTTTATGTTTCAGTAAGAGGTTTGATTAACCAATATTTTTTTATAGTTAATTTGTTTGTTTGTTTAGAGCATTCTTAATTTTCTAGATTAGGGCCTTACTCTAATCTTTACAATTTTAAACTTTTTAATTATCTCAGTTTCATGCATGCTTTGAATAGTAAATTGCTTGGTCACAACCCATTTATGTCAACATATTTTATTTCAAGAAAAGTTAGCTATTGATTTGTCAACATATTGGCTATTGATTTGTCATCTTTAGCCTCATTATCCATTGATGCATGATTTTTGGTACATGTTGAGTCAATTTCCTAAATTTTAGGGCCCTCCTTAAAATTTGGGATCCTGAGCACCTTCCTTGATTTCATCACCGAAGACCACTTGTAGTTAACTCACCGATGTGCCCTCCTAAGATTCTTTCTTTGTTATTTTTGGGCCTCTAACTCCCTAATACGCCTTTTTGGTCTACCAAAAACCATTTAACTATGGCATCACCATTGTGACATTACAAACCTATGGTGCTAGTAGTCGGTGCAACTTATCTACATCGTAGATTGCATATGTGACCAACTGGAATCCCAAGTCTGTTGATGCTTGGGGAGAGTTTTGTATCTCCCAAGGATCCCACCAGAGATATCTTGGTGTCTAGGGGATTATTTGGTGGATCGTAGTTATATTCCATGATCGGTGGTGGTTTTTTTGGTGAAGGTTGGTATTCCTCTGATGCAGACGATGACGTATCATCACTTGTGAGTAATCCAACTAATGATGACATGTTGATAATGTCACCTTGATTACTAGTCTTAGGAACTGGGAGGAGGACTTCCACAATATGTATCTCGGGTGGATATGCCCCTAGGGGAGGGTGAGGATCCTCGAGCTTCATATTGTCAAGACGGATGACCTGCTCGAAATGTAGAATGGGGCACTGAAAGGAATAATGCATTAGTTATCCACGTGATCTATATGGTTAGTTAGTTTGTGAATGATTTAGCTCATACGTTAGACTTAGAGGTCGGGTGGCATGATTAACTATGATAGTGTCGATTCTACTTGGGATCATATGGGTATGGTTCCTAGTGAGCTCCCAATGTGGATGCCTAATAAGGGCAGCTATACTAAGAGCCTACTTTAAATGTCAACTCGGGGGACGTACAAACTTTAGAGGTGCAGGAACTATCTGTGCTCTTATAGGATAATCTTTGTCGTAGTTGGGTGTCGATATCGATGTTTTAAGGGTTGCCTACTCAATATGTAAAACTGGTTATACTATGGAATTAAATACTGGAAAGCAATAAATCTATTTTAAAGAATTAAAGTACTGAAAGCAGTAAATCTGTTTTTAAAGAATGAAGATACTAAAAGCAGTAAATCTATTTTAAATAATTAAAATGTTGAAAGTGGAAGATATAATCTTATGAAGTTACTTGAGTGCAGAATTACTTTATGCATAAAACTAGAGTTTTGATCTAAATCGTTGAAATACCAAAACTAAGATTGAAGTGCGATCATTTCATGCTACACGTCTATTTACTAAGAAGTCAGAGTAATTAATCACAATGGGAAACATTCATAAACCTCAGATCTAAACCATGAGTTTTGAAAGCAAAGCTAATACATATGTAATCGTTGGTAAAAATGTGCGTTGGAAGAAAGCAGCTACACGACTACTGAAACCGTTTTGCTGTACTACAGAATGTATAATAAATTACTACAGAACTAATACATCATTCAACGTTTCCATATGCGATATAACTTTTCATCAATGTAAAACACATAATTGGAAAATACCTGAAAAATGGAAATCCCCTGACTTACGTGTTGGAGGGGCCCTCTCCAACCCGTACTCAGGGGAGAAAGAAACTTATAAACGCTGGCTGGAATTTAATATCAATCTCTTATTAAAATATAAAATCCATGTCTTCACAAAGGTCTGTACTTCGCAGTATCTCAATAGTGTAGAAAAGTTTAGAACAATGTTTCTCCAAAATGTCAACAGAGACCTCTCGCTACCCGAGAGGTCCATATTTATATGATTCTTAATGCTGACCCTAACTAACTGCCTAAATGTCAATTTTCCTTGAACAGGAGTGCGTTCTCTATAAATCAGGAAACAGGGTACCGAGCTTGGTGATCCCTCAGTCTTTTACGCGTTCGTCCTTTAATGCCCCTGAACCCACTCAATCATGCTTGGTTTCCACAAAATTAGTTTATTGAATATGCATTTTAACATACAAGAATAATCATCAAAAACAATTTCATTAAATAATTAAAGTAAAACATTTTTCCCACAAATGAGTGTGTTTCTTCGCCATTGCTTGAGCTTGACTGTGGGAAAAAGGTTTATCAAATACTTAAAAATTGGACTCATCATTCTCTCCCATACTTAAAGGATTCACCCATCCTTGGGTGACTTATACAATTCGTCGATGACCTCCCTGATATCCCATGCTACCACCCTAGGTATCCCTGCCTGCCTGTGATATCCAAAATTCTGATCCTCCCTAGCCCATGCCCTCCTCTCTTCCTCTTCATTAATTTGTTCCTTGATGACTGGGGAAAGAAAGACTGGGGGATTCAGCCTCATCTCGATCCATCTATGTTGATTTCTTTCCAGGGATTCTTTGTAGAGTGTGGCTTTGAAAAGAGCATCATCAAGCCTGAGGGGAGAGTGGAGTTCTCTTTTCTTCAGATCGTTTTCCACCCTGCTCCACCTTTCCTTAATGGACTCATTAAATTCCTTCTGTGTGCTTCGGAGTGTAATGTCAGAATGAGTCACATCCTCCTGTTGTTTTGCAAGGAGAATGGGTATCAGTTCCTCGTCCTGGGTGAGGATCCTATGGTTAGATTATCCCTTCGGGGTGAGTTGGCTCTGGTCTGATCATTAATGGGGTTTTCCATTTGGATGCGACATGGTAGTCCTGGGCTCACTCAATTTCGTGGTTCATCCACAAACATAATGCCCTTAACTAGAAATGGCCCACATATGGGTTTGGTGACCATTTGGGTGAGCCAGAAACTACAAAAGTATGCAAGAATAACTCACTCAATTGGTCTTTCTCCAGCTCTGTGGAGTTCAAAGATGCATCCATAAACTCTTCGGGAGTGCTTATCTCTATAGGGAGTCCTTGCTTCGACCTCTGGAGATGGAATTCGCCCCATTTCTCCTGTATATAGACTACATATATTACCGACGGTGGTCTGAGGTCCCGCAGTATATCATATATGCCGGCAGTAGTGGCCAGAACGTCCTTTAATTTGGTAATCTCCTGGTCCTTTCTGGCTAATTCGTTTTGTGCCTCGGCCAATTTTTCTTGAAGCGTTGAACTCTTCTGCTCGGCCAGCCGTAGCTCTTCTGCATGATGCATCTTTAGGATTTGTGTCCTCTTGGCTGAGAATGGGGGAGGTGTGGGATGGCTTCCTGGCCCAATTCTTAACGTTGCCAGCTCATTTCTAAGCTTTTCCAATTCTTCCCATGCCTCAGTGAGTTGGTTAACGACCTCGGGGTTTTCATTATGTTCTGGAGGATTCCCCTAGAAGTTTCCTTGCTTTTGTAAGCTCTGCTCTTCTTCTTTATCCATTTCTTCTTCTTCATTCATTTTCTCTTCTTAATCCTCTTCTTCTTCTTCTTCTTCATCCTCTTCTTCTTCTGTAGTGGGATCCTTCTGATCTATAAAAGGATCAATGTCATCATTAGACACATTGGTAACAAAGTATTACCTAATCATTGGTGACACATTGTATCGTCGTGGTGTCGATTCTATCCTCCAATGCTGCTTAACTCATGAAGAGGTTGAACACGTACTGAATGATTGTCACTCAGGGGCATGTGGCGGTTATTTTTCTGGGATGGCTACGGCTCATAAAATACTACGTGTTGGATACTATTAGCCTTCCATATTCAAGGATTGTATTGAAGCGGTCAAGAACTGTCCACCTTGTCAACTTTTTCATCACAAAAATCACTCTCATCTTTCCCTACTACATCTAGTTATAGTCATCAGTCCCTTTGAAAAATGGGGCATTTAATTTATGCACTGTAATCCTACCTCAGTCGAGGGGCATGGTTACGTTATTGTCGCAGTAGACTACTTTACCAAATGGGTTGACGTTATTCCTACGTACAAAGAAGATGGCGCAATTGTCACACTCTTTATGTTTAACCACATCATTGCACGATTCGGAGTCCCCAAAGCCATCGTCACTGATCATGGATCCCATTTCGAGAACAAGATGGTGGATGAATTAAGCGCCAGGATGGGTTTTCGACATGAGAACTCAACTCCTTACTACCCTCAATCTAATGGACAAGTAGAGGCCATCAATAAGGTCTTGAAAACCATGATTCAACGAATGGTAGGGACACATAATTCCAAATTGAACACCATCCTTTTTTCATCCCTATGGGCGTACAGGACTTCCGTCAAAACTGCCACTAGTTTCACGCCTTTTCAATTGGTCTACGGACTAGAGGAAATACTACCTATAGAGTGCGAGATTCCATCATTGAAACTCGTTGTTGAACTCTTACCCAACACCACCGCCAAGTAAGAACGTTTTCTATACTTGGGAGAACTCGAGGAAACCTGTCATGATGCCACTCTAGCCAATGAAGCTCATAAGAAGCACATCAAGGCCCAGTATGAAAAATTAGTCAAACCTCGTATATTCAACGAGGGAGATTTTTTCCTCACCTACGACTAAAAACATGATAAATTGGAGGCAGGAAAACTTGAGTCCATGTGGCACGGTCCATATGTAGTTAAGCGTGTGTTGGAAAAAGGAGCGTATGAACTTGAGGACTATGACGGAATATCCTTGGGGGAGCCTCGCAATGGGCTCTACCTAAAGAGGTATTATTCCTAAGTTATTTTATGCATTAGTACTTTGTATATTTTGTACATGACGTGTGTTTTGATTGGTGTGACACTTTTTTTTTTAGTGTGTTAGCATCTTATCAACCTACTTATACCATGTTCTTCTCGGATGTGCAAATGGAAACATGTTTCGGATTCGTAGACGACGCTATCCTCCACACCCGTAACCTCGCGTCGGCAGCCTGGGTTCTCTATTCCCCTACTGCTGAACTGATTAGCTCAGGAGGAAATTGCTTAGGGTTTACGACCAACAATGTCGTCGAGTATCATGTGGTAATTGGATTATTAAACGATGCTTGTTCCTTGGGTGTGGACCACCTTGTTGTCTATCTTGATTCACAGCTAGTGGTCTCCCATATTAACCACGTCTACACTATCCGCGATCCCATGCTACTCCTCCTTTTCCAGTGAGTACGTCTCTTAGAGAGATCCTTTTAGTCAATTCAATACCTCACATTCCAAGAGACATGAACACTGTTGTTGACTCCTTAGCCAATTTCATGTTAGATTGGTACATTGCAAATTCCTAAAAATTTCTATCAAATATGCATATAACGATATAACATGTAAAATACACATAGTATATAAGAAAAACATCCATAAGGTCCTCAATCATCATAAGACACATAATGTATAAATCCGCCAAAGAGTGTTTTTATATATATACTCATTGTGCACAAAAAATGTAGTACTGGTACAAAATATGAAGCACATGGGCTTTCAGTAGGTCATAGATACAAAATGTCTAAATCCTATAGATTTCTGTACATATACATCATGTATGAGCTATCCTTGAGGATTCTCATAATAGCATATAATTGTTCGGGCCAATCTAGGGAGCAACCGATCGAAGCTCCTTGACACCCCAGCTATACGGCGCTGGTACCCATGAGGAAGATCATCGATGGATATGTCTAGTATGTCCACTGTCAGTCTCTAGAGGTTCTCCTCCAGCTCATCCAACCCCTTCACTACAATTTGATGTGCAACCCCTATGTCTAGTACTGTTCCTCTCCTCTCAATAGGAAAAGACCCTGCTGGTCGAGATGGACCAACATCTGCATCAAAAACAAGTATGAAATATCAGTGCTACTAGAAAAACAACAAAAATATATAAAATACAAAAACAAAACAGAGTTTTGTTCTTACCTAGGTTCCCCCACTGCTCACCCTCAGGTAGAACCAAGTCTGTGTCACCTCTGAAGTCTGTACCTGCATACGGATAGTCCTTGACCATGAGGAGCTTTCCGTGTAACCACCTAAAGAAGGTGGGACCGTAACTGATGATAGGACCCCCACCTCCATGGATCCCGTGGATCGAGATCCTCTATCTCAACCTGTGGCCTCAGCAGTGGGACCTGTTCCAAGAAGAACGAGACCACGATTGACCCGTATCTGAACTGTTTTAGCTCACCCCGGCGGCACCTGGTGAGTTGTTCCCTGACATTGGTGAGGAGCCCCTCACACAAGTTGAAGATAGTAGGCGCCATGCACTCGATGGCATAGATCATGTGGGCCTTGGTGGCCTGATGAGGAGCTCTACTCCCCACCACCCTCTCTATAGTGAATAGGACCATCCGCAGTGGTCTGTCTCGTACGTTCTTGATCAGAATTTTCCCAGCAATCATTTGAGTACCAAGTGTACACCACTGAGATACCAAGCTCTCAGTAGAATGATCGTTTCCCCGCGGACCAGATAATGAAACTGAGGATCCCCTACTAGATAACCCCTTCAGAAAATACACATCCTACACATCCAAAGTAAGAGTGTGGGAACCCACATGGAAGTGTTGTTGATCTAGATCCCAAAATCGGATCAGGTAATCCAATAATTGTACCTGGGCCCTCATGCTCTGTACATGGAATAACTTTAACAAGCCACATTGCCGCAATGCATTCACTGAGTTTGGGTCATGTTCTGCTTGGGAATATTCCATTTTTTTCTCTCTCTCCTTCCATTGGACCATGGTGTGAGTCAAAATATGTACAAACATAAATTAAACAAGCATTAGTGTCTTTCCAAACCATTGGATTGGCCCCCTTTTTCCCCATTTATTATTTTTGCTTGTGGGATTGCGTCGACACACCCCGACTTTGTATACAGTGCACTGATGACATGATTTTTCCATACGAGAAGTGCGTTAGAGAGCCCTTGACGCACTTCCCACAAGGGGAAAGCGTCGCCCAAAACGCACACAATCCCCTCATTAACAAGTAAAAAAACCCTAAAAATTTACCATAAAGAAAAAAACTAATCCACTAGAAAGATGTTGGACAAAGTTGAGGCTTACCTATTGCTAACATTGTAAGAAACGATTGACTGTGGCCTCCGCAATAGATGTTTGAAAATTGGCTCCGACATGGTGTTTTCACTCTTCCCAATTTGGTAAAAAACAATGGTAACTATTTTTTACTATTTGGCCTTTTTATAAAAGGAAATGGAATATTGTTGTTTTAATTTTTACTTTTATGGGTCATTTTTACTATAGTTGGTAATATTTTATGTCTAAACACCTGATTTGTCTTTTTGACTTAGTTTTTGGAGTCCGCGGATGAAGTAAAGTGGTGTTCTAACTTTTTGACGGCTATCGTGGTCATTTCATGCTTGTTGTCAAGTGTGAACGACTCTTCAAGCATTTTTTATGCTATTATCCCACTCATTAAAATCAAATATCAATGGCAACGAGATTACTTTTGTCCTTTCTCATGCTTGTGAAACTATGAGAATAAGTCACCGAGTTATATTTTATCGCTTTTTCAGGCTCGTAAAAAACCTACGAAAAAGGAACCCCTTAGAGTTCCTCTTTAAGCTATTTTCAAACTCACTAAATATGAAAAGATCGCTAAGCAAACTTGATGCTTTCACGCTTGTAAAAGTATTTGAATGATCGTCTTTATAGTGATAGTTTACCCCTTTTTCGGACCAAGAGGTACTATTTACGAAAAAGGAGCACTCCAGTTATTCATGACTGGAAGAGTTCTCTCTCATATTGTTTTATCCTTTTCGAATGAGGAGACTAACTTTCACGAAAAAGAACCTTTGTATTCTTCTTTAGTTCTTTTCACTCTCTAAACATGAAATGACTCCGAGTTTACCTTCTTTTGACTCGTTAAAATATGACATTGAAGGGCTCGTTTTGGGACAAACCCATCCTATCTCGGGTTCGTAAAACATTTGGGATTGGACTCATCCGAAGGATGAGCTATACCGAGCATCTGTTACCCTCCTCAAGCTCGTTAAAAAACAAAATAGGACTCATCAATCATGATGGGGAAAAGGAAAGTATTTTTATTTCATCGTAATTATGACAATACTTAGTCACTCTTGAACATGATACTCATATGCATATGCATCCAGTACTTGGATTAATTTGTTTGTCTTCGAGTCCCACCAATTCCATGAGTCTTTCCACTCCTTTGAGTCATCCAAAGAATGCTTCCATCATCAGTTGCATTAGGGTTTGGCGCCATTCTCGTCATGTCAATACTGCCAAGTCATGCCATGCTCATTTTCAAGAGAGGTCTGTTCATCGATTCAATATCTACAGTCATTCTACCTTCTATCATGTCGGTCTTTCCTGAGTTAGTCTCAAACATTGCTCTATTGTCCGATTTATTCCAAAACATCTTTGATCATATTTCATGTCGATGATGGGGGATACATCATGGCCCTCCTTCGATGGATTTATCCTTGTCGACTTCAACACATCATCCAAGGATTGAATCTAGAAACCAATTAAGTACCTTGGGCCTGCATGCCTTAATGGCAGGTTACCTCGCTTTCAACATGAGTTCACATCATTGGCTCTTGATTGAAATATTCCATCGAGTGTTCCACCTAAACTCATTCATTCACATTCGGTGGTATGTACTATGATACCTTGGGAATCATTGACATAAATGGTGATCTCCCTTGCGCTTGTTAACGGTATACATTAATGATCAGTAATCAAATGGTTTCTGCCATGTTCGACTCCAAGGCATTGTAATCACATGGTTAGATTCGTATCATTGCAGGTTCGGCTTGAAGACCCTGGGTCAAGTCATAAATATCACCCAGGTTGCAATGTAGATTGTTTTGAGTCATATTAAACGGATCCACTTTGTATTGGTCGTGGCTATGTTATCATCTCATCATGGATCTACGCTTGTGTCTAGTATCCATGATTGTGTTCAATCAGTCTTTACTATCAAGGATCTGCAGTGTATTGGTCAGAAGTCATGTTGTGAGTCACGTGAGACATATATCTCAGAGTTAGTTGTTCTACAGAAGTCCATCCCAACCGATGATCCTTGCCTCAATCCTTCATATTTCAAAGCATTTCACCCTTTCTATTTTACCAGCTTCATGCTTTGGGGGGCATTCTGTTACACCAAAATATCGTCATCATGAGTCATGTGTCATCCCTATGCCTTAATCCCTGAAGTTTCCTGGGATAAAACATTATAACGAAGGTTGTTGTCCTTTCCCTTTACCTTTTGTAGTCACCCCGACGCACCCTTCCTTCCAGCAAGGAGCGTCGATCTCAAGGTGACGCACTCTGCACCTTAGCAAAGTGCATTGCTGACGTAGTGTTCCTTTGTACAGGGTGTGGTGATATACTTCTAACGCATGTTTACTTCATGCAAGGTGCATCGTAGTTGGTTTAAATGGATAAAATGAAGCTTCGAGCGAATTCTCGAAGCTTGGTGATGTGGAGGCTTATCCCTAGATGCTTGGAAAGGAGGATTTCGATCCCCTAACCTACTGGTATGATACCTTAGACCTCTCCCCTAAATCCTCAACCTATTCTATCCCTTTATCCCTATATATACAAACCCCCTCTCCATTGTTAGAGGAGGAAGGATTAAGCACCCATATGCTGGTGGAATTTGGTCAAGACTATCTTCTTCATCCATAGGAAGATAGGAGGCTTTGGATCTTTGAGGCAAGATCATTTGATTTGGAGTCATAATATCAAAGCATTGGTTGTAACTCTCTCTAATTTGTATTTGCTGCAAATTACATTTAATATAAATATCTTTCCATAAACTTGTTATGTCTTATAATGTTGCTTAGGATCGGCTTCTTTGACCATTGATCTAGTTAGATTTATAATCATATGCTTTCATATTTTTTGTTTGTTTCAATTTGCTCCATCTTGTTTTGTAACTGGAGATCGAGGGAGTGGAAGTAGATCGAACGAGGAGAAGGGAATTGCGATCATATGGTAATTCATTCTTTGAACTACCTTGCAATTTAATCTAACTAGGAAATATATTATGTTATGTACTGTTTTGTTCTAGATCTAAATAATTTAGGCTAGAGAGATCAATTTTTGTCAGCATTAACAGATTGTATTCAAACAGGGGCCACTTTAGAAACAGGTTGCACATGTTCCTAGGAAATGAGTGACCCAAGTCGCTCAGTTTCCTTCAATTGAAGCAACCAAAGTCACACAATTCACCTAGAAAAGAGTGACCTCTCCCCAACATGATTTTTGGCTATTTCTTCATCTCTCTCAACAAAAAAGAGGATAGCTGGGCACAAATCCTAACATGGCCCAAATCAAGGAGAGGATTTAGGATGGAAAAATCCATCCCGATCTTTATCCCCAAAGCCATATACTATTCCTATAAAAGAACCCTCAAGGTCCCTCATTGCACAATTCTCCATTGCTTAGCTAAAGCCGTTATTATGCCTAGATTTCTATCAAACTTGGATCTGGCCTTTCCTTTATCTCGCATCACCTGTTGGAGATCCTTACTGTGACATGTGGTTGGAGGATTGAGAGACTAATAGGATACAAATGAACCATCCCTTCAATATCTGCAAGGACCCCTTCCACTATACCTCCTCCTTGTAAAACCCCATTTTTTATATAAAAGAAAAAACATTCTTTATTATTTACATTATGTCTCCGCATGTGTATTATCTATTAAAGAATGCAAAAAAGTTGTTATCATAGATTTGATTTCATGTACTGCATGTTGGTTAGTTTTATGATTCTATTTTGTTTATTTTTTCTTTTTAGTTTGAAACTTTGCTAAGGTATGCACAACCCTTAGTAGTTTCTTTTTAGCATGGGTATGTGCCTAATCACACATTATAGCATGATAGGTTTAAAGCGCTTATCCTTCTCAAGTTTATTAGTTGAGGTTCAATTCATACACCCAACCCAATACACCCTCCAAGGGCCAAACATATCTATGGAACCCTGACCCATTCTCTTTCCATGGACTCTAGCTTCTCTCGAGCTGGTTGCAAAGTTTATGTTTAGAATAATGGTTTCCCGACAATGAAAGTAGCTAAAATAAATAAATGTGAGGTTGCTAGTTCGTCTCACGAACTCGCATAGATGGTAATAGTGATCAATCTCTTGTATATGATAGCAAATGACAATCAAAAGAGTAAACATGTGTTACTAGCATTTTAATCCTAAGACCTGTCATGGAAATAGAGTAAGGGCCTACGATTTCCCGACAGAATGCATACTATCTTGGCCTCAATATGAGGCCAAATAAGGCCTCCAAATGACTGATTAGTCCCAATAAAAATGTACCCCAAAAACTTAGGGTAAAATTCCTAGGGAACAGTGCAGGAGTAATACAATTTCCGTTGGGAGATTTCAGGAGTCCTTGCTCTTTGGCAAGGACTAAAAAACTTAATATCCTAAAAATGGGTGATGATGGAACTAAATGTGGCCATGGTGGTGTAATATAAATCTTAATCTTAAAAATATAAGTAGAATATATAATATCGTTAACAAGTATATATAAATTGTAAAAAAATAAGTAGAAGATATAATATTGTTAACAAGTATATATAAAAATGTTAGTGTACATACATTTGGTTAAGCTTAAGCTTATGTAGGATAATAGTTATCTATTTTCCATGATAAGACATCTTGTTTGTCCAATTAATAATTATCTATTTGCCACGCTAGGCATCCAAGGACAAGCATAATGCTTCCAACCACTGCACATGACCTCCTTAGGGTATCCTTATCCTATGATTTGGGATATATTAGTGGGGATATAGGGGACAACACTAGGTACAAAATTTAGGTCCTTTGCTATGGTTGGGGGAGGAAACTCAGTCTTTAGGGCCTAAAAGGGATTCTAGGTATCTATTTCCAAGAATAACAACTAAAAGCATCACACATTACCTGACAAGGGTAGATATGGCTTTAAATGGGGGTAAGTGTGCCATTAGGAGTATTTTAGTACCAGGTATGTGATTCAAGGTACTAAACATGGTTGAGGGAGAAAATATAGGACTTAGGTTATAAAGGAACCTTATATGAATCTAATCTATGAGAAATGGCTATATGAGTCAGTGCTTGGTCATATTCGCACAACTCACATGATATCATACTTCAGCTAGAGTACCATCGGCGTCAAACATGGTTGCTCCTTGTCCCCCACATTATTTGGGATATATATTGATAAGTTGGATGTTAAGGCCTAAATGATGGCACATTACCCCCTCTATTGTAGCTCATTACATATTATTGATGTCGGCTTGGATCTATTAGTTGTAATTGGCATTAGTATTATTATATTAGTTATGTTAGCTTGGGTCCATTAGTTATAATTGTACCTCTTTGTCTCATATATATAGGAAGGAGACCTTTTCATTTGAATCATCTCATCTTGTCTTGTCTTATGTACTTAGTACATTGTTTAAGGAGGTTTCCCCATCAAAGAGGCTTGCTATTCATCTATTTTCTTCATTATTAAGGCATTGATTACCCTTCCCAGTCTCTTTATTCTCTTTTCATGCTCTTTAGGGAATTTTTTGCTTAACATTTGGTATCAAAGCTTGGATGCTTCCAGAACAAGACATATTGGAATTATCACTATAATTTTTTTTTCTAAAAATACTCAGACAACAAAAATCATAACCCATCTATAAAATAGGACTAACTATATGTGGTAAAATTTTCAGATCTTGACTCCTTACAGGTTCGAAGTTATTCCTAGTGAAAGGTAGGGTTTCTTACTAGTCCAAAAACTAGACTAAAACAGGTGTTTTGCGAAAAATGGTTATATATGGGGAATTATAGATTCAAATTGAGTGATACCTATTACATCATAAATAATACAAACCATAGTATCTGCGGTATCCATTTCAGACTTAAATATCTGGAAAAAAATTGACACGTGGCATTTTGTACACTTTTGCTCTTCTTAAAGGACCAAAAACAACAAGTGTTGGGAGATTCACCATATTATTTTATTGACACATCAGAATTAATTTAGACCCATGGCATTAAAGAGAGGACATGTCATGATAATGCATGAAGAATTTTCATACTCAAAAGGGCCGAAATTTCAGGGTTTCCTTAGTTGGAAATCAGTCTTCAAATCAGGGTTGGAAAAAGGTACGTCATTTTAAATTTTGAAATAAATTTTAGTAGAAGGATCTATTTGAGGTGAACATAAGGTGTGATATGTATTTATATTGTTCAAAATTTCACCAAAATGGATTGGAAAAAATCATACTCTAATCAATCCACCAGAGGATTCATCCCTGACCTAAAATGAAAGTGAATATCTATCTTTCTGAGTGGCCAAGTTGGAAGATATGATTAAAGGGTCTGTGAAAATGATTGATTTACTTAATTTAGATGAGAATATTATGGGCCATATGGATAATAAGATGGAGGAAAATATGAGAAGGATTGCTAATCTCATACAAATTCAAAGGAAAATATCCCTACAGGTGATGATGTGTCTCGAGGGACTCAGGAAGATAAAGATGGTGTTCATGTTGAGAAACCTTCCATTAATAAGAATATTCCAAGAGGAATTGGTTCTAATAATGAAAGTAACCTAGGATGGTATCCAAGGGGTATCCAAATCCCCAATATTTACATGAAGAAGTTTGATGGCATGGAACCCATAGCATGGACATTCCAGATGTAACGATTCTTTTATATACACCAGCTTCCAAATCTCCAATTTAAAGGTAACTATTGCATCATTGCATCTTTATATTTAGAACCTGATTAGTTTGTATGGTACTAATGGCTTTGTGAATGCAAAAGTAACTCCATTATCTCTTCGTACATTTTTACAAAAGACTTGTTATCATACCATGATGATGTTAGGAGCAATTCCTTCTTTATTGATAAATCTAAGGCAAAAAAGTCCAGTAAGTGAGGACATTCAACAATTTCAAAAGAGTATCAGAGTGGTCGACATACAAAATGATAAAATGTTGGATCTCTTTATTGGAACCTTGAAGGATAACATCCAACATGAGGTGCCACTCTTCGAACCAACATCCTTAGAGAAGGATTTCATGGTGGCAAGGAAGATTGAAAATAAAAATTTGGTGATGGCTACTAAAAGGACCACTTCTAACACATATAGAGATAATGATGTTCCTTCTTCTAACCCACCTCAAAGGTTGACACCCGAACAACTGGATGAGAGAAGAGAAAAAGTTCTATTCCTTAACTGTGACAACAAGTACAGTAAGGGACATAAGTGTGGTGATAAGAAATTATTCTACATAGATTGTGAAGAGGAAGAAGTAAAAGAATAGGAACCATCTCAAGATGAATAAATAGAAGAGATTAATCCCAAAGAGATTACTCCCACCATATCTTTTCACGCATTTTCCAAAATTAGCACTCCCCAAACTCTCAATATTGAAGGATATATCAAAAAGAAAAAGGAAACAATGTTGATTCATTCTGGTAGTACTCATAATTTCATTCATTGTAAACTAGTCAATGCTCTCAATTGCTTTGTATATCCAACACCAGAGTTTCAAGTAATGATTGCAGATGGATGAATTATCAATTGCTCAGAGAAATGCCATAATATCAATATTACTATGGGGGGATATGTATTGAATAGTCCAATGATTGTTATCCCAATAGGTGGTGTTTATGTTGTCTTAGGGGTTCAATGGTTACAATCATTGGGAATAATGGAATTTAATTTTCAAAAACAATTCATGAAATTTTCATTGGAAGGAAAAGAATTTGAATTCAGGGGTATCACAGGGAATCCAGCCAAGGTGATAAGCTCTATTGGTATGAAACAATTGTTGAAAAATGGACATCAAGGTGTAATTGCATAATTATGCTCACTAGATGTTCAAACATCTAAGCCTCCTATTCCCATGGATCTCCAAAGGGTCATTGATAATCACTCCAAGGTATTTTAATATATTCCAAAAGGTCTTGAACCTACTCAATATTTTTATCATGCTATTCACTTAATTCCAGGAAGTGTTCCTCCTAACATCAAACCTTACAGATACCCCTATGGCCATAAGAGTGAAATTTAGTGTATGGTTGAATAAATATTAGAGGCTGGAACAATTAGGCCTAGCCAAAGTTCTTAATCTGCACCAGTGGTAATGGTACACAAGAAGGGGGGCTCATGGCTTATGTGTCTGAATTGCAAAGAGTTGAACAAGATCACCATTGAAGATAAGTTTACCATTCCTGTCATTGATGAATTGTTATATGAACTACATGGAGCAACTTACTTCACAAAGTTGGATCTCCATTCAGGGTATCATCATATTAGAATGAAGGAAGAAGACACCCCTAAAACAAAATTCAAAACTCATGAAGGTCATTATGAATTTCTGGTCATGTCTTTTGGCCTTATGATGCACCTTCTACATTTCAAGGTTTGATGAATTCCATTTTCAATCCCTTCCTTAGAAAATTTGTGTTAGTAATTTTTTATGATATACTAATATATAGAAAGTCTTAGGAAGAACATCTTCAACATGTTGACAGGGTGCTACAACTACTAAAGGAGCAACAACTATATGAAAAACCTTCCAAATGTTTCTTTGGGGTAAAGGAGGTAGATTATTTGGGTCATATTGTATCTCATGAAGGTGTTAAGGTAGACACTAATAAAATTAAATCCATGATGGACTAGCCGATTCCCCAAAAATTGAAGAATCTTAGAGGATTCTTAGGTTTGACAGGTTCACTACTGCAAGTTTGTTCAGAACTATGGAAGAATAGAAGCACCTTTAACAACATTACTGAATAAGGAAGCATTTTCTTGGACTTCAGAGGCAACTCGGGATTTTGAACAACTTAAAGAGGCAATGTGAAAAGCCCTTGTTTTGACCACACCAGACTTAAAAAAAACCTTCATTGTGGAATGTGATTCCTAGGGAAATGGAATCGACGTTGTTCTAATGCAAGAAGTATGGCCCCTTACTTTTGAAATTCGACCAATCAAGGAAAAGAATTACATAAACCCATTTATGGGAAGTAAATGTTGGCAATACTACATACACTTAAACAATGGCATCCTTAGCTAATAGGTAGGCACTTCAAGGTCAAAACAAAGCATGATAGTCTTAAATACTTCTTGGAACATATACTATCTTCAAAAGAGAAACAAAAATGGGTAACCAAGATGTTGGGACATGACTTTGAAATCATCTATAGAAAAGGTAACAAAATGTGGTTGCAGATGCACTCTTTAAAAAAGATGAGGATGTTGAGGGATTACTTTGTGCAATTTCGATTATACAACCCGATTGGGAACTAGAAGCAAGGGAAGAATGGAAGAATGACCAATCCATGTGGATGCTCATTCAAAAGCTACAGAAGGATCCCATTGTATCAAATACTTTTGTTTAGAAAAATGATTCACTATGGTATAAGCATCGCTTATATATATGTAAGAACTCCCAACTCAAACAAATGATCCTTTTTGAATTACACACCTCTCCTATTTGTGGGCACTTGGGATTCCTAAAAACATACCACAGGGTCAAGAAGGAATTTTTTGGCAAGGTCTTAAATCTGATTTTCAAAGGTTCATTGCAGAATGTTTGGTTTTCCAACAAAATAAGGTTGAAACAGTTAAGACCCCAAGTCTTTTACAACCATTAGAAATACCATGTCAACGCTAGGAGGAAGTCTTACTGGATTTTATCATAGGTCTACCCGAATTCAGAAGGAAAGAATGTTATAATGGCAGTTTTTTATAGACTCACAAAGTATGCACACATTTGTGCAGTCTCTCACCCTTTTAATGCAAGTACATGTGTTGAAGCCTTCATGGAAATGGTCTAGAATTTACATGGAAATATGAATATTATTATCAGTGATCGAGATCCCATTTTCACTGGAAATCTTTGGACTAAACTATTTTCTTTTTTGCATACCCAGTTGGCTCACTATTCATCCTATCATCTTTAATCCGATGGGAAAACTAAGATAGTGAACAAATGTTTGGAAGGATACCTTCGTTGTTTTACATCTAATAAACAAATACAGTGGGTGAAAGGATTATATTTTGAAGAATGGTGGTACAATACTTCCTTCCATACGTAATAAAAAATGTCTCCATTTATGGCACTTTATGGGTACCATCCTCCATCAATCACATCTCCCTTAAAAGGAAAATCTAAAGCTTAAGTTGTGGAAGATCACCTAGAGCACCAACAAAAAGTTCTCCAATTACTGAAGGAAAACCTGGCTATGTCAAAAAGAAAGATGAAACAACAAGCATATCAACATCGTAGTGAAAGGAGTTTTGAAGAAGAGGATTGGGTATTTATGAGGTTGCAACCTTACAAATAGATGTCTCTCAAGCAACTAAATAAAGACAATAAATTAGCACCCAAGTACTATGGTACTTGTAAAATGTTGTAGAATATTGGTAGTATATATGGCTTACAAATCGGAGCTCAGGCTTCATCTTCAAGGGTATACCCATTTTTCCATGTTTCTTTTTTAAAGAAGGTAATAGGAAACAAGATCCAAATTCAAACTATCTTGTCAGATCTTGATGAAGGAAAAGTCATATTGGAACCTGAACAAATCAAGGAAATAAGGATCAAACAACTATGTGATTGGGCTTTTACTGATTACCTCATGAAGTGGAAGAGCTTACTAGTTGAATATTCCACATGGGAAGATGAGTCCTTCATACAAAAGCATCCACAACTAATTAAGCATTGAGGAAAACACTTGTATGAAGGGGAGGGGCATGTTAAGCCCTAAATGATGACACATTACCCTCTATATTGTGGCTCATTACATATTATTGATGTCGGCTTGGGTCTATTAGTGGCAATTGCCATCAGTATTATTATATTATTTATGGAAGATTGGGTCCATTAGTTGTAATTGTACCTCTTTGCCTCCTATATATAGGAAGGAGACATTTTCATTTGAATCATCTCATCTTTTCTTGTCTTATGTACTTAGTACATTGTATAAGGAGGTTTCCCTCTCAAAAAGTCTTGATATTCATCTATTTTCTTCATTATTAAGGAGTGGATTACTCTTTATGGTCTCTTTATGCTATTTTCATGCTCTTTTGGGGAATTTGTTGCTTAACATCAAATGATTTTCTCCATGACCATATTCAGGACAATGACATCTTCCTCCTTCACCAGGTCTTGATATCTATTCTACTTTTTGTGGATTATGTGTTTCTACTAGACTCATCCCCGACAAGGGTGTAGAGATAGTTGGATGCCTTTAATCTTTTCTGTGATCTTCCAAAGTTGATGGTAAACTAGGGTAATAAAATGGTTATGATATTCAATGGGTCAAAGAATACCCTCATAGACCTGCATTTCCTCTTCAAAGGGGAAGAGATTGAAATAGTCATCACCTACACATACCTGGTTGTGCAGTTCTCAGGACCCTAGTTCAGTTTGCAACATGCCCTCTAGTCTCAAGTCAACAACAAATATAAATCCCTACCCCTACTTGAGAGACAATGCATCTAATACCATTTTCAAGACATCTCATCCAAGATGTATCTCATGGAATCCCTTATCCTACCTACTTTTCTATATGGTTCAGAGGTTTGGGGGACTAGTTTAATCGAGTCTAACTGGGCCTATGCTAAGAAGGTATAGACACTTATCCTTTGACACATCATCAGATGCAAATAAACATTCCCTCATCACATCATCTTGGCGGACTTTGGTGCTTGGCCCTTTCATCTTGAGATAGTGTTTAGTTTGATCTCTATTTTGCATCAAGTATAGATCGTTTTTCTACTTGACGAAGGAGCAAGACAGGTACCCATTCTTGGCATACTATTCCTCAAATACTATTGCCTCTTCTAGTTCCACAGGCCACACTCAGAGTTGGTTCGCAAGGCTCTCGACTCTTCTAGAGGCTGTAGGCATTTAGATGCATTGGATCCCTCCATTCAGATATTTCCTATATGCTTTTGGATTCCTTATCCCCACCAGATAGGATTTGAACCAAATCATCATGGATGATGTTTATAGGAAGTTTATTCAGATCATTGGGGGTAACCTCAGGGTGGGTTACACCTAAAGATATCCTTCTATGCTGATCAATTCTTGGAGATGAGAGATGTTCTCATTATTTGCATCCCTATAGTCCATTTTAGGGTAGGATCCCATAGGTTGTGGGTAGAGGCTAACGTACAGATTTACCGATCAAATAGGATTTTCTAGCTCTATCACCTTCAAGAGATTGAGACTAAGGAGAATTGCATTTTATGTTTCCCTGTCTACTACAAGATCAGAGGGCAGCTCCATTGCTTATTTAGAGATGCTCAAAATCTCTCTAGTTTCTTTAGATTCTTGGATCATAGATGTTTGGCCCTTTACTTGCAGGAGGCCTTTCGGCTTCACTCTTAGTCCATCTATCCACCTTAGAGACTAACCTCCACTCAACGTCACAGGGGATTCATCTTGTTGACCAATATATTATCACATTAATTCATAAAGGGGGTTTTTTAATTGTATTCAAAAAATAAGGTCAATATACAGTGTAGGTATTGGGGGGATAGGGAGTAGAGTATGGGGGGTTTATAGGTATTGGGGGGGTATAAAATGGGATATCTAGTACAAATAAGGAAAATCTCATAAAAATAGGGTTTTTTTAGTTGGAAATGTGTATTGGGAGGGTGATCGACAAAAGGATTTTGGTAGGTATTTATCAATATCTAGTGAAATTAGGGGTATTCTTTAATATCCCATGAAGGAATACATTATGGCATAGTGTCACTGAGTGAGGAACTTGTGCTCATCCTATCACTTCTTTTTTACGATGCTCCCATTTGTTCAAGGAACAAAGAGACACACAGATAGAGGCTCGAGCCCCAAACACAAATCCGTATAGCCTCAGAGGACCACCCAAATTTCACAGGGATCTTAGTAGCATTTACAATCCATATCTCACACCAACAGACAACGAAGATCATCTAGACTCCAATGGTAAGCCTCTTCCTCCAAGTAGTAACATAGTGTGTTGTCCAACTCTTCTTTTGGCATTTATCCATTTATCCCTATATCTTGAGCTTCCTCCATTTGGTTTCGGATGTTAGGGGAGACGGATCCAACAGATCATGAGACAAAGGAATCATTACTCATTGCAATTGTCTAGAACCAGATATTGGATAATATTTCTTTGTTCACCATTCTTCCCAACGGGCCTCCCATCCGAGAGCCCAGTGATTGCTTCTACATGTTTTATTTCATTTTTTTATTTTTGCATACTCTTTGTTATAAGATCCACTTTAGTGCTCCTACTTTGTATTGACATCATTGTAATCAATAGTCCCTTTGACCTACTTTAGTGATAACTTGTCAAACATTAATAAAATTATCTTATATTCTGCTATCTACCCCCCTTTCTCTCTCTACAACTCTCTCTCACTCACTTTTCCCCACCCCTCACTCTCTCTCTCCCCCTCCTACAATATCTCTCACTTTACCTCTCTCTTCCTCCCTCTTTCTTCCTCTCTACACCTATCTCTCTACTCCCCGCCTCTCTCTCTCTCTCTCTCTCTCTCTCTCTCTCATCACTCTTTAACCACGGGGGCTTCACTAGAAGGCAGTATAATACCACATTCATTCATATTGCGGAATTAAATATTCATGAAAACCTAAAAATTATATTGCTTATATATTAAGGGGCAAAGGATTTTTTTATTTAATGTAACAATACAAAAATACTTTGGGGTCTTTTTTATATGGTCGGGATGACAAATATCCGCTAAATGGAGATGGCGGGATCACGGCCGGATGAGAAATCAGGTTGACGCAAGGCTCGGGCTTATTAGTATGCAGGGAAATCACATCTTGAGGCATGCTTGAGGCCAAGGGGTTTCGTGGTGAAGTGGGTTTCCAGTTGATCATAGTCGAGAGACAGTGGTCATTGACAGCCAATTGTTACCAATAACACTCAGCCAGTTGTTATCAATAGCCTTGGAAGGCTCTAAGCCTCCAGAGCCTGTTATAGGCCTTGAGGGCTTGAATACCCAACCACTCGTTCCTATTACAGGCCTTGGGATGTTTATTCAGCCTCCTAGATCTTGTTACAGGCCCTGGGGACTTGGATACCTATCCCACAACAAGCTTAGTCAACGATTGGGAAACTACAACATGCAATCTAAATGTTGTACTATGTGCATTGTCTCTAGTGACATACAAGAAGTGATCTCCTATCTCTTCATTAGACCATTAGAAGTTGCAAATCATAATTATATGTGGTTGAGTAATTGCATTGTCGGTGAATTAATGTGCATCCACAATATACATCAAAAGAAGCAAGGTGCATTGTAGAATGCATGTGGGGTCATAAGAGGGGTATCATATCAATATACTAGGTATAAATATAAAGAGGTATAAAAAATGTTAATGAAAAAATTGATACACACAATATCTAGTGAAAATATGGGTTTTTTTAAATTGGGAAGGCATATGGGGACGAGGTTAAAAAAAACGATTTTGGAAGGTATTTTCCAATATTTAGTGATATTAGGGGTATTGTTTCATATGCCACGAACGAATGTGCTATGATAGCGGTTTATTGAGTGAAGCCCCCGTGTCTTTAACCCCCCCTCTCTCTCTCTTCCCCACCCCTTATCTCTCTCTATATTTCTCTACAAGAGCCTGCATGTGTTGTGAAAGCGTGTGTGCACATTATGAAAGCACATACATTTTTTGAAAGCATGTATGCATTTTTTAGCATGTGCATGTTCTTTCCAAATTAAAATTAGCGAACATGGGAAACTTACATGTTTATTGAGTTGGTTTCCTCATATATAGGTTTGAGATGGCAAACCTGGTTGTTTGGGCTACAAATACATACAAGTTTCTAAGATTCAAAATAGCTCTATATATGTATATTTGAGGTTATTTTTCTATGGGTTAGATACATATGTTGTCATTGAAACTACAAACACATATTCCAAATATAAAAAATTAAAAATAATAATATTGCTTACTATTTTTAATATATTTTTGTCTTATATATTGGAATATTAAAATAAATACATATTTTATTTCTACTAATTTTTTTTTGCCTACCATCTAAAAAATATGTTTTAAAAAAATATGTTTGACAATGTTAAGACCCTTTTAGAATGGAATGCTTTGTAATATGAAGGATATAATGACTTTGATATCTATATCTATATATATATATATTGGAAAAATAATTGTGCCCAATAACAATGTGTTCTCTAAAATAAATTCCAACGCTTAGGTATTCTAAGATAGCACTGATGGAAAAAGATGCATTATATTCATTGCGGAAGTACCCTGAATTATCCCTCTAAGTTAAGAGCAATGGTGAATTGAAACGGATGGCGGGAGGATCTCACCCAAGTAATGGTTTAACCACGGGTTGGCAGAAGGGATGGTTCATTGGGGCAGGTGCCGACATGGTATGTGGTTTTTCGAGGTTTGCATTGCCAGTAACATGTCATGATTAATTTTCACCAACCCTTAAATAGAGATCTCTTATTTACATTCTTCTTATTTACGTATTTAGACAATTCTTTGTGTTATCTAAAAAATTCTTTGTTGATTTCTAGTTTCAATTGTGAAAGTACTTTTATTTTTCTTAAAAATATTAATTAAATCTAGCATATATTCTTTAGTTGAGAAAAGAGACTCCATTATAGGGTGATGAGATTTTTTCTTTAAGATCTACAAGTTCGTGATTAAAAATCTTATTGGTTTGGTTCAACAAAATTTTGTTATTTAGTTTTGCTCTCAATTGAGATTTGCTCTTTTAGATTTCGTTATTTGCTCACCATTGAGATATTAGTTTGAGTATTGTATTTCTTAGATAGAAAAAATACATTTTTATAACGAAAAAAAAGTTATTTATGTTTTTTTCATTTCATTTCTTAGTTAAAAGAAAAATAAAAACATTTTTATCAAATAAAAAATATTTATGTTTTTTACATAAATAATTATAATCTTAAATTTAGTAAAAAAATGGACACATAAAAGCATCTTCAAACAAGTTTGTAATTATTTTTGAACATTAACCCAATATTTTAATTTTAAGATTTAAAATCTATATATATATATCATGCTTTCATTTGTATTTTGTCTTAAATAGTTTAAACGTTTTTTTATTAAACTCTTCCTTGAAGTAGCACATAGTTATATCATATGTTATGTTTCAAATTTGAGACATATTTCAAGTTGTGTATAACCAACATAGTCAAATCTTTTGAGGTGCAAATCCCTTTTAATTTACAAAAATGTCTAATAAGTATTCCTACTTGAGAGGGAAATGACCACCTTACTTAAGTAATTTTAAAATAGATTAAATATCCAAATCCCATATTAAAATGAAATTTGAGATATAATTACATAAATGTGTTTTACAAATTTAGCTAATTTAAATTTTGATTCTATATGTTTTTGGCTTTATAATTTTTTTTAAAATATTTTTTTTTGAACTGACATGTGAGTATGACATGTAATTCTAAATAGTTTTTCTTTTAAATTTTCATATATATATATGAAAATTTAAAAATATATTTTTTATTAAAAATTATAAAATAATATTCTTTATTGTCTTGAGAGGTTTTTTGACAGTACAAGTAAGACCTGTCACATGTCACAGTCACACTCAAATGTCAACTCAAAAATAAAATATTAAAAGAAAACTTATAATACCAAGAACATATAGAATCAAAATTTAAATTATATATATAGATTATCAAATAAACATGTAACATTGCAGTATCTAATTAGTGAGATTGCAAATTTGCTGAAATTACATAATAATAACGAAAATACCTCCAGAATGTGAAGTGCTCCACTGGCTGATTATTCCACGCTTCCTAAAGTGGAATGAAATGAAGCGAAATCAAATTGCTGAATCAACTTTAAGAATCATATTAAATTTTCATCCTATGCAATCGGCCACAGCGTCACATCACAACCTCTTTAGTTTTCAAATTAGCTTTTGTCACAGTGAAAGTAGGAAGTTACCAGCTTTCATTTCAAAGGATGGAAGGATCTTTTCAATAATTAGGAAGGAACCATCTTTCGTCTCAAGGAAGAATGGAGCAACCTTTCTTATGGATGAAGGAAGGAATCAACGCATGTAGCTTTAATTATATGTGAAACAAGGCCTCCTGTGTTCAAATATGAATTTGCCACAAATTATCTGCAACGCAACGAAATATGAGCAGAGCGCGGTGAAGTGGATAGTGAACAGTGGAAGAATTTAGTAAGGAGAAGAAGAGTAAGAGTCATGAACACTACAAGGATGGAGAACCTGGATAGCTTAATGGAAGCCTTCGAGACATTCAAGAAGCGAGCCCTCCTCCTCCATGGCGCCACGGAGAGATTCGATAAGCGAGTTCTCCTCCAAATGCACGATGATTTCGAGAGTGAACGAAGGGAGGCCGAAGGCAAAGCCAATTTTGAGATAAGATCGTCTTTCACAGACCCTAGTGGAAGCGGCGGCGCGGCCTGTTCGGTTCCGCTGGAAGAGATGAACCCCATTTCCTTCAACGAGTTGAAGGTCGGGGAAGTGCACGAGGGCCGGGTGGTGTACGGGACACTGTGCGCGGATGCCAACAGTATAGGCGGTATCATGACTCTGTTTGAGGACGATAATGGCCTCGCCGCCAGACTCGCAATATACAACGCCGCTCCCTCCCAGGAAGACATCAGGAGGCTTTACCCTAGGGGTATCAAGGTTGCCGTCAAGGAACCCTATTTTAAGATTGCCAGCGACGGTGGCCTTCTCATCTGCGTGGACAACCCCGCCAACGTTGTGAATCTCGGTGAGAGCCTGCTGTACGTGGATGTGGAGGACGTAAGGAAAAAAGGCAACAGCTGCTTCATAGAACAAAACTGGGACGCAGCAGCCGAGCATTATACGAAATGCATCGATGCCGTTCTGCTTCAACTCAAGATGAGGTCCTCTAACGACAATAATAATATCAATACCTGCCTCCTGCACGCGTATTCCAACCGAGCGGAGACAAGGCTTCAGGTGAAGGAATTTGAGTTGGCGCTGCAAGATTCCGACAAGGCCCTTGGGATCGATTCCAGCAATCTCAAAGCATTCTATAGGAAAGGCCGCGCTCTGGTTGGCCTGAGGCAGTATGCGACGGCATGCGAATGTTTGGAAAAATGCAAGCAGGCCAACCCCGGGCAGAAGGAAGTACAAGACGCGCTTCTCCAGGCCAAGACTTTTTACGCCCAGAACCGCAATGGCAAGTATGTCATCTCGGACTACCTACTCGGCCGTGCGTCTTCTCCTCCGGAAGTGGCCGAATTTGTTGGTTCTGTGGAGATCAAGATGACCGAAGACGGCCGCGGCCGAGGACTCTACGCCACCCGAGAAATAAGGACCGGGCAGCTCTTACTGGTAAGCAACGCTGTTGGAATTGATTATGTGAGCGGCGCCTTTCCCAACTTGACCCAAGTTAATAAGGCGTCTCAAGAAGATCTTGTGTCCGCGGTCGTCTGTGCTTCCAGGAAATCGCAGAGATTGCTACGCCAGGTTTATAGTTTACAGGATTCTCCCACGCCCACCAGCGTCGATGTTCCACCCATCGATATGTTTAAGATGGACTGCCAAATATCTTCAGGCCAAGAAGTACAAGATGAAAATTTGCCTGTGGACGTTAACCGTATTCGGGATATTATAGCACTGAACTCATATGAAGCCGAAATATATGAAGCCAGGCTGGGCCTGCAAGAACGGAAATTCAGAGGTCTCTGGCTGCTGCCTTCGTTCATTAACCATTCCTGCGTACCGAACTCGAGCTGGCTGAATATGGGAAGCGCCATGTTTATTCACGCCTCCAAGCCCATCGAGAGAGGAGAAGAGATCACCATTCCTTACTGTGATGCCCTTGTTCCCTTACCCCAGCGCCAAGCCAAGTTCAAGAACTGGGGCTTCAATTGCAAATGCAGGAGATGCATTCTGGAGCACTCTTTCAGGACATCCCTGGACCCTATAATTACCCCCAGGTTTGAGCAATTACATGGCATGACAAATCTTCCGATAAGCCCAGAATTTGGAGAATTTGCAAGACTTTGTGTACTAGAGGCAGAGGAGATCATCAGGAGTTCCCCGGTGTTAGAAACGGAAGAAGAGAGGCGCTGGATTCGTGCATCTTTTGTGCCTGCATACTTTCTTTCCACATTGTCGGCCCGCGGCTTTCCTTCCCTGCAAAAATTAAAGGAGGCCATTCAAAGCACTGTGCCTGGGGACTTTCGGAATCTGGGCATTGCAGCTGGACAGTTCAAAAGTTTCCGAGGTATGATGGGGAATAAAAATGATTCATTGATTACACGACAGGCATCAGAGCAGGCGAGGGAGGCATGCATCAGTGTCTATGGCAGACACAGTGAAGATGTTCTCAAAGCGTTCGTGGAGCAGGCGAGGGAGGCATGCATCAGTGTCTATGCAGACACAGTGAAGATGTTCTCAAAGCGTTCGTGAACAATACTTGAAACTGACTCGTGTTTAAGCGATAGTCCGCCTGCCATTGCCTTGCAAGCTTGCTATAATATTCTATTTCGCAGGCGTGCAGGCGGATTTTGTTGGATGTATTCCAATTAAG
Organism: Larix kaempferi; assembly: GCA_027924585.1. Taxonomy (NCBI): domain Eukaryota; kingdom Viridiplantae; phylum Streptophyta; class Pinopsida; order Pinales; family Pinaceae; genus Larix; species Larix kaempferi. The sequence continues at coordinate 994,384 of BSBM01000406.1, forward strand.
GTAGTTAAATTATTTAGATATGCTTAGTATTTTACAACATATTAACGAAGCGGTATGAAATATATAAAAGCTGTCTGATATTAAAAAAGATGCTGGGTTCATATTGAATATTTTGAATTGTTCTGTTCATTGTTTGACATTGATGATTCGATATGGGAAATGTTTGGGTTTGATTAACGTTGTTATATTTAGTATAGATATTTAACTTTTTAAGATGTTGAATTTGCATTCTAAACGTTTTTATTTCTTATTTAATTGGTTAGGATTTAATTTCCTGAGTTCCAAATTCAACGTTTTGTTTTTTATTTTTAGCAGTTGGTCGTGTTTTATTTCATCGGTGAATGATAATTTAGTAGATTGAATAAGCTCAAATCATGATTTCAAATATATGTTTTTATTTTTGTGTAAAATATGTATGTAGAAGTTCGAGTCATGAGTCAATCACTCTGGTTAGATGGATTCATAGTTAATAATTATATAACAATGATTTTATTTGAAATGCAAATTATGAACCTGATGGATAAATTGTTTTTTATTTTTTATTAATTATAATATAGTAATGATAATTTTTTATTTTTCTAATTATAAATATTTATATTTTAAAATTTTGAGTGATTAGCATTTATACTTTTTTATCATAAAATAAGTATATTGTTTAGATGGTGATAATTGTTATCATTTTTCTAACTAAAATTTGATTGAAATTATATGTAATTCGTTAAGCGCTTCAATGAGCTTTTCTGTGTATATGGAGGGAATCGCAACTTTTTAATCAAGATTAAGGATGGGTGGCTTTGATGAAGGATGAGGGCATATTCTTCGTCGAGCACATGTATCCAACGACAAAGATTTGAGATTGGCTGAAAGATACCCAAACGTTTTATCAAATTAACAGTAATCGGTTGTTTCTTTTGTTTAATCTAGGTATTTTGCCACGGCCGAGTCGGTTGGTTAAATGAATTGTTGAATCGTTTATTTTCCCAATCAGCTGCTCCAAGATGATCAATTATCGATCGGAGCAGTCTACCACCGTTTTTTTGCTAATCCAATTCTCTTGCCACGCAGGGAAAGCGGTTAGTAGAAGGGCGGTGGCGATCTAATTCAATCGTTTCAAACTCTATCCTGTAGCTTGCAATTCGTAGCTGGTTATAAATTGATAAGCTCGGAGTCATAGAGTCTCTTTACCTGGATGCAAAGATTATCAATGTCGCAGTCTCTCGTGCTTTCTCTTCTGGTATCTATTTCGGTGTGGATGGACGACGCCAATGGAGTAGCAATTTAAAGGTATCTATTTCGGTGTCATGATTTTAGTTTTTATTGATCTGCACAAAGATGCCATGAATTCCTATGGTTTTGCTTAATTACATTGTTTTTACATCACAGGCACGAGAAAGAATAAATGCAGTCGAAGATTGTGTGTTCATGTTCGACTGACTGTCTGTTCGTATGGTGAAGTACTTATGGTTTGTTTAGAGCCATGTTCCACTACTAGGGGGTATTAAGACAATATTTGAGACAATATTTGTGTAAATTGTCTCAAATTAAGACAAAACAAAAATTGTGTATTGTCTTAAATATTGTCTTTAAGCGAGTGTCTTAAACTATTGTCTTAAATTATTGTCTTAAACTATTGTCTTAAATTTAAGACAATAATTTAAGACAATAGTTTAAGACACTCGCTTAAAGACAATATTTAAGACAATACACAATTTTTGTTTTGTCTTAAGTTGAGACAATTTACACAAATATTGTCTTAATACCTCATATATGTAGTAGTGATAGAATGCAAATATTTATGATAGGGCACGGTGGAATCGAACCACCGATCTTCTGCATTATAATGCAGATGCTCTACCATTGAGCTAGTACCCTGCAACTTCATATACAAGAAGAATATATGTGCTTAAATGAAATGCAACTCGCTCTACCACAAGCATCATATATGTCCCAAAATCTCAAAATCCCTAAGTGCCCAAGTGCTAAGCATGCAAGTATCAAGCCCCACCTTCGTCTTGTGAAAACCACCTTTGACGACGTCCACACCCACATGGTCTGCTTCTGCCATAACCAACACTTTCGTCCATGCTCACAGGCCGCAAAAAATTATCTACCTCATATTGCCCTCTCCAACCAAGCCCACAGAAGAAAACAAGATAGTTTTGCTGCCACAATAATCAGATTGTGCAAGCTCGAAACCGGTAACCTCGCCGACATAAGGGAGGCTAGGGTAGAAACCCTAGCCCCCTAAACATTGGCTCAAAAAGTACTCTGAAAACCCCAAGTTGCAGAGCATAAAATTTATAACCCTATCTTGCCTTCCCCTGCTATCTATTCTATTGCAACTCTATCTTGCCTTCCCGCGCTATTTTTTCTTTTTGCCTATGAAAAGCTAAAAAAAACACTTAAAAATAAATAAAAGATGAAAGTGGCAAGTTAAAGACAATATGAGATTTTTGTCTTAAAATATTGTCTCAAAATGGCCCTCCTGTAGTAGTGTACTATAAAATCAATTTAGACATTATAATTGTTTCATCCTCCTTCGGTCTAGGCAAAACATAGATGATAGTATATAAATACTTATTAGATGATAGTATAATATATAGTAGATGATAAATACTACCATTCATTATAATTATCTATGCCAACTTTGAGGAGAGTCATTTTTTCTAAATTGAATACCTAATCTATAAATGGAAGAACTAAATACCTAATCTGCAGTGATAAAGGTCTCCTGGCTGTCCATTTATGGTGAAGGCATCGGACAAATTAGGCGCCCCACCTGTGAGTACTTCTTGATTTATCAGGGAGATGGGATGATCACTACTCCACCACTCTCCTGATAAATAACATTATCGCTTTTAATCAGTATTAACCATTAAAACTTGTAAGACATGAAAACATTTGTGTATTGAATCCCATGACATCCCATCACCTATTATAATAGGAATTTCTGCGAAGGGTTTAGGAAAGGGATATAAGCTTCCTCTCTTAGGAAGGATCACTATAGCTCCATGCACAGTACTTCGGAGCCATGAGAAATGAGCATGCCACCACAAGGTTCCTTCTTGTCCAGTAATGGTGAATTTTTGTGTAAAATTTCCACCTGGCTGAATCAGACATTGTGTAACATATGCAGGTCCATCGGCCCACCCTGTACGCAATTGTTTCACTCCATGCCTGACATATTTAAGCACTAATTTTATCATCAAACCCATCTATAATATCATATATGAAAACAAAAGATGTAATGTTATCACAGATCTTCATAAGGTTGCAGAGACATACCAGTGGAGAGTAGCATTGTACTTGGCTCTGTTATAGGTTTTAACAATAACAGTGTCCCCATCATGTACAAGGATAGTTGGACCTGGTAGCTGTCCATTGACGGTGACATATGTAGACTTCTTGCATAGCCTGGTAACTGTCGTCGGTTCAATCTGTGCAGGCATTCAAAGCATCAAATATTCCAGATATCAGCTACATCATCATATAGGATTTATTATTCCAAGTTTATGGGCACGAAGAAATAAAACTTAAAATCAAAGAATAAGCAAACTTACAACGAAGCTATAATGTTGGATTTCTGCGTTTATGATAGCAGCCAAATAAGCAACAAATAAGAGTAGAGAAACAAGCCCAGATGGAGATAGGCGCACTAATGGCAATGACATTATTGCAGGAGCTAGATCTCCTGTAACCAATATACTTGAAGAAGTAACAATAAATACAACACAACTATGCTATGTGATTAAAACAGGATGGACATTGGTCATTTGTATTCAAAAAGTACTCACACTAATCTTTTGGTTGCTTTACATCATTTTCAGGAATAATTTGATAGCTTGCCTTTTCTGATAAGATTTACGAAAGTACATTGCAATAGGAAAATAAATGTTACCAATGTCAAACCATGAACTCTCATGTCCTCCTCCAAGAACATATACGCACTTGTCAAAAGCAATTGCAGCAGGAAAAGGACGAGGTGTACGCATAGGAAATGCAGGCTTCAGATTGTTTTCTGGTGGGAAAAAAATGTCCACTGTTTCAAGCCACTGATTTCCACTACAGCCACCTATAATATAGAGAGCAGAGCTACTGTTGTGTGTGGGAGCAGATCCAGAGGCTTGTATGCAACTTGTTTCAAAATCTTTCATATTTTCTTTTTTTTTTCTCAAAAAATACTCATTTGTTCTCGCAGCTCAGCTACCCTTGTCCTTAGGGATGAAACTTATGAATCAATCTTCATCTATAAGATACACTGGAATAACATTGGACTCATAACCTACCATCAGTATCAAAACAAACCTATTAATTTATTAAAAGAATTGATTAGCAAAATATATTACTCCAAGAACAATGTCGTAAGTTTAATGGTAATAAAAGTAAATAACCATATATAAAAAAGAGGCAAAATAGAAACAGAAGAGGTTATCACACAAGCAAAGAATTAATTAAGGTTGAAAGAGATAATACACTATAAACATCCTGCAAAAGGGAGTAAAAATTTGAGATAAGCGGTTAAAAGAAGGAAAAGTGAGACCCTTATGAGGTAATTTTCACCTTTAAATCCTATTAGTAGGCAGGATCAGATGATGGTATCAATGAATTGAACCATTTATTGATGTTCACCAATAAGAATTGGGATTGGGATTTGCTACCATTCTTGAAATAGTCCAATTACGAACCTTATCCTAAGTATTGGTGTATTTCCTAAATCAGCATATTAAATGGAGTCTTTCAATTATCACATACCACGATTACTTTCAAGGTCCACATCAAAGTGCAGAGAAAAGTTAGATTATGTAGAAAGCAAACATAATTACCCACACTGTTACATGTTTACCAGAAATTAAATTTGACAATTAAATTCCTCATTTCCAGGGACAAATTCTTCTGTGACATCTGCACTTTCCCATCCATTTAGAAGAAGTTGAAGTGACTCTAGGTAAGCAAAGGATGGCATCAACCCCGGTCCATCAATGTTAAAGTGCTTTCTTATTAACACCATAAAGCATCCCCCTACATATTTGGGCATTTAAAGCTTTCAAAAGCAGTTAGGCACAGGAATTTTTTTTCCTAAAATCTACGATGTTAATTGCTAAATATAATATGCATACATGGCATTAAATTAAGCCTCAGTAAACTAATTGAGAAGGCACTTTGCAATTCACGATGTTGCTCAACCTGTGCTGCTTCCACCATTTCCCTCAATTCTACACCCTCTTGCGGTATCTATACATTTCATTCAGGATGATTCACATGATCTCATAGAACATAAAAATAATCCCACAATAAATTAAGCACAAAAGGCACTGGTGCACAATCAATCCAGTCATGGAAAATTGCAGACATGTCCATATTGACCTGTTTTAGAGATGCAGATAAATGTTGAATCTCTCTTTCATGCAACAAGCAGGAGGCTGTGTTCATGGAAGGAGCATTTGGTGCTTGAAGAGTCGCAACAGAATTTTCCTCTGGAGGAAGACTGCTGCTTGGCCTACTTGAGACACTTCCTGCAGGAGAGGGAAGCTCTGAGTCTGAAATGCAGAGATATTCCCCATAGATTTCTGTTCCAGCATTATCAAATTCATTGGGCAAATAAAACTCCACCTCTTGTTCCGATTCATCATACAACAATCATCTTCCACTGTTCTCATCTTGGAATCTCTGATGACTGGCTGGAGATTGCAACTGGCTATCTATTTGCAAGTTTTCACCTTGTTCCAGACCCATAGAGGACCTAGGGGGTGACAAAGGATTCAAAACTTCAGGAATAGATAACTTGTCTTTATGAGGTGGGTGTAGCTGCCCCAGAAACAACATAATCAAGTTATATGTCTATTGGTGATCAAGCTCAAATTTGAAGTGGTTTCTTTGACCATAATAATTACCTCTATTGGTGATCAAGCTCAAATGATCATCCTTAGAAGAGTATCCTATGAGATTCATAAGACTGGGGTGGGAGTGTTTCCCAAATGGTTCGCTTCAGTTATTAAGAAACCCCACAGAAACAAGAAAGGATCCAAGTTACACCTAAATCCAAAATTCTTATTTGACATACAAACTTGAAACATAAAAATATATGTATTGGGGTGGGGGAGTTGCCCCAAATAGTTCACTTCACCCTATCAACGAATGCCAAAAAACAAAAAACAGTTCCGGTTACACATAATCCCAAATTTTTATTAACATTTAAACTTGAACCAAAGAAATATACCTTCATAGAAAATGGCCTTAGAAGTGTGCTAGTTTAAGTTTGTATGCTCACCTACCATTCATCGCATCCCTATAAGCTCTCTTTGTTGAGTTTCTTCACAACAATAACCATACAAGTTCCCAGCGTTGCAGCCATCAATCACCCATAAACCTATGAGAACATAAAAGTCACATATCAATCATCCATAAACCTATGAAATATATATATTTTTAAAGATGAACTTTCAATTACGCATAGACCTATCAAATTTTTTTTTACATTAACTTAGAAAACATTTGAATAAAAGGTAAAACCTATCATAATTCAATTGTGACAATAAGGGTAATTATTATTAAATGGAGAATATTCATTATTGAATGTTGTTGACTAATCATATTTATTTAGGGAAAATCACCTCACATGAAATAACTCACAAATAGTTTGTAAAAAAGCACTCTCATTCTTATCACATACCTCTAAATCTTCAACTAAAATTAATCAAATACATTTCACATAACTTGAAACAAATATTTTTTTCCAAAACAAGAACTTTAATAAACATGTCAACAAAACTCATAATTTTTTCCTATTTTTGGGAATTTTGTTTCCAAATGACAAACAAAATAATAACATAAACAAGTCATATATCAAGCACTCATAGATTTCTAAGATATTTTTTCCAAGATATAAACTTTGAAAACATTTGAACACTACTTTATAACCAAATAGGCAGCCAAAATGTTTTCATTTCATATGTTAAATACATATTCTTGTCTTGTATTTTATTTCTTAAAAAAATCAATTTACCAAATCATAATCCATTTGTTATTTACATCATTTTATAAGAAAATTTTGTAATCATGATATTAAACATAATTAATTTTCTTTTAAAATTTTAAAATCTTAATCATTAAGATACTTATTTTTGTTTCTGCAAACAAAAACTAACACAAACAAAAGTCATATTCAATAAATCAGAGATCTATCAAATAGTGAACAACCGGGCAGATCTACGACACAGTGAAAAGTCTCTCTTTTAATATTTTAAATTTCTAAAATATTTAATAAATTCAGATTAAGATGAATTCACAAATACTATCAATGACTAAGTCATCGATAATAATATGCCAAACAAAAACCTAAATTTAATAATAATAAAACTAGGAATTCATTATCTTTCCACGTATTTCACAAATACTATCAATGACTAAGTCACCAATAATAATATGCCAAACAAAAACATAAATTTAATAATAATAAAACTAGGAATTCATTATCTCTCCACGTATTAACATTTGTTGAATGTTTAAAAAGCTATTCTTTTAAATATTGATATGAGTTATAAAAGAATAAAATAATGGAAATGCATTTCACATCAATGCTTATGCCCAGTTATATGAATTTTAATGCGGTGCATATCATTGAGCTAAAATTTATATTATCACTGGCATTTTAGATAACAGTAAGTTTAATGTAAATGCAAAAGACTGCAAAGTTATTTATGACGTTCATGTAATGTTGACACCTTGCCAATGATAAATTAGAGGATTTTACTAGTAAAACACTTGAACAGATTCACTTTAACGATATGCATTAAATGTGAATGAAAAGGAATTATGTGCACATTCGTCCATTTTAACCATGGCTATATTAGGATGATGGGCTTCTTTGCACTCATATCAATGAAGCAAGCTAACAACTCAATCCTATGATATTATAGTCTTGACCTGATATCTTGTGTGTGACTTTTATGGACAGAAAGGCATATCTTCATAATGCCTTTATCTTTGTCTACCTCATTAAAAAAAATGAATGATTAAGGCACTACTAAATTTTTTTAAACTTGGGTGACCTACAAAATGAAGTTATAAGCATATATGTATTATGGTTGTGAGAAAAGTTACTATTCCAACTAAACAAATCTAAGCCTAATAAAATGTTGCATTTTCACATTCTGCTTGAAGCTGTCCCAAAGATTGAGCCATTGTCAACCATAAACCATCCTAATAATCCTTTATGATCAATAATGAGTATATCATCCTCTTATCAATCTTCATGGATGAATCATTCATATTTTTATTCATCATAATTTATTGCATTTGATGAGAAGGCTTTGGAATTATTATAAATGGATACATTGGTTCATTGGATGTGTGATATAGAGATTTGGGTGATCTTTGATCAAGCTCATGGCTGTGTAAAACCATTGAAAGCAGCATTCATGCATGATTGCAGTATTATTTTTTATCACTAAGTGGAGATCTACATAAACTAGTGCATCAACTAATTCTATTGATCAAGCCTATATGAACTCTATGTGTCTCTGATGGAGAATATCATAGAACAAATGCACTAAGTCCATATTGTTGAACAAAGCGAACAACACTTATGGTACTAGGGTTTATAGTGTTCAAAAGCATTTGACCAAGCGTTAGCCATGCATTGGGGTTCAAAATTCATGACCTGAGAAGGTTCTAATACACATAAGTCGCACCATTAGCACTAGCAGCTGATGGCTATATGTTTGAAAAAAGGCCAAAATGGCAACTTGCAACAAAATTAAACACAAAACATAGCACTTGGGCACTAAAGAACTATTAATGCAGAGATAAATTTACAGTAGATATTCTTCTTCTTACCACTCTATCACCTGAGAGAAGGAAAGCTCTAAGACGACAATGAATAAGTGCAGAACTCAATACATCAACTAGTGCTGGTCATTAGGCCGAGATGGACTCTATGTGGCTCTAATGGAGGAAATACAAGGCCATGATGATTACAGAACTTCCCACAGGTTCACTGATTTCACTATTTTCACTCATTTCACTAGTAAACATGGGAAACGATTGAGTATAGAAATCAAAAGGCATGGCTGCAAGCACAAATCTGGTATAAAAATGGAAAGGTGTGAATACAAGCACAATTTAATACCACACAATTTTCCTCTCTTTGTCTTCCCAAAACGTTATAGAATTCTGTTGGAATCATAAACCTAACATTAATACGCATCCATACAATTAATTATACTAGCTATTAAAATGTTAAATAAATGAATATCACAGAAAAAAAATAGTAAAGATAATAGATAAGCCAGCCCTAAAATTAACTCATACGCCACCCATAATGACTATGACTATGAAAAGTGAAATCAGTAAAAATAACACACAAAAATATGTAGGGATGACAAAGACGGAAAAAAAACTTGTGCAATAGAGAAAGAAAAGAAAAGAAAAATGCAACCAATGGGGAGGGAAAGTTAGCCTAAACTACCATACCTATGCATTTCGAAAGCTCTGAACAAGGAGAACTGAAGCAGCAATCCATTTTTTTGCTGAGCACGAATGCTTGCCATGTTGCTTCCAAACGACATCACCTGAGGTGTCATTATTTGCACCCACTACACCAAGTTCCATTAACTGAAGAATCCTGGTACAGGCACATGGGTTTCAAAATAGTTGGCTGCTCAGGAAATCCAATGACTTCCAGAGCACACCAAATGCATAACACGCCAAAAGAGATCACTTGGAGAACATGCTGGACAGAACAGCGATTAAGCGTGCTTGGCAACATTGGATAGGAGAGAACATCATATGTCTCTGGTCTCAAATCCTTCTGCTGGTTATTTCTCTGGTTTGAAATCCTTCCCGTGGCTATTTCTCCGGCATGTCATCTTAGAGCTAGTTATTTTCCTGGCCGGAAAAAAGACCAAAAAAAATCCACGGCAACCCTTGTTTTAAACTCCACAATGCCCAATTAGGACAGATCCCTGACAATTGATCTCAAGGCCTGGCTATTGCTACAGAGCTTCGGATTCAAACTGGGTTCGAATTTGGGTTTTAACTAAGCGGGTATTGAAGTTAGGGACTCGAAGGGTTTTGAGGGTTTGGGAAAGATGGGATTCATGGCCTCTACACACAAATTTGAAGTGAAGATTGCGAATGAGTTGGCACTTTACTTGGCTTCTATGGGAAAAAATGGGTCATGGCAATCAACCTTAAAAATGAGCAGGGAACTTAGAAACTGAAGCATGAGGATTTTCAACCTAGGAATCCGGTATGTTATTGGGGCAGGAGAATGGGGTGAGGGTTTCGCCCCTGCCGCCTCTGTTTAAGGGCAAGCAAAAGAAAACCATCTATCAAAAGGTTGCCACATCTAATAGGGGCATAGATGAATTATCGATGAACAGAGGTAAAACTAGGGATGTGGATCAAAGTAATTTGCAGTTCATGGACTATTCCAAAGAACGTGAAGGGCGAGACCAAGCATATGGATAAATTATTTCAAGAAAAGGATTTTACTGAAACAAAAAATTAAATCAACCCAAAAGGGATGGTTAAGTAAAAAATCCAGTAATTTGCCCACATTTGGTTGGATTCACCTAGGCAATTATGACCAAGGAACAATGCCCAATGAGACGGTTTTCAAATTATGATTCAACTGACAATGCAAAGTGAAACAGTAGATATGCCAGTCTAATAGATGAACAAACCGGAAGAACCATAATAAACCCCAATCGCGGTCTGGAGCAGGGAGAACTCTTCTTAGTCAAGAGGATGCTCTAGTTATTGAACGATTCGAGTGAAACTTATCTATGCTCTGTTCATATAGATTTAGATCCCACTGTACCTCTGCAACTCGGCCTATCAACTACATTACCTGCTTATTGGCTTTGATTTCCTCATGCTTCCATTGCCGAGATTTCTCTGTATCTGCTCCACTAACCCTAATTATTGCTTTCCCAATATGAAAATTTTCCCCTTTTCCCTCCTCGTTATTACCTTTCCCCTTTTTCCAGCCTAACTGAGACAAAGATCCAAAATAATAAAATATTAATTAAAAATAAAATAAAGTAGCGGGAGTTTTAAGACGAAATTAAAATTTCGTCTTAAACAAATGTCTCAAAATGACCCCCCATGTCGTAGTGTTCGACTGACTGTCTGTTCCGGTTGTGCGTTGCTGTTGGCATTTATTGCTCTCCATATACAGTTTGGAATTTATGCTCTCCATGTACAGTTTGGTCATTTACATTTGACGCTGCTGTTGTATCTTTTCAATGCTCTCGGCTCGAGGGAGCATGTCTTTGTTTTCAGGCTACACTTTCTTTCTTGTCATGCGAATGGTGCATCTTTGTTTCTTGTCATGCGAATGTTGTATATTAGTGTTATCGCTTGATAAATTTGGGCAAAGACATGTGAATTTATGCAAATAAAAAAGGGTTTCCTTAGCCAAATTGGGTTCTCTAAAAGTTTAGTTGCAGGTCATTAATACATTTTAGTTGTTTAATGGGCATCAAGCAAAATTCCCCGAGTCCACATTCCTGGGTATGGTTTTCAAAGAAATATACATGGGTTTGTGGAAAACAGTGCGTATGTGAAGCAACACTGCCAATGAGCATTGCACAGTAAATTGATTGATAATTGATGATCCTTTTCTCTGGGCGACAGAGTACAAGGTTGATAGATTTCGGCTTGATCTTATGTGAACATTTGATGTGTAAATAGCAACGCGGAGGTAGGAGTCCCCAAAAAGAGAATTTTATGTGTCAGGTGCCGATGGTAATTGTAACCGTCGGTGCATAACAGAATATTTCAATTTTTGAATTTGAAATGCATATGGGACATGGAGGGTTTTGAATTTCTCATTACAAGAGGGTAGAAATCAATTGTAAAATTCCACAAAGATGCTTGCGGTAGATTATGGTCAAACAATCGTCGAGTTGATGAAGCTACTGCAAAAAATAAAAAAATGGAAATGACATTAAAAGCTTACCGAATTTGATGAAGTAAATAGATCTATGTCGAATTTGTTGATATTCTAGCTCTGGAGCTACTACAGAAAGATGCACGTCTAAATTCATAAATTATTATCAATAGATTGGTACCGCAACCATATTATTGCAAATGATAATGGACATCATGAGGTTATGGTTGGATACTCTGATTCAGGAAAAGATTTAGGGCATTTTACTGCTGCATGGGAATTATATAAAGCACGGGAAGATGTTAATCAAATTGGAGCACTGAAGGTTGTGTACAAAGAGAGATCGATGGCTCTTAATACATTCCGCACCATCCACATGCTCGGGAGATAGGAGAATTAGTGGTTGCGGAATACAAACCACCATCACACGCGTCATTTTTTTTATACATGCGCGTGTGGGAAAGATGGTATTGGAAACCATCCCAAAGGCCATGCGGAACCACCTTTTGCATGTACGAAAGGTGGTTCGAAAAAATGTGGTTGTTACGAAAAGGTGGTTCGGAAAAATGTGGTTGTTGTCAAAGTTTTGAGTCAGGATTTTTCGATTTTGACATTTTAGTGGGTATTAGGATTTTGGATTGGCTTTTCTTTTCAACTATAACCAAATAAAATGAAGTTTCATTAATAAAAGATGCTTTTGGGATGCCACGTAAGGAAGTTCCACATTTCCCTTTGAGCAGTTTGCAATACCATTTTTCCACCTGAGGATGTATCAAAAAATGATGCGTGTGACAGTGGTTTCATACTGCAACCACCCATCGTCCTTATCTTTAGTGCATGTAGACGATGCGGGATGAATCGAGAAGGATACAATCTATATCAGACCCGCAAGTGCTAATCCATCGATACAATCTATATCAGCGCAGCGTGTTTGATGTGAATTACCGTTTGAGCGCTATTTAAGAAGGAGAAAAAAGGTTTTTACGAGAACCCGAGTTTAGCCAATGTCGTTGCCCAATTCTACTGACCATTATCTTCATTATGCCGTTCAACAGCATGATAGGGTGGGAAGGGTGTACGACGATTCAGGGTTTCGACTTGAAACAAAAAGCTATTGGGACTATTCGGCATTTCAATGGCAAGGGGCATTGATGCACTTCCACTGGAGGTTCCCTCATCCATATCTGCATTAAGTTCGGCTCCCGATCTTGAGCTCTGCCCTTGCTCCATATTCAAATGGTCATGGATCCCTAAAGTAATTAATTCTTTTCCAGCAGATTCAAAAACTGGCCTGATGGACTGGGCTTCCAAAACTGGTTGTTGAGGTTCCGCGGTGGTTGTGCAAAGGCGATGATTCCAAGAAGGATACTGTTGAGCTAAGGAACTGGAGCTGTCCAATGCTAATAATCATCGGCGACATTACACAGTTGGCAAAGGTAGCAGAGAGCGAGAGGCTGAGAAATGGAAGAAGCTGTATTTGGGTTTCAATCTTGAAATACATAATCTTCAGATTTAAAATGCAAATGTAGTACGAGAGGTGGATCACTCGGGGGTTGGTGTTTGGCGCTTATTTACATTTTATAACCATTAACATTAGAGTGTTAGCGTAAATTTTGAGATGTCAATATGTCATGTCATGTTAAATATGCGTATTGCAAATCTCTGGTAGAGAGTCAATTTGAAATGGCAGAGGGCATTGTAAGAGTGATGAAATTGTGGTCACTTTCCTAACATCAGGACAGTGGAACAATGAAGCAATCCCTATCACTATGCCCTGTATTCTCTACTCCACCCTCTTATTTTCCTTTTAATTTGATTTGTAATATAACATCTTCTTCTCTAATATGAAATTATGCTCTGGGGACAAGGGCTGGAGTTTGTCATTCGATTGATATGGTCTTCCGTTGTATAATCCAACTCTCACTGGATCTAAATAATCCCAAAAGACAACAAATTCCCACGTAAGCTTGACGAATTATGCACAAAGAGATCTCAAAAATACGTTTGTCATTTTTCTGCTGTAGCTCTTAAATTTTGTATAAATTGGATGACTTGGAAGAATGAAACATGAAAGCATGCTCTCTTGGTTATAAGCATCTGTATACATATAAGGATGACTTTGAAGAATGAAAATGGAGGCATGCCCTGGTTATAAGCATCTTTACTGATTTGTTTTTGTTTAATTTGTGTTGCAATTGTTTATACATAGGATATGATTATTTAGAAGAATGAAAATGAAGATATGCCAATTATCGATGGTATTTATTTTTTCAATTTATAGAGTTTTTATTTTTACTTTTGCATTACCACATTGTTTCCATTTTCAATTACATATTTCAATATTACGACTTTTACAAACTAAATCTACAATTTCTTATTGACTTTTATATTTTGACTTAAAACACCAGATAGACTCTCCTTTAAAGATGAGCCTATGAAAACCTAAGCACTCTTGGATCTCCCATTCAACAGCTCTAACCTAACAGGCTGGCTTCCCCATTGGGAGAGTTCCTCAGATTTATAATTCATCTACCCTGGCCTTCAATGAAGTTGTCAGATTTTTAATCATGCTTGTAATTCTTGGGATCAAATCGGCCATGTTCCTTGAATCCTCTGCCACAAAGGAACCGGTTGCTCCTTCAACTGGAAACGGAGGCAGGAGGAGCTCCACTGCCCTTCTTTCCTTCCGTGGCTTCATCGGCTATGATGATCTCGAGCAATAACTAGAGAGGTGAATCAAGTTTCAGGTTTGCGCTTTTTCTATGGACGTTTATGCATAGAGCTCACAATATCCCTTGAAAAAGATGATGTTGATATAAAATTCATAGAAATTCAAAGGAAAACGTAATTGTGGCATTTAAGATACCCATTACGTACATGATGTGCATATCTACATATGTTCGAAGGACATTCATTAGTACTATAGTCAATGTAGATATTAGAAGTATTTATGTGATAAATGCATGTACATTGGATATAACTTGACTGGTTGCTAGGCTTAATTTTTGTAAGTCAAACTAATTTGACTTTACAGTATGTTATTTCTCATTATTTATTAATACTATATATTAAATATAAATTTTTTAAAATAAAAAATAATTTTCAAATGTTATATTTCTAATTTTTATTAGTTTAAATCTTTAAAATGATGTACAAGCTATAAAGATTTACTTTACTTTAAATCTTTAAAATGATGTACAAGCTATAGATGATATGTTATAGCTATTTTTTAAATACAAATATTTACTTTTAAATAAAAAATATTGTATGTTTTAGCTTCTTTAAATTGGGCAACTCATTCTTCCAAAAGTTTCATTAAAAAAGCTAACAACAAAGAGCTGAAAACATTTGCATCTTCCATCATTTAATTTTAATCGTTACTTTTTAAAAAATCATAAACTTAAATACAAGAAATTATAATTTGGCAATGCAGTTTATTTAATCTCATTTAATGTCCATATTTCAAGTTTATTTAATCTCCATATTTATAGAGTTAAGTTATTTTTTAAAAATTATTAATTTATGATGTTTTTTTATGTGATCTTTAGTCTTTGATATTCTTTAATATTTATCTTTTAATTTAATTTATAATTATAAAATTTAATAAATAAATAATTTTTTTGTTTAATTTTTAAAATAAATAAATAATTAAAAAATATATATTATGTGAAAGAAAAACATTTTAATAATAACATATTTATTAATATTGGTAGTTTCCTTTCCTTTACTTTACTTTATATATATATAATCTTTTTTTTTTACTTTATTATTATATATATATATATATATAAAAGAAATGATTAATTTATAATATTTTGATGTGATCTTTATTATCTTATTATTTGCTGATTATTTTTAATTTAATTCATTATGCTTTTAGGTTTATAAAAAAAATATTAAGATAATTTTATAAAAGAATTATAGAGCTTAATAAATAATATTAATTTATTTATGATTTGGATTTTTTATTCAATATAATTTTATTTTTAGAATAAAATGGTACTCATGTACATATATATCAATAATAACAATAACCATATTAATATGTGTATAATAATAACTCTAATTCTCTAAAGAAGGGTATAAGGAATAGAAAACTCTAAATCTTTCAACAAATTAACTTTTACATAATGATTACACACTATTGAAGAGAAAACTCTAAATCTTTCAACAAATTAACTTTTACATAGTGATTACACACTATTGGGTGTGCAAGAAGATGAGGGTCACTTTAGATGCAATGATGTAGTTAAAAAACGCGTACGCGTTATGTAGTTAAAAATCGCGTACGCGATATGTAAAACTAAAAATGAATTTAAAAACACAGTCGGCCGATTGCCGACCACCCGCGACACTCACGCATCAGAAACGCGAATAGAGGCGAAATTGACCCTGGACGAAGACGGTTTGTGGCCCACTCAACTATCCGTGTTGCTCGATTTAGCTGGAGGGGAGACAAATTCACCGGTGCATTCTCATCTAGTCAGGTAATTCATTCACCCAAATCATTTTTTTGTGATTTTTTAATCCAAATTACTATTTTTTTATTGTTTAACCTAGTTTTGTAATATTGATCAAATTGGGAATAACCCAATTTTTAATTAAATTCACACCTCAAAATGAAACCCTTTTCAAAAAACTCAAAACTTCATAATCAAACCAAAAATTGAAAAAATTAAAACTCCCCCCTTTCTACAATGTATTCATCTAAGTCACCCGACACGAGGACACGGGACACGAGTGTCCCCACCAGGCTTCAAATTTGAAGCCTTCAGGCCACTTCAAATTTTACCCACACGTCATAGAAGGCCACTTCAAATTTTACCATGCAAAAAAAATTTAATTTCATGGTAAGCCCTTCAATAATTAAATTAACCACTACTGTTTAAAATTGCAACAGAAGGGTAGCTTCAAATTTCACCCATCAACACTTTTTAGTGGGAAATTGGGAATGCGGCTACTAGCTAGGTGACTTGGGAGTGGGACTCGCTTACTCTCCAATATCCACGTGTTCGATCATCCATGGATCATGGACCATTGGGCCTCTAATAATATCATTGAGCAACTTACGTGGACGGGCTTACACTGAGTAGCCCATGGCTTGAACGCTTCGAAGTTCTCGTGTTTAGCGCTTACGTGTTTAACACATTTAATGGCATCAACAAAATTATTAAACCTGGAAGGTGGCTCATACGTGTTGTTGCTAGCGGGCTTACCAAGTTACAAGTTATCACATACCAATTCGTGAATGCTGACTCCATGAGTTAATTGAGTATTCAATGTATAATATATTATGTTAATATGCCCCCGCGAATTTGGCATTTCAGACAAAATCCACAATCCATAAACTTCTTGTAATGTTGCAGGTTGTTGCTCCTGCCCGTGGCCCCTACCTATAGACCTGTGTTTTCTTTGTTGTATCAAGTTAATCCTACCATCTACGGCTCCCAGCCTCACACTTTGTGTTTTCTTTGTTGTATCAAGTCAATCCTGCAGCTCCCAAGTTCCACCTTTTGTTTTCTTTGTTGTATCAAGTCAATGCTGGAATTCCATGCTTCCATGGCTCCGACCATATTGCATGAATAGAAACAAGCTTTTTCTTATACCCCTATTCCACTGTGGTTGAGCTACTTCCAAGTTCCACCTACCCTATCTCCTCCAGTCCTCCAGGATAGTTTGCGGAGCGAAGCTGGCAATGCCAGCCTGCCATAAACATATTTAAAGAAATTCGTTTTCTTTGAGGAGCTCAACTTCAAGGCTGACTAGATTTTTGACATCCTATGAATTTACAGGTCTGCTATATCCACTGAAAAATAAAGCCTCTCAACTTTACTACGTTAGTAAACATTGAAATTTTGATGTACTATTACATTTTCAAATGAAAAGAATAACTTATTATTAATAAAAAAATCAAATCATATTAATATATTAATGAATTTGAATTTAGCTTCCCAATATTAAAATAAATTATACATTTTAAATGATCCACAACCAAATATTATCCTGAGAAGGAAATGGAAAAAAAGGAATTTCCTCAACACAACATGCTATTTCCTTATGATGATGCTTTTATGTTTATGATTACCAACCTTGGAATCAGGTTTGGTTATCCGAAGGTGTAATATCTTCTAAGCTAAGTCAATAGGTAGGGATGTTGGTATTGATATAATTATGACAAAGTTTTATAAAGGATTAGGAACAATTCCGTTGGCTTGTAGATGACATATTTATGGATAAAAAGCTTGTTGTTATGAGATAATGACATCATGCCTCAAAAACATGTCCCATACAATCTAATGTTAATGGGCGCTCTACATAGAAATTGGAATGTCAACATTTGTGAGTACAATAAATATGTGGATGATTTTGGCCTACTACAACTTTAATATATTGAGTGGATTGATAACCTTCACAATTATATAAGAGATTGTAGCTATGACTAGGAGGAGAGTTAACAATGCAACAAAATCAAGTAATCGAATTTTGTGCATAAAATGAACATAAGACTCCCACCAAATTTCACTGAATCTACGTCTTAACAAAAGAACTCATCGTTTCACGGGATTCCACCCCATCAATCCTTTTAACAGTAATGGCCATAACAGTTGCTACAACCCTAGCGCGAGAAAAATCAATCGAGCTACGCATGACAATATTTGAAACCAGACTTTTTGAACTCCCTATTACGTCATAGGAATCAATACTACTTTCTCCACAACATGTGGCACCCTCAATATCTTCCATCACCGCAATTTACATTTGATAAAAAACTTGTTCCCAAATAGTAATTACCCCATTCTTTGCTCTAAAAAGGCCTCGGTTAACCTAGAATCCAATCCATACAACATGAACACATCCATATATACACATAGAATAAATATTAATAAATTTCTCATAGCCCTTCAATAGTGTTCAATATCTCATAGCCCTTCATAGTGAAATGGGACCCCACCCTTCAAATTTGATCCCTGGTCCCCACTAGACACGGTGACCCCCGGAATTATGACACGTAGGACACGGTGACCCCCGGAATTAATATATTTTTAAAATATATTAAAATTTAAAAATATAGACATATAGATCATCCAATAAAATTTAACATTTACAATTACAAATATTCAATAGAAATTACATTTACAATTACAAATATGAAATATTCAATAGAAATTAGATCATTCACAAATCACAACACATTTGTCATTCACAATCACAAAACACAATGAGACATTGAGACACATAGATGCAAACTCATCACTGCCTTGATCCTCCTCCTCCATGCCTGAATCAACAAACTCATCACTGCCTTGATCCTCCTCCTCCTCCTCTCTGCCAATCTGACTAACTTACTTTTTAATTGTCAAATGTTTAATTTTAAGTTTTAAATGTATGTAAGTAAATGCCATTAAATTGCTTATGTGAGTTTGATTTAATACATGTTCAATTTTGAAGAGACGTCATTATATACCATGTATATGTTTCTAATGATTTTCGTATTAATGTCTTTATTGCAGTTGCGGCTATGGATGCCAATGCCGAAATATTGATTGAGCTTGCCCAATTGAGGGGCATAAGTGCAGCTTTTAGTGGTGGCGACAGGATTCACCGTTCACTTGCATCAACCTTGGATGCAATTGTGGACACAATTTCACAATCTACGAATGTCCTATATGATATTGCATCTTACAGAGAAAGAAAAAGACAACAATATGCTGATGGACTAGATTACAATGCAGTAAAAAAGTTGAAAATATCCAAAGAGGTTATATTTGCATTGTTTAGGGACCCTCGGACGGGGGAAATCCCTAATGAAAGCAAGCCGCATATCTCCATTGAGTGGTGCACGTTTCAACCATTTGTTGATAACTGGATGGACAGATGGTACATGGTTTTTGATATGCCACCACACAACAACAGGGAAATTCCCTTATATTTCCTTCGAAAGATGTACGCAGAGTTCGTGTTGCATAAACACGTTAACTATTTTGACATCTTACAGTTCCAGGGGATCGGTGGGGGGATGCCCCAAAACCGACCCAATGCCAGGCTTCGAGACCAGGATCGCCCTATCCCTGCACCTCGCAGGCAGTTGCCTGGGCCAGATGTCCCACCAGCACATCGCATTATTCTGCAGACACGGGATGCATTTTTGAGTTTGGCACGGGCGGTTGTTCGCCATGGCAGGATGGTTCAACATATGGGTGAGGAAGGGACATCTGTCCCTGGTGTGGTACATACACCAGCTCGTCACCATGCAGGACCATCAGCTAGTGCAGGACCATCAGGACCATCCACTAGTGCAGGACCATCAGGACCATCCACTAGTGCAGGACCATCAGCTATTCCCCATCCTAGTACTGATCCTCACGAGTGCACGTCATGTGGTCGTCCCTGCTATGGTATTGCCTCAGATGTTGCCTTCAGTGGCTTTTTGAGAGAGGTATCTTGATGGTTAATTGTAATAAATTCTTCATTTATTTTCGTCTTTGTACACATATATATAGTTTGAGCTAATATATTAATTTTGTGAACTTGCAGTTGATGATGATTGCCGGCAGTGACGCCCCAGAGCCGGATGTTCCAGACTCTACAGGGGGGCATGATGCTACCCATTCGGTAGGCCCATCTTATATACCACCTATTGCCGTATCTCACACCGAGGTAAAAATTTTAAAATTTCAGTTTATTAATACTTGTTAATTTGTTAATTTCCACATACTTTACATTTTAGTTCATTAATGCTATATACGGTCTAATATTTACAATTATTAAACTTGCAGATGGCAGATCCTTCACAGGGGCAAGGTAATGTGGAGGTAGTACCCATGGTCATACCGTCCCCTGAAACGTCTGGGATCCAGGTAAACAATTAAAAATGACATTTTTTAAATACATGTTTGTTTGTTGAATCATGCATGTCTAACTACATGAACACTTGCTGACTGTAGGCACCATCCGACACATCTGGCCCATTGCCTGGATTTGCATCTCCCTCCAGGCCATTCGTGAACAAGGGTCGTGTGTATGTGAGGCGTTCTACTCCAAGAAAGACTCCAGCTGCCCACGACCATGGGCTTACTCACACCACGGTAATGTATATCCTTCGATGATATTTGTTGTTTAACTTGAAATCTAGTGCATAAATCATTTTTGTTAATGTTTGAATTGCATATTTACTGCAACAGGAACCCGAGTTGTCTGCTGAGAACCTTGCATCGATGGTTGATGCAGCAGTTAGTGCCGCATCTGCAGTGGCGACTGATCACACACAGGTATGTAACTATTTCAACATTATCTTTACATAGTTTATTATTGTTGGACCTATTGTTTATTCGTGCATTTCTAATTATTTCAACATTTTTTCATTGTAGCCACCACCAGCAGGAGCAGTGCCTGGCCCCCCTGGTTCGACCATCCTGGATGTTCAACCGACGGCTCCATCTGCTACACAAGCAACGCAATCTCCTTTGTCAGTTGAGGTGAGATGTCCTTCAGTGACCAACTGTTTCATGCACTTTCCATGCACCAGTTGATAATTGTTGAGCTAATGTATTAGTGTACATAGTTAGTTGAATTTAACAATTGATATTTAATTTGCAGGATCCAGGGATGCACATTGATCCTAGGGATGTGCCTAGAGGATCAACCTCGGGAAAGAACAAGAGAAAGCTTGAGTTTTGATAGTTTTGGATAGTTTTGGACACATGTGCTTTTGGATACTTTTGTATATATATGTACTTTTCGATACATTCAATTTTGGAGACATGTACATTGACTTTATTGTGCATGTACTTTTGGAAACATGTACATTGACTTCATTGGATACATGTACTTTTTGATACTTTTGGATATACATGTACTTTTGGAGACATGCACTTTTGGAGACTTTTGGATATACATGTACTTTTGGAGACATGCACTTTTGGATACTTTTGGATATATATGTACTTTTGGATACATGTACTTGTGTCAATCTAATGTGTTGATGTGTAATTTAATCAAACTAAATGCAATACAATGTTTTCAAGGTTTCAACGAACTCACTCATGCACACCCATTGCCATCAACTACCAATGAAAGTCTAACATTATGAGGTTCTTCTTTAAAAATGGGTAATATTTCCTTGATGATCGTAAATTGAGAACCATTTGTAGCCACTCATATAATACCATCTTCACTTATCTTTGTACATGATAATCCATATAATGTGCTATGTTTTTTAACCTAAACAATCATCAAAAACCTATAATTATAGGGATATGACAAAGAACCTTATGGGGCACCTTATATATTAACCTTGTGTATACATTAGGATCTTTGTGATACCATTGTTTGAAATGTCATTCAATACCTTCAATTTTATCAACATCAAATTAGTAGACAAAGTGACTCATCTTTGATCTCTTGTATAGGCCTTTGTGTGCCTTATCAATAAGATGTACATCATGAATATTATCATAGGTCTCATACATAGGTGCATCCTCATCCATGCAAACAAAGGTGTCATGGATCAACCTATTATCCCTTTATTCTCAATAATATTAGTATCATTATCTTCCATAGGATCAAATTCAACTCCATCACCCCCATTATTGCTACTCTAAATTGCAGCCTTAGGAGTTTTGATCATGTGTTTTTGTCTCTTTAGGAGTTTTGAAATATTATACTCTTTCAAAAATAATATGGAAGTTCAAATATTTAAAAGTGGCTTAAATTATAAAATGGGCGGAAATTCACCAAGTGTCCCTGAACGGCATTTTCATGCGACTTGCAACTCGACATAACTCGGAAACCAGACGTCGGACCGACGAACCGTCGACTCCGTTGGTCTCCTGGTGTGCGATTACCTCTAGGGGACCTCTCCCCCGGCTCCCCATGGCCCAGCGGCTTCATTGTGAATTCATTTCGTAAACTAGGGTTTTGCTCAGTTTAATTGCATGCAATCTCGCATTGGTGGGTCAACTCTGCAAAAACCTCCCCCGAGCCAGTGTTGGCAGTGTTCCCACGTCAGCATTGCCCACACACACTTGCGGGAGCCAACGGCACGCAATCTTCCTGCTCCGTTTGCTTTTTGGCTCCCGGACGGAAATTCACCAAGTGTCCCTGAACGGCATTTTCATGCGACTTGCAACTCGACATAACTCGGAAACCGGACGTCGGACCGACGAACCGTCGACTCCGTTGGTCTCCTGGCGTGCGATTACCTCTAGGGGGCCCTATCCCTCGTCTCCCCATGGCCCAGTGGCTTCATTGTGCATTCATTTCGTAAAATAGGGTTTTGCTCAGTGTAATTGCATGCAATCTCGCATTGGTAGGTCAACTCTGCAAAAACCTCCCCCGAGCCAGTGTTGGCAGTGTTCCCACGTCGGCATTGCCCACACACACTTGTCAGAGCCAACGGCACTCAATCTTCCTGCTCCGTTTGCTTTTTGGCTCCCGGACGGAAATTCACCAAGTGTCCCTGAACGGCATTTTCATGCGACTTGCAACTCGACATAACTCGGAAACCGGACGTCGGACCGACGAACCGTCGACTCCGTTGGTCTCCTGGCATGCGATTACCTCTAGGGGGCCCTCTCCCTCGTCTCCCCATGGCCCAGTGGCTTCATTGTGCATTCATTTCGTAAACTAGGGTTTTGCTCAGTGTAATTGCATGCAATCTCGCATTGGTAGGTCAACTCTACAAAAACCTCCCCCGAGCCAGTGTTGGCAGTGTTCCCATGTCAGCATTGCCCACACACACTTGCGGGAGCCAACGGCACGCAATCTTCCTGCTCCGTTTGCTTTTTGGCTCCCGGACGGAAATTCACCAAGTGTCCCTGAACGGCATTTTCATGCGACTTGCAACTCGACATAACTCGGAAACCGGACGTCGGACCGACGAACCGTCGACTCCGTTGGTCTCCTGGCATGCGATTACCTCTAGGGGGCCCTCTCCCTCGTCTCCCCATGGCCCAGTGGCTTCATTGTGCATTCATTTCGTAAACTAGGGTTTTGCTCAGTGTAATTGCATGCAATCTCGCATTGGTGGGTTAAACTTGCTCACCTTGCAAACATCATCCATCAAACAGAAATTTGATGGAGTTGAAATCAATGGATTGCTTGTCACAATAGGCATTCATAAGTTTGCGTAATTGAATACTCCTCTTAATCCCTAAAAAATACTTCATTCCCATCCTGCAGATCCCAAACAATGTCAAAGGTAAGAAGGATTTCCATATAATCCAAATATATGTTTTTTTTCAAATATATTTTACATGGAAACATAGCAAAATGGAATCTAATATTTCGTTTGCATTCGGAAGAAAAGATTGGCAAGGCCAACATTGGCTTCCTTTTGGATTAATATCTCCATTTATAATTCCATAGATTTATACAGTTGTCTTAATCCTAACTGTATACATTGCATGAGAATAAACACCATCAATCTCATTTTTGAGACTTGGTTGTCATGTTAATGCAAATGTAAATGTAAAGGTTGCCTTTACAGGACTTTTGAAACTGAGTGTGGGAAAGGGGATCATGATCGAGATGTTGTGTAGGTAAAAATTATATTCTGCAGGTAAAAATGGAAGTTTACGAGAAATTCTCTCATTAGTTACACAAAATCTATTGTTGAATGGTGTTCTTCAATAATTGTAGATGGAACAAGAAGACGAGATATTTTTGGGAGGTGGTTGATGTAGATCAATCACATAGAATAATGCATGGAATTTGTGGATTTCATTTAGTTTGAAACTCAAACAATGTTATAGTAGAAATATGAACAAGAAAATTCTATCACTCGCCATTATTCTAGGTATAAATATTGAATTATCCTAGTTGGATGAGGACTAATCAACCATTTCACCACATTATGATCATGTCTCAAATCTTGTACAACCAAGTTTTGTGAATATGAGATTAAATCTTATCAACTAGCATGAATACATTACATTTTGTCTATTTAGTGGACTCACACGTTGGAACTGATGTTTTTTAAAATGAACATATATGCAATGGTTTCCCTGAAAGATAATTAATGGGGCACTCACTATTTGTTGGCATGTTCCTTAAAGGCGAACCAAACCCTCATGTCTCACTAATAGATGACAATGGTGATCAACTTGTAATCAGTTTGATGGTTATTAAAGGATAATATCTAACACTGGATGACCAAACATGGAAGAAGGTTGGTTATGTATTTCAAGATTAGACTAGGTGAATCTATATACCACTTTACAAACTTAGTTTTCGATACAAACCTCAAACTACAAACAATGCCAAGGAAGCACCCATCAAAGGTATGATACTTCAAGCCTCATTGTGAACATGAAAAGTTAATGGAGATCATTAGTAATAGACATGATCCAAATGGTCTACTTAGATGACCATAGGTAAGTAGATAAGTAAGATTGCCTAACATGGTCACTCTTGTGTTATATTCCAAGGTATATGGGTTGTTTGTTATTTTTGTTAATTTTTCAATTCATTTATGTAGATTACTCATATTAAATTGTTTATAATGAATTAGTCTAATAATGGTGTCCTTGTATGTGTCCAGATTATCCAAAGAATCATAAGCACATGAAATCCCATCAATAAGAACAATGGTCTTTTTCAACACCACCAAAGAAAAAATCAGAAAAATGAAATGACCTACTTCAAAAATTATTTTATTACTTATTGTGCATGGTCCATCAAACAAAAGGTAAACAAACACAATTATATGGCCTACAATGTAGGTCTTTTGATGCTCTATTTCACAAGGTTTTAACAAACACACTTGTTGTGATCATCATTAAAGTCTACAATTTCTTTCAATGAATGTGCCAAATTGACCTAACAACATAGGAAATTGAAAACCACATCCATTGAAAGGAATAATTCAGTTTTTTTTGTCATGAATTAATTTACTATCATGGATTTATGGCTCCCGGCAGTGTTCCCACGTCGGCATTGCCCACACACACTTGCGGGAGCCAACGGCACGCAATCTTCCTGCTCCGTTTGCTTTTTGGCTCCCGGACGGAAATTCACCAAGTGTCCCTGAACGGCATTTTCATGCGACTTGCAACTCGACATAACTCGGAAACCGGACGTCGGACCGACGAACCGTCGACTCCATTGGTCTCCTGGCGTGCGATTACCTCTAGGGGGCCCTCTCCCTCGTCTCCCCATGGCCCAGTGGCTTCATTGTGCATTCATTTCGTAAACTAGGGTTTTGCTCAGTGTGGGAGTGTGCAATTTTTGCACACAGGGGTCAACTTTGGAAAATCATCCACCGGGCAAGTATGGCTAGTGTTCCTAGCCCGAACCTATCTAGACACACCTGCAGGACTCCCCAGAACCCGGTTTTGTTGCATGGTTGGAGTTCTATGCCCCCGGTAGGTATCCAGCAGGTGTCCTTGAAGGCCTTCTGGTAGTGAGACGGGACGAGCCATAGAATGAAGACCGTGGCTCGGATCAACGAACCGTCGACTCTGTTGGATTCAGCACACCGGGATAGTGCCAGGGATGCCCCTCCCCTCCTACCCGGTGGCCCATGTGTCACCTTGCAGGTCCATCTTGGAAACTAGGGTTTTGCTCAGTGTGGGAGTGTGCAATTTTTGCACACGGGGGTCAACTTTGGAAAATCATCCACCGGGCAAGTATGGCTAGTGTTCCTAGCCCGAACCTGTCTAGACACACCTGCAGGTCTCCTCGGAACCCGGTTTTGTTGCATGGTTGGAGTTCTATGCCCCCGGTAGGTATCCAGCAGGTGTCCCTGAAGGCCTTCTGGTAGTGAGACGGGACGAGCCATAGAATGAAGACCGTGGCTCGGATCGACGAACCGTCGACTCCGTTGGATTCAGCACACCGGGATAGTGCCAGGGGTGCCCCTCCCCTCCTACCCGGTGGCCCATGTGTCACCTTGCAGGTCCATCTTTGAAACTAGGGTTTTGCTCAGTGTGGGAGTGTGCAATTTTTGCACACGGGGGTCAACTTTGGAAAATCATCCACCGGGTGGGTATGGCTAGTGTTCCTAGCCCGAACCTGCCTAGACACTTTGGAAACTAGGGTTTTGCAGGTCCATGATGATGATGATGGTGATGATGATGAAGATGTTGATGATGATGGCTTGGTCTAAGGTGGTGCTCTCAACTAGCTAATTCATTATGAAATATTTAACAAGACATGAATTAAATTTAATATAAGTGTATTGTTTAATATAGTGAGCATGAATTGAATTAATTTTGTTGGGTGAAGCCAATAACCAACATGATGAACATAATATAATTTTAGGGTTTACTGATCATATGTAAAAAATGGATTAAAAAACACAATTATTATAATTTTAGTTTAATGTTTATCCACTTTAATCCATATATTTTTTAGTTTTGACTATGAATACACAATAATTATTATATATATATGTGTGTGTTTTTGTGTGGATAACTTAGAGATGTATAATAAAAATGGGTAAAAGGTGGTTGTCACTAGAGACTTTCATAGTTGTATAGTGAAAATGTAATAGCTATTAAAATTTGGATTAGAAAATTATTAAAGAAAATAAATTCTATAGAAATGGGTAAAAGGTGGTTGTCGCTAGATTAAGAGAGACTTTCATAGTTGTATAGTGTACAATTGTCTAGTGGTTATGGCAGTGATGTGTAAAATCTTATGATCACATGAAAGAGATCACAAATAGGTTCATAAAACTAAGAACAACAATACTTTGAGCAATTTTTCAAAGGAAACTAGAATAGAGCCAGTAAAGAGAAAAAAATACTAAAAACTTGATTTCATACTAAAATGAATGAAAAATGGTTTTACATAAAGAAATTTGAATTACTCAAGGAACCAATTCGATTGTCTAGTGATTCATAAGGATTTAGTTGGGCTTAACATAGAGCTTAAATGCCCTTAAAGTTAGCTAAGCAACCCCTCAAACATGATTAATATATGGTTTACTGATCATATGAACATAATATAATTTTAATCCATCTCTTGTAAATTTGGCATATCAAGAACGCAAAATTGACATATTCATATGAAACATACATGTGAAAATTGAGCATATATCAATATTCAATTACAAATAGTGAAAATAGTATAGTATTAAAAGTATGTAACGTACCTCATCATGCTAGATCCCACCTATTATCATACAACCAAGCCCTCCGGATCATCTCTTATACTGATGGTCTCCATTAGTCTCTCGTGCTCTGTATCCGGTAAGAAGCGTACCTTCGATGTATTTCGACTAGGCATTGTTCGTACCTGAAGGTTTGTGCCAATGATTAAGTTGGTAAAGTGATATACACTTGCACCTGGTTTGTAATCCCTGTAAACATATCCACCCTTCTTTCTTCCATTGTTGTCCCGTGTCAAGTATTCACCTTTAACAACCATAGACCCAGTTGGAAAGTGGTTGTTTTCATCGTCAGTCATGGACACAATGAGAGTTTGCTTTCCATCTATACAGCGTGCCAACCAGTATTCATCACCCCATTCAGTGTCTTTTGAGGCAACCACTGCGTATATGTGCCCTGCATTATATGATTGTAGGTATATGATCAAAATATTTTTCGTGCGATACAAGGCCATTAATGTGCATTTGAAGACTACGTAAACAAACAAAAAATGTTAAGGAAATGCATCATACCGGGTTGTACAAGGTCTGAGACATGATCAAAATCTGCAGAAATAGATGATTGGTCTTCTTCCAACGGAGTTAACTCAACAATTGCACGCTGATCAAGTGGAAGTGATATGAGATCCCATCCATCAACCCAATCCAATGATTCACACCCATCCCAGTCACCATCACAACAAGGCGGGCAAAAACAAGCGAGTTTTCTGGTCCAAATTTCAAATACTGGGTTATCAGAGCTTCGAACCGAATGAAAGCCACGAGTCCCAGGCACAGTCTTGCATTCCCATGCATGTGAACGATCTATGTCTACCACCTCCCAAAAAAATCTCTCCACATGTCTCTTTCTTGTGGATTCTACTCGCATAGTTGATTCCTCTCCCATTACTGACGTGCACCACCTGACTATAGATTGAGCATTTAGAATAGTAGATTCTGTAGATACTTTCAATTCCTCTCTTCGTAGGGCTGTTTTGACACATGCTCCGGCTCCATCATGCTCTCCTTTACCATGCCCAGTCTCAAAATAGTTCCACATATGTGGCACTTTGTAGTTTTTATGCAATGAACACAACCACTGAAATATGCGTGCATTTTTTAACTGACCAGCACACCCATCAGACCAAATCCAGTGTCGGTCCATCTGTATGTTCCTTCCCTTCAAGTGATCATAGAACATGATGAAGCAATGACGTACATAGTGGAAGTCGTGGCACCTATCATCACTTATGTAGAAGTGATATTCCTTCAGAATTTCTCTTTGCTCTTCAGTGCTATTTGGGCCATGCCTATATGTGATATGGACCATCAAGGAAACCTGCTCAGAGTGATAATACTGACTTTGGATCTCATTTTGAGGTTGCAGAGTGTAGTTCTCGGCAAAATCAACAACTGAAAGTATAGTACCAAGGGGAAATGTATCTCTACATATTCTAAACTTCTCATCCTGCCATCGTGCCACGTGGACATGCTGAACATATTGATGTGTCTTTTCAATAAATTCCTTGATGAAGTCACTAACTTGTACCTGGTGACACAAAATGATCTCAATGTCAATTTTTTGTTGTAAGTAAGGATTGAAATGTAACCGTTACAACATAATTTTATAGATATAAATGCATACCTGAGATGTCACCAATTGTATTTTTTTGCTTTCTTTCCCTGGGACTATTTCATAGTTGATATATTTGAAACTTTTCATGTCTGTAACCATTTTCCCAAATTCACTGTCTCCATTCTCGTGCATACATTGGCTCAATAATGCCATTCTAGCACAGTTGGAGCATGTTCCATCCAAACAAGATTTTGCATAGTATGTTTGCCCCTCGGGCCTATTGCACATGATGCTATAAATGAATTCTCTTGATGAAGTCGGTGGTATTGTCATGGAGCAATCCTGCACAATGTTAGTATGCAACACACGACGAATGTACAAAAATGTTTCATAGTAATATTCATATTCTACATGGTATCTACAACAACAAGTGTTACGAAGAGTATTTATTCTAACATACCATGGCTTACATTTCTCAAAAGATCTTTGCCCCAAGTTCAATTGTCTATGCTCAATCTTAAATTTCTCGTAAAGCTCTGTCTGTGTTATATCAAGAAGATGCTTAGTATGTGGTTCACGATCCTTTGAACCCCTTCTTAGTTTTAGTACATCCTTTCGGTTTGAAGAAGGCCTTGTGTGATCATGCCAAAAACTGTGCACTAGTCCCTTTACTGCATCAACTAGCTTCATGTCACGACGTGGCAACCGACCAACAAAGGCCCAAAAATCTGTCTGATCGGTTGTGTCAAGATGTTCTCTTCTAATAGAATACCTACGGAGGGTTTTTACATTCAAATTAACTAGTTCGGATGTAGGCCTGAGAATACGAAGGGCCCTGGTGTTCTTATCTGCAATTGATTGTGACAACACACGACGAGCAGCATTGCGGTCCTTTGAACGTGTGTTCTTACCAATTTTACCAAATGCATCTACTAGGCTTTTAACTATATGAGAACTTGGTTTAGAATTCTTTATCATCTTTATCCCTAACTTTTTCCTAACAACATTCATGCTCCTAGATTTTAACAATGATAAAAATAATCTACATTTATCTCCATCACATTTAGAAACAAAATATTTATCAAGTATCTGTTGAGTTTGATAAGCAATACTACGTTTAGATAGCGTACCTTCAATGGAATTCATAAGTCTTTCATCAACTTGTATACGCTTCGGAGTTCTTCGACGTGTGCTTGCTAATGGAGGTAAGGGGGTTGGAATTGTACCATGTAGCGCATCACCAAGACGCTCTGGCGTTTCAGTAGTAGCTCGGTGTCCTTCATTCTCTTCCTGGTAGTTGGATGGTGGAAGTCCAACATCCTCATCCATGGTCTGTGGAAGTCCAACATCCCCTTGTGGAAGTCCAACATCCTCATCGATGGTGTGGATAACATTCTCTTCTTCAACAGTAGGCAAAATGTCCAACGCCTCTCTGACTTCATCGCTTGTATAACCACATCCGGATAGCAAATTGAGTGTTTCTTCGTGAGCTTCATCTTGAGATGGTAACTTATCACTTTGACTTGAAGTGGGAATTGAAACATCCCCTAATGAGCACCTACGTTTTGCTTCTTGATTACTTCCATGGGGTGCTTGTTCAACAACTATTGTGGAAATTGAAGGTCCCTCTTGTCGTGGATTAATAGGATGAACCATGGTATCCTCTACAATTGGATTTGGATTAGTTTCCAAAGAAATCCTCCGATTCATCATGTATATTCTTTTCTTTTCTTTCTCTTCTTCAATGACTTCTTGAGATCTCTTCTTCCTTGTTGATTTGTTTACTCGGTTACGTGCATTCCCCATCACCACAATGATCAATTCAATATAGTTTGTTTTTGTTGCTCCTCAATTACAAGCTCTTCAATAATAAGCAAATGGAAGTTCTTCCTTGTTGGTCTTGAAGCTTGATATCTTACCTTGTGTGCTCCTCAAATATAGGCAAAATGAATCTTTCAAAGGCCTTATCTTTGGTGTTCTTCAATTGGAGATTCTTCAAGCTTGCTAATTATTTTCTTCAAATATGGCCATATAACCCAACACCACAGTGAGCAACCATGAAAGATGTCCTCAATGCTGCACCTGCATAAAAAAAAATGATGGAGTTGGTGTAGAATGTGAAAATTTTCAGACGCGGGCTCGTGCTGTTCGAAAAATTGCGGGATTGTTGCTTTCGTTCGGACAGAGTGAAGTTGCTCTCGGACAGCAACAGTCCATTATTTCTGGAGTTCCAAAACATGTACGCGTTATATAAATATAAAACGCGTGCGCGATATGTAGTGAAAAAACGCGAACGCGATATAGTCAAGCACAATAAATAGGTGCACGGCTAGGGCAACGAACAAAATCAAAGAAAACTAATAATTTATATGATTGCATACAAAACAAATGTTTTGTATGGTTTAATACCCCCTAGCTCTCTCCCAATAATCCCTAGATACCCCCTATCTCTTTCTAAATATCTGTCCCTCATTCTCCCTACATGTTTCTTTCATGTTTCTTTCTCTCCCTTGAGCCATGTCTCTACCACCCCACTCTCCATCTCTCCACCTTCTCTTTATCTTCGTCATTATCCCTCCCTATAGCACTCTCTCCCTTCTTCTCCCTTAATCACTAACCCTCTACGCCTTTATCCCTCCCCCCTGCCCTCTCTGTCTTACCTTGTTCCTAGAGCCCCTCCCCCATAAAGGCCTTTAGACCCTCTTCTAAATATTAATACCTAAGTGCATAAGTGCACAAGATGATGAGGAGGAGGAGGGTGATGACAATGAAGATGATCATGATGTAGATGAAGATGATAAAGATGATGAGGAGGAGGAAGGTGATGACAATGAAGATGATCATGATGCAGATGAAGATGATAAAGATGATAATGTTGATGAAGATGATGGTGATGATGATGAAGATGTTGATGATGATGGTGATGAAGATGGTGATGATGATGGTGATGATGATGGTGATGAAGATGATGGTGACATGATGGAGATGTTGATCTGATGAGGAAGATGATGATGATGATGGTGATGATGGTGATGATGATGAAGATGTTGATGAGGACGATGATGGAGATGAAGATGATGATGATGAAGAAGATGATGATGATGGAGATGTTGTGTTGATGGGGAACCTAGAGATGACAATGATGATGAAGATGGTGATGGTGATGGTGATGGTGATGGTGATGACGATGAAGATTTTGATGATGATGCTGATGGCGATTATGATGAAGATGTTGACGATGATGGTGATGGTGATGTTGAGATGATGATCATGATGATGTTCAGAAGATCATGATGGTGATGATGGTGATGATGATGGAGAAAATGACAATGATGGATATGTTGATGAGGAACCTGCAGATGCTAATGATGATGATGATGGAGATGTTGATGAGGAACCTACAGATGCCAATGATGATGGTGATGACGATGAAGATGTTGATGATGATGGTGCTGGTAATGATGATGATGATGATGATGACGAAGATGATGGTGACATGATGGAGATGTTGATCTGATGAGGAAGATGATGATGATGATGATGGTGATGATGATGAAGATGTTGATGACGATGATGATGGTGATGAAGATGATGATGATGAAGAAGATGATGATGATGGAGATGTGTTGATGGGGAACCTAGAGATGACAATGATGATGAAGATGGTGACGGTGATGACGATGAAGATTTTGATGATGATGCTGATGGCGATGATGATGAAGATGTTGACGATGATGGTGATGGTGATGTTTAGATGATGATCATGATGATGTTCAGAAGATCATGATGGTGATGATGGTGATGATGATGGAGAAAATGACGATGATGGATATGTTGATGAGGAACCTGCAGATCCCAATGATGACGATGATGGAGATGTTGATGAGGAACCTACAGATGCCAATGATGATGGTGATGACGATGAAGATGTTGATGATGATGGTGTTGGTAATGATGATGATGATGATGATGAAGATGAAGATGATGGTGACATGATGGAGATGTTGATCTGATGAGGAAGATGATGATGATGATGATGGTGATGATGATGAAGATGTTGATGACGATGATGATGGTGATGAAGATGATGATGATGAAGAAGATGACGATGATGATGGTGATGAAGATGATGATGATGAAGAAGATGACGATGATGGAGATGTGTTGATGGGGAACCTAGAGATGACAATGATGATGAAGATGGTGATGGTGATGACGATGAAGATTTTGATGATGATGCTGATGCTGATGATGATGATGATGATGATGATGATGATGATGAAGATGTTGACGATGATGGTGATGGTGATGTTCAGATGGTGATGATGATGATGATGATGATGATGATGGAGATGTTGATGAGGAAGGGGGAGATGACAATGATGATGAAGATGTTTATGGTCATGAAGATGATGATGATGGTGATGGTGATGATGATGGAGATGATGGAGATGATGGAGATGGCGATGAAGATGATGATGATGATGATGATGGTGAAGATGATGAAGAAGATGATGATGATGGAGATGTTGACCTGATGACGATGAAGATGATGATTATGGTGATGATGATGAAGATGTTGATGCTGCTGATGATGGTGATGAAGATGATGATGATGGAGAAGATGATAATGATGGAGATGTTGATGAGGAACCTACAAATGCCAATGATGATGATGATGATGATGGTGATGACAATGAAGATGTTGATGATGATGGTGATGGTAATTATGATGAAGATGATGATGATGATGGTGATGGTGATGGTGATGTTTAGATGATGATGTTCAGAAGATGATGGTGACATGATGGATATGTTGATCTGATTCAAGGAAGATAATGATGATGATGATGATGGTGATGATGATGAAGATGTTGATGATGATGATGATGGTGATGAAGATGATGATGATGAAGAAGATGATGATGATGGAGATGTTGATGTTGATGGGGAACCTAGAGATGACAATGATGATGAATATGGTGATGGTGATGGTGATGGTGATGACGATGAAGATTTTGATGATGATGGTGATGGTGATGATGATGAATATGTTGATGATGATCATGATGATGATAATGATGATGGAGATGTTGATTTGATGAGGAATATGATGATGATGATGATGATGGTGATGATGATGAAGATGTTGATGATGACGATGATGGTCATGAAGATGATGATGATGAAGAATATGATGCTGATGGAGAATATGATGCTCACAACTCCCTCTAGTCTCTCTCTCCCCAACCATCAATCTCTCTCTCTTTCTATCTCTCTCTCTCTCTCTCTCTCAAACACACACACATACACACACATTATGTCACTTTCCATTCTCAAACCCATACCCCCTCCATCCATATCTATCTCCAACTTTCTCCCTCCATCCCTCACCCTACCTTCTCTCCCTCCCTCTCTCATCGCCTGTCTCTCACCTTCTATCCCTCCCTCATCTTTCCCTCAACCTATCCCAATCTCTCCATCACTCCCTCTCTCTCCATCGCCACCACTCTCTGCATGTCTCCCACCAACACTTTCTGTCCCTCCCTTCCTATCTCTTATTTCGTTCTATCCCCATCTATCTCTCACTCCCTCCAAATCCATTCCTCCCCATTGTCCCTCTCCCTCCCTCGCTCTATGTCTCTCCCCCCCTTGTATTCTCTATTTATCTCTCACATCCCCCTTGCCTCCATCCATTCCCCCTTGTCACTCAAGTCTCACTTTCAACTTCTAACCCTATACCTCTTCAGAACCTATTCTACTCCTAATAGTGCTATCAAGCTCCACTTCCCTTCACCCCCTGTAGCTCATCATGTTCTCATTCCCTTCATCTCTCCCCACTCAAGCTTCCAACATCCTTCTAAGCCCTTGACCCTTTCCCACCCCTATTAAATATTAACCATAGATTCCCTTGACCCTTCCCCACCCCTATTAAATATTAACCATAGATTCCCTTGACCCTTCCCCACCCCTTCTCAAATATTAAACAAAATTTCCCTTGACTTCTACACCCCCTCTTTCTCAAGTATTAAACATGTATTTTATGATTTGAATAACGCGAGCGCGTTTTGTAACTATATAACGCGTACGTGTTATGTAGTTATATAACGCGTACGCGTTAATTATTGATATAACGCACACGCGTTATTTAGTTATATAACGCGTACGCGTTATTTAAATCTAAAAGCGCGGCAATATTTTTGAATTTAAACAGGCCGAGTCACATGCTCACATGTCAACAATAATCCTATGTGTATGCTTTGGAGTTTGCTTCGGTAATTCCAAACCTGTGCTATGTTAAAGAAAAACCAAAGCTAATTGGGTATTTCTTCCAGTTTCTGGAGAAGCCTGTGCTTAGCCACTCGTTACAATATGCTACACAGAGTCATTTTTGACGAAATCTTAGACACAAATAGCATTTTTTCTGCAGATTCCAAATATGTAACTTTTATTTTGAAATATTAATTTTTCCTATTTTCTTTCAATTTCTTTTCTGTCCTACCTCCTTAACTCGTGAAACACATTGTTAGTGTTTCTTCCATAACTTTTTCAATTCTCAATCATTTCAAAAAAAAATTGTATGGTGCAAAAGAGGACACTAACCTCCACGTTCTATGAAAAACCCATTTCAAGAATTTTGCATTAAGACCTTCAAAGGCTCTACCCACAAAAGATGTACTATTTTTGAGGTTTGATCACTTAGACAATTATAAAAAAATTATAAAATTACTAATTTAATTTTCGAAAAATAATGGCGCACAAGTGCTATGTGTTCTCTACATGCATGCCGATTTTTGTAGCTTGATTCCATCATTTAGGCCCTCAAAGGCTCTACCCACAAAAACATATACCTTATCATTTGCCTGAAAAATAAAAAGTGTCTGTTAGGAAAACTGAAACTTGACATAGCTATGCAAATTTTCAATACATAAAAGTTATATATTCAGAAACGTGATTCAATTTCCTACATTTCATCTTTTTTACTCAATGCAAGATATTTTCCATAAGTAAATCAAAAAATCCAAGTAAGTTGAGGGATGCCTGCTTTTTCAGTTTTCTATTGCATCTAACGTGCCAAAAGTGACCCTCATTAGCTTGCACTGACCCTATTGCAAGAGAGAGAAGAAGTTTGTACGTTGCAAACATATCGATGGTGAGGCTAAACAACACGTAGGTTTTGTGTGTTGTCTTTTGGGGGATGAGTTATTAATATTAATATACACATTATTAATAATATTATTAATTTTAATAATATTCATATCAATAATGTTATTAATATTCATATTAATAATTATTAATATTGGCAGTAATATGCACATTATTAATAATATTAAACATTAATTTCATAATAAATACAATAATATTAATTAAAAATAATTCATAAAAATATTAATATTAATAATAATGTTATTCATATCAATTATATTAACATTAAAGAAAAACATTATTAATAATATTCATATACATAATATTAACATTATTAAAAAACATAAACATTAACGATAATAGAAAACATTAATATTAATAGAAAACATATTAATAATTTTAACATTAAGGATAATAGAGAACATATTAATAATTTTAACATTAATAAAAACCATTATTAATAATATTCATATCAATAATTTTAACTTAAATAAAAACTCACATTATTAATAATAATCATATAATTTTCAATAATTTTAACATTAATAAAAAACTCACATTATTAATAATAATCATATAATTTTTTTAACATTTATAAAAAAACATCAATGTAAACCATGTTAAAATGCCAATAATTGTTTGAAGTCAACCATGGTTGACCAACATTAACATAGTTAACCAGTGTTGACCAAATTTAAGCATGGTCATTGATACGATGTACTCAACCATGAGATGTTCATAGTCAACCTTGTGAAGCCAAATATTTATTTTTTAAAAATAGTTCAACATTAATAAAAGTCAAGATTGAAGCCAACCTTAGATTGAATTCAACCTTGCTTAAAAGTCGAGTATGGATTGAAGTAAACCCTCCTTCAAATTCAACTATGAATCGAAGGTACCCTTGAGTTTATGTAAACCATGGATTGGAGTCAACCTCGGAATGAAGTCACATTTGGTTTGAAATCAACTTGCTTGAAAGTCAACTATGGATTCAAGTCAACCTTGGATTCAATGCAACCTTGGATTAAAGTCAACCTTGGATTGAATCCAATGATGGATTGAAGTCAACCTTGGATTGAAGTCAACCTTGGATTGAAGTCACCTTACTTAAAGTCAACTATGCATTAATGTCACCCATGGATTCAATTCAACCTTGGTTTGAAGTAAAGCTTGCGTAAAATTCAACTATGAATGAAGTCAACCATGCTTAAAAGTTGAAACAATGGCTTGAAGTCACCCTTAGATTGAATTCAACCTTGCTCAAGTGTCTACCTTTGATTGTAGTCAACCTTGGATTGAATTCAACTATGGATTGAAGCTAACCATGGATAAAAACCAACTATGGATTGAGGTCAACCTTGGATTGAAGTCAATATTGGATTGACATCAACTATGGATTGAATTCAACCATGGAATGAAGTAAACCACGGATTGAAATCAACCATGAATTGAAGTCTACATTGCTGAAAAGTCAACTCTAGATTAAAGTCAACCTTGGATTCAAGTCTACCTTGCATAAAATTCAACTATGGATTGAAGTCAACCATTGTTTGAAGTCAACCTTGGATTGAAGTCATCCTTGAATTGAAGTCACCTTTCGATTAAGTCAACCTTGCTTTAAAGTCAACTATGGTTTGAAGTCACCCTTAAATTGAAGTCAACCTTGCACAAATGCCCAAACAACCAAACTCAACCATGTCCATAATCAACCACATTCAACCATGCCCAAACAACAAAATTTAATCCAAGTCAACAAAAGGAAGTATAGTCAACCAAACAACTACAACTTACCAAAGTCAAGCATGGTTAACCAAACATTGTAAATCAAATTCAACCATGGTTAACCAAATAAAGTAAACAATGTAAACATGGTCAATCTTGCAATGAAAACCGTAGTCAATCATAGTCAACCAACTAAATTTAACCATGACTAAACAAAGGTCAACAATGGATTAAGATAGGCTATCTTAGACAAACAAACTCAACCATGCCCAAACAAAGTCAAACAAGGCCAACCATGCCCAAACAATGTCAAACAAATCCAACCATGCCCAAACAACCAAAGTCAAACAGAGACAACCATGCCGAGACAACCATGCCTAGACAACCAAAGTTAACCAAAACAACCAAATTCAAACAAAGACAACCATGCCTAGATAGTCAAAGTCAACCAAACAACCAAAGTCATTCAAACTAAACCAAAGTCAAGCATGCCCAAAAAATGTAAGCCATAGTTAGAGATAATAAATTGTGGCCAACTAAACAATGTAAACCAAATTCATACAAATAATGTAAATTAAAGTCAGCCAAATTCATCCATGCCTAAACAACCGAAGTCATCCAAAGGAAACCATGCCCAAACAACCAAAGTCAACTAAAACAACCAAATTCAACCATGCCAAAACAACTAAAGTCAACCAAAGTCAACACATTCAACCATGTCCAAAGAACCAAAGTTAATCAAAGTCAACCACAACAACCAAAGTTATCCAAAAACCAAGGTCAACCATGCCGAAATAATGTAAACCAAAGTCAACAATAGACAAGCATACGATGTAAACATGGTCAACAAAACATTGTAAATTATGTAAACAATTCAAGCAAAGTCAACCATTCTCAAACAACCAAAGTCAACCAAAACAACCAAATTCAATCATGCCCAAACAATCAAAGTCAACCAAATTCGACCACAATCAACCATGTCCAAACAACCAAAGTTAATCAAAGTCAACCAAAACAACCGAAGTCAACCAAACAACCAAGGTTGACCAAAGTGAACCAAGGAAAACCAAACAATGTAAACCAAAGTCAACCATGGTTAACCAAACAAATCAAACAATGTTAACATCGTCAACCAAACAATGTAAACCAAGGTCAACCAAACAATGCAAGGTCCAAAGTCAACCAAAGTAAATAATGTAAACATGGTCAACCAAACATTGTAAATGTTCAAGACAACCATAATCAATTAGTCAACCAAATTCAACCTCATCCACTCATAGTTAACCATGATACAGTGTCCACCATGGATTGAATTCAACCAAGGATTGTAGTCAAGCTTAGTTGAAGTCAACCATTATATTGATGTCAACTATATATTGAGTTCGATCTTCGATTGAAGTCAACCTTGCTTAAAGTTCAACCATGGATCGGATTCAACCTTACTAACAGTCAACTATGAATTGAAGTCAAACATGGATTGAAGTCAACCACTGATTGAAATAAATAATGTTGGTATTATTAATGACCTAAAATCAACCATTGGAACATGGTCAACCTTTCGGACAACCTTTGATTGAAGTCAACCTTTGATTCAAATCACCCACATATTGAAGTCAACTTTGAATTGAATTAAACTATGGATTGAATTCAAATATGGATTGAAGTCAAACTTGGATTGAAGTCACCCATTGGATTGAAGTCAACCTTTCTTAAAAGTCAACCTTGGATTGAAGGCAACTTTGGAGTGAATTCAACCAAGGATTGAATTCACCTATGTTTAAACGAAAATTATGGGTTGAAGTCAACTATGGATTGAATCTAACCAAGTATTGCAGTCAACCATGGATTCGAGTTGAATTCAACCATGGATTGAAGTCACCTTTGGATTGAAGTCAACTTTGGATTAAATCCAACCTTAAATTGAATTCAACAAAGGATTCAAGGTAACCATGGATTGAAGTCAACATTGGTTTGAGGTCAACCTTGCTTAAAATCAACAATGGAATGAAGTCCAAAAAGTCAACCATGCTGAAATAATGTAAATCAAAGTCAACAATAGATAAGCATACGATGTAAACATGGTCAAAAAAACAATGTACATAATGTAAACAATTCAAGCAAAGTCAAGCAATGTCAATCATTCCCAAACAACCAAAACAACCAATTCAATCATGCCCAAACAATCAAAGTCTACGAAATTCAACCACATTCAACCATGACCAAACAACCAAAGTCAATCAAAGTCAACCAAAACAACCAAAGTCAACCAAACAACCAAAGTCGACCAAAGTGAACCATGGAAAACCAAACAATGCAAACCCAATTGAACCATGGTTAACGAAACAAATCAAACAATGTTAACATCATCAACCAAACAATGTAAACCAAGGTCAACCATGGTCAACCAAACAATGCAAGGTCCAAAGTAAATCAAAGTAAATACTGTAAACAACCAAGGTCGACCAAAGTGAACAAATCAAACAAATGTTAACATGGTCAACCAAACAATGTAAACCAAAGTCATCCTTGGTCAATCAAACAATCCAAGGGCCAAATTCAACCAAAGTAAATAATGTAAACATGGTCAACAAAACATTGTAAACAAAAGTCAACCATAATCAATTAGTCAACCAAATTCAACCACATACACTCATAGTTAACTGTAGTAAATCATAATCAAGCAGAACCTACCAAAGTTAACCAAAGTCAACCATTATTTACCAAAGGTAACCAAATTCAATTAGAGTCAAAAGTCAAACAATGTCAAAAAATCAATTGCGGTGAAACAAAGTCAACAATTGCTATCCATAGTCAATTAGTCAACCAAACTTAACCATAGTCAAACACAGTCAATCATGGTCAACCATAGTAAACCAAAGTCAATTATTCCCAACAAAAGTTAACTGATCGGTCAACCAACAATGTATACCAAAGTCAACCATAGCAAATCATACAATGTAAACATGGTCAATCAAACATTATAAATGATTTATAAACAATTCAACCAAAGTCAACCATGGTAAACCAAACAATATAAACCAAAGTCAACCATGGTTAACCAAGCAAAGCAAACAATGTAAACATAGTCAAGCAAACAATGTAACGGCCAAAGTCAACCAAAGCAAAAAATGTAAACCAAAGTCAACTATGTTTAAACAAAACTATGGGTGGAAGTCGACTATGGGTTGAATTCAAGGATGTAATGAAGTAAACCTTGAATTGAAGTCAACCTTGGATTAAATTCAACTATGTTTAAACAAAAACTATGGGCTGAAGTCAACTATGGATTGAATTCAACCTTGGTTTGAAGTCAACTGTGGATTCAAGTTGAATTCAACCATGGATTGAAGTCAACTTTGGATTCAACCCAGCCTTAGATTGAATTCAATCATGGATTGAAGTTAACCTTGGATTGAAGTCAACCATTGATTGAAGTGAACCATGGAAGTCAAACTTGTATTGTAGTCAACTATGGAAAGAATTCAACCATGGTTTGAAATCAACATTTGATTGAATTCATTCATTGTTTGGTGTCAAACTTAGATTGAAGTCATCCTTACTTCAAAGTCAACTATGGATTGACTTCTTAATATGGTTTCATAATATGGTCTAACAATGGTTGGCCATGTTCTCCTGCTCATGTCAACCATGATCCACACCAATGTTCTCTTGGTTATGTCAACCAGGAAGCACTAAATTCAACCATGCCTAAACAATAGTCAACCATGGTTCAAAGTCTACCTTTGTTGAGCATTAACTATGGATTAAGGTCAACCATTCTGAAACAGGTATAAATAATTAAACTTATATTATTATTAATTATTTAATTTTTATTTATTTATTTATTATCTATTTACTTATATTATTTTTTCCTATATTTTCATTAAAAAAAAAAATTTGAATACTAAAATAATAATAATAATAGAATTTAGATTGTAAATAATAATATAAATATTTAAAACTAATATCTAATATTAAAATAAAACTAATATTAATATCTAAAACAAAAAATAATATTTAAAACTAAATTTATTTAATATCTAAACTAATATCAAATTAAAACTAATATTAATATCCAAAACTAAAACTAATATTTAAAACTAAATTACTTTAATTTATTTAATATCTAAACTAATATTAAATTATTTAATATTAATTTAATTAAAAAATATTTAATATTAAATTAACTACATTTAAAAATAAATTAACTTTTAAAATTAAATTGTTGATATTATCATTTTAAATGTATTTATTTAATTTAATTTAAAAATGAATCCTTTAAAAAGTTTTGTATAATTTTCTACTTTAATTTTATTTCTTTATTTTAATTAATTAATCTAATTAATTTTTTTAATTTAATTTAACTTACTTTACTTTATTTTTATTTAATTTACTTTATTTTATTTTTATTTCCTTATTTTACTTTATTTGATTTCTTTATTTTATTTTTTATTCTATTTTACTTTATTAATTTAATTTAATTTATTCTACTTTTATTTAAATTTTTTACTTTATTTGCTTTATTTTTATTTTATTAATTTTTATTCTATTTTAATTTACTTTTTTTCCATGAAAAAAAAAAAAACCATACTATTGTTATTCAATCCAAATCAAATAGTACAACTTTATTTACTTCACTTTTATTTATTTAGTTTATTAATTTAGTTTAATTTATTTATTTTTATTGTATTTCTTTATTTTACTTTATTTCTTTTTTAGTTTAATTTTTTTTTTATTTAATTTAATTTTCTTTAGTTTATTTTAATCTATTTTTTTTTTTAAACTTAATATGCATAATTTCTTTTCATTTTTATTTCGAAATAACATTTTTATTAAAATTTTAATTTCGTTATTTCTTGGCCAAGGTTAGTTGTCCCTAGTAACAACCACATTTTTAAATGTGGTCGACATTCATCGATCGGCGAATATCAACTACTTTTAAATGTGTGATCATTGTTGATATACACCGATCGGCAAATGTCAACCACATCTAAAAATGTGGTTGTTGCTAGTTACTTCTATTTTACAAGATTGTAGAATTTTGATGATTGTATTGATTTATTTTAGGATTAATTAAACGATCACTTATTAAAGCTTACATAAATTTGATGTATCAACTTAGCTTGTGGAATACCCCCATTTTACCCTTATAATATTTTGGGCTATAATGTAAATATTGTATGCATATTATGTATGGTTCCTAGTGTGGAGCTCAAGGCCAAGGCCCCGCTAGTGAACGCTCGACCTTGAAGAGGCAAGTATTGGATATTATGTTGCCCATGTGCTAGAGAACCATGGGAATTGTAAATATGCATTTTAATATAAATGCCTACAACTAGGTATGCAATGCAACAAGAGATGGGGGCATGATGTTACAAGGAATTTGGAGGGAAATATTCAAACCCTTGAGCCAACCAAGTCAAGCTAAGTGTCAATGAGAGAACCCATGAACCCCCGACTACCCATGTTGACTTTTGTGCCCAATCATTCATTTTTCCCAAGAGTTGGTTAAGGTAGTTAATGCCTTGGGAATGGAAAGGTATGGCTGTCCAAATTCGAGTATGAGCAAGCCACCCTTCCTAGAATTTTTTGTTTGGCTTCTTGAGCAAGAAAGGAGCCACGAAATTGCCCCCAAGCCATTATTCACCCATTAGTTTTTCTCTCCCACAAGTTTTGAGCTACCTGGGCGATTTCCTCCATGGATTTCTTGTGTTTTCCTTCATTTTCGTAGCTGGGAAGGGCGTTTTTGTTGTGGCTAACAGTGGGGAAGAAGGGGAAATGATTTGGGGTTTTACTGAGGTCGTTTTGGCCCATTGAATGCTCATACATCTGTGGGAGAAATCGGTTTTCTTCCCTGGGGTTGATTCCCTCTTCCCACAATCTGTTTTGGGTGTGCCACGATTTTGGGAAAAACCCATAGACTCTATTATGGGAATCCCCTTGTTGAAATGTGTATCCATGCCCAGTTTTGAGTTGCTATGTGTAAAAGAATGTTGGGGCTGAGATGGGTATCCAGTGCTTTGGGTTGTGATGAACTTGAGAGTCCCCTTTTCCTTGTTGATATCATGCCCAGCTCGGGGGTGGTCTCTGAGTGCTGAAATACTACAGGCTGGACATAGACCTATGGTTAGGTGGAACGTTGCAGCGACATAGCTAGTTGTTTGGGACAACATTGTAGTGAGATAAGTATATTCTCTTATATGTATTTACTTCTGCACTATTTTAATTAAAGGATGGTTCTTGATATGGTTGATGCATGTGAAATGTATGTGGATGATGTTTTATTCCCTTGTACATGTTTGCCAGATTGTTGGGCAATTGTTTATATTTATATGA
The DNA here is from genome assembly GCA_027924585.1 of Larix kaempferi. Lineage (NCBI taxonomy): Eukaryota > Viridiplantae > Streptophyta > Pinopsida > Pinales > Pinaceae > Larix > Larix kaempferi. Next base: position 1,039,150 of record BSBM01000406.1, read on the forward strand.
ATCATGAATGTTGAAATGGGCTAAGTTTACATAAAAGCCCAGATTTGGGTATCATGTTCCCTTCCTTGCATTAATGGATGGGAGGGGGTGTGACAACTTGCATAAAAGATGAGGGAATTACTCACCTAAACTTGATTATCATTGAAATTATTACAAATTCCAAGTTTCATGGCTTGTTTTTCTTGTAAGTGAACATTTTAACACAATAGAGTTCTAAGTCCCATTAAGAAGGCTTATTGCCATGGGTCTCTTTGAGGATCGAAGTTTGACTTCCAATGATCTGGCATAGGATTGAAGGACCCCAAAACCAATCCTATTTTAGAATGAAGTCTGCATCCTTTAGGAATTTGAACCTAAAAATTATATAAGTGAAACTGTGGGATATATCCCAATGCCTCACTCCATCCCACTTCTAATCATTGCCTCAAAGTCTCACCTTTCACCATTTCACTATAAAATCTACCTACTAAAGCTCGCTTCAATAATCCCTCAACCCTCTCCATACTCACATCAATCCCTAACACCATTTTGATCACGTATCTTTTTAGGTCTAATCCACATCTTACTTTGCCTCAACTTTTCAGAACCTTGGCCTTTCTTTGGATTTCAAAGATCAAACTATGAAGGAGTCAAAGGTGAAAATGAGCTTTCATATATAAGTCATAACCTATCTCTCTTTCCTTGAAACCTCCAAATCCCTACCAATAGAGAGTTGGTCTGTTGAGACCTAACTACAATCATGTCGAAATTTAAGAACCAAATCCACTTCCTTGTCTTTAGAGATCTATATTTTGTGAGACATGCCTATTTCTACCATCTAGCATTAGAGATTCGCAATTCAAAAATTAACCTACGCTAAAATCTTCAAGTGATTTAAATATTGCCAATGGAATGGTAAATTCATCCTCACGATAATTTAATTTTTGTATATTATTTTAATATTGTCAATGAAATGGTAAATTCATCCTCATTATAAATATTTTTTTCTTTTGATATTCATGAGATGTATATAAAAATGCAAATAACATATGTAGTATTAGATTAATTAATTAAATGAAGTTGTTATATAAAATGTAAATTCAATCATAAATTTAGCTTATAATTATATATTAATTTCTATTAAATATATTCTTTATAAATATATTATTATTAAAATTTATAAAATATTAAAAAAATTAAAATTAAAACAATAATAATTGAAATATATATAATATGAAATTATTTTTTACAATAAAATAAAAATACATAATTAATCTAACTAATTAAAAATCATAGTAAAATTTGATATATTCAATATTCCACACACTTATACATTATTAGATTCAATAATATCAACATATTCAATTCAATATATCTAAATATAAATAAATTTGTTTATAAATTTATATATAAAGTAATTGCGTAAATAATATAACTAAATTATATAATAATAAATAAATATTTTTATATATAGTATCATTGTTATCTTTGTGCATTCACACCTACATTAAAAAGTGAAACAACAATATAAATTACAAAACCTCAAATTATTATATAAATGTATTACAATTTTGATAAACATCACCATGGATGGCCTACTAGATATATAAATAAATTTGTTTATAAATTTACAAATAAAGTGATTGAGTAAATAATATATCTAGATTATATAATAATAAATAAATATTTTTATATAGAGTATCATTGTCATCTTTATGCATTCACACTCACATTAAAAATTGAAACAATAATATAAATTACAAAACTTCAAATTATTATGCAAATGTATGGTAATTGTGATAAACATCACCATGTATGGCTTACTCTACTAGAAAGACCAGCATAAAGAACAACCAACTTCAAAGGATTGAAGGAATACAAATTTAAATATACTCTCATTTTTAACACAATTCATATAAACAATCCCTAACATGAAACCATGACATCTCAACAACTACATAAAAAGTGCATCAATATTCATATCTAATGATGTTAACATGAAAATATAAAAGATAATGAAACTGCCAAAACTAATTCTATTAATTTCATTCTCACAACTATATAGCTTGATTGCAATATTAGTTAACACTATTGAATTACTATAATGATTTCTATAAAACAATCTCCAATATAAAACCATGACATCTCAAGAACTATATAGAAAATGCATCAATGTTCATATCCAAAGATGTTGACATGAAAATGTAAAAACTTGTGAAATTGCTAAAATTAATTCTATTAATTTCATTCTCATAACTATGTAACTTGATTACAATTTTTGTTACTATAAATCCCAATTTCTTATATAAATTGCTAAACTAACTACTTTACACACATTCCTAAAAATCTTTGGAAAAAATAATCACATTCAACCAAGAGCATCCATATTATATATCTAAATTCAACCAGTTATCCATATTATATATCTAAATTCCACAGGTTTAAGGCACACCTACACTAACCACATCAATCATAACAAACTTTATTAGTATTTTAATGACCCTTTCTAGGATCTTTAATCATCCTCTAGAAAATGGACTCTCTCGTAGGAATCCTCTAAGAATGAACTTGACATCGTTAACATTCCTAATATTACCAAAGATTGCCCGTACATCTCAGAGTTAGAGAAATGGGAGGACATAAGCAAATAAAGGAACACTAACTTAATTAGCTTAAAGCCCAGAAATGTCAAAGCGCCGAAACCATATATAGTAATAACTAGGAAGTGCCCACACAAGTGGCGACCAAGGCTAAGAGCTACCATTCTAGATCTACTTGTAGAAGGCCAGAGGCACTTAATTAAATATGGTAGGAAATTAATTTTAATGGTAGCATTATTTTATTTAGAGACAATGTCATCAGGCAAAAAAGCTGGAACATGTTAAAGACTATATTGCAAAAGCAGTCACACCTCTCGAAATACTATTTATAGATACTGTAGTTGAGTAAGGAGTGAAGCATGAGTAGGTTGCTATTACATATATATTCTACACAAAAATAAAACCATACAACCTGAACGTACAGGTTAGATAAGCTCAGCCCCATAACCGCTTGGAGATGCAATGGATGACTATGGGGATGGCCTTCCTTCCTTCTTCCTTACGAAACTGAAGGTAAATGCGTTGATTCATTCCTTGTTCCACAAGAAAGCTTGCTCCATTTGTTTAATACTATTTATCAAAAAATAAAAAATATAAAACACTAACAGCTATCAATGTCGTATCCTTTTAGCTTGCTTTGGCTTTATAATCAGTATTAATTGAAGCCACCTGTCAAACGTAGCTTCAACGCTGCTCTGCTCCATCGTGAACTCCACCAACTCCCTCGTGCCTGGATTGATGGCTTCTACACGCAACACAATTACAGAGGATTTTGGAGATAAATCTCGATTCAAATGCCACTAAATTGTGGTTAATCAATAATCACGACTTGAATGGTACCCAGGTGGAGGCCTCCCTTGGAATTAACGCCGACAATATGGCATCAGTTCGTGAAATTTACAGGAATCCAGCAACAACTTGCACATGTTAATGGGTTGGCGGACGGATTTTTAAAGATAGTTTTGATGCTCAAGGACCACTACTTTCTACATCAATCAAATCAATACAGGCAAGCTTAACACTACACTTTTACAGTGTTTTCAAGTAAATACACTTTTACAGTGTTTTCAAGTAAAAAATACAAAAGGCAAGCTTAACACTACACTTTTACAGTGTTTTCAAGTAAAAAATACAAAAGAGAACTCTACTGGGAGCGTTAAAACTGAGTGTTTTACCATATTTTCGTTGATGCGTATGGAGACGGAAGTTACTTTTATGATGCTTAGTATTATTTTTGTAAGTAAGTAACAATATGAGTAAAGGGTTTGTAAATATGGTAAGTTGGGTAATTTGAATTCAGGATCTTTATTTACAACATTTCATTTATATTAAGAGAATGGCTGTTTGAATTACACCCTTTTAGCAGAATCAACTTACTATTAGTCAAACAACAAATTTTAGTTTATTCATATAACATTAAATAAAATTTGTGAATCTTATTTTATTAATATTGATTTTTTAATATATATATATATTTTATTTTTATTGATTATTAATATTGAAATGACTAATTACATCTTTAGGTGTTTATATGTTAGAATTGGACTAGTGTATATGTTTTTTTCTAGATTGCATTAGAATGATACAATTGTAGTGTCCAAATTGATTTTATGGCAGTATTTCCAAATTCATATAAAAAATAACATAGTTATGCATGGATAATTGATTGTTAGCTAATACATAAATAAGTAGTAACTAAGACATGGATAATGGACAGTTCATACAAATAGATATGAAAAACAAGTAATTTATTTGTGACATTTAAATTATGACTTGTAAATAACTATACTAATTTTATCTATTCTAAATATGATTATCAAATTTTAAAAATAAAATATAAATATAAAATTTCTTTTACATATATATTTATGTCACCTGATCTACATATTAATTTAAGACTCTAATACGCAATCATGAATCTAGATGATAACCAATAAATACATCCGACATATACTCTTTTATTTGTCATCTCAAAACTTCATTGCACATCAAGCCAAACACGTTCTAATATACACTAGCCGTTTATGTTTTGCCCAAAAAAATATGCTTAGCTCAATGCTAACCCCTCCAAAACTTTTCTTGTAATTATTATTTCGGTTGGTGGATGGCAGTGATGAGAATGTTAAATAAGTTAATGACTAGTATATACTAGTAAGCTATATTTATCACAGCTTCACAGCTGGGTTTATCTGGTTCTATGGGCATTGAATGGAATGATTATATCAGGTCCTTTTATCAATCAAACCTTCATTTAACTTACGCGACCGACAGGTTGATTTGGTCGTGGGATGTGTCTTGTGGTAAGGTCACTGCGAAATTGGCATATGATGCGTTGTTTGCTGAGTCACACTCTGAAGATAGCTGGTGGAAGAAGGCTATCTGGAAGATGAATATGCCTCTCAAGATAAAGTGCTTCATCTGGCTTGAGATATCGAACAGGGTTCTTACCTGGGACAACCTATGTCGACGTGGCTTCATTGGTCCGGGTTGGTGCTCCCTATGCTGCACACTGGAGGAGTCTGTTGATCATCTATTTACATCTTGCCTTTTCATTCGAGATCTGTGGGAACATGTTGCTCAAAATGCTGGTGTTCAATTTTGTTGGGATTTCCACTCGCTATGTGATTGTCTGGAAGCTTGGTCTCGTCTCACCACGGAGTGTGAGGAGCTCCCATACTTTATGATCTGGGAGGTTTGGAGAGCCCGCAACAGTTGTATATTTGAAGATGTGAAACCTTTCCGAGTTGGTTTATGTTATAAGACCATTGCTGCTTACAAGGAATATAAAACCACTGTTGGTACGGTTGTGGGTAAGAAGTCTCGGCATCTGAAAAATCGATTGACTCCTCCTATCCTGGTATTTCCTTGTGGTTTCTTTGACGGGGCTGCTGTGTGCCCGAATGGCTCGGGTGGGTTGGGCGCAACTTTACATATCTCCTGCTCCATTTCTGTGCACCTTTGGTTAAATTTGGGTAATGGAACAAATACCAGAAGTGAGATTTGTGCCCTTTGGCTATTATTGTATTGGGCTCGTCTGAGGGGGATCACTTCTCTTGTTACTTTTGGTGACTCTTCGACTATTATCTCCTGGGATAAGGGCACGTCTTCACTCAATGTTCTTATACTCTCTCATTGGCTGGAAGCGGCAAGGAAGCTCTTTCTTGAATTTGAGCACATACATTTTGAACATATCTATAGGGAGGTGAATCTGGAGGCAAATATGCTCTCTAAGCGGGCTCTCCATTCTCAGGATGGGGTCATCATGTGGAAGGAATGGCGGGATGATATACTTTTTTCTCATGGGTCTCAACAACTTCATTGGACATGATGATTGTTTACCATTTTTGTTCGTACTTTTATGTTTTTATTCTAATGTATGCGGTATATATTTTTATATGACTCTTAGTGTATGTGTGCAGATCCTTAATATTACCTGTGTTCAACTTCTTGTTGGACTGTATATAAACTCTTATTATTTTTGCGGCATATACTATAGCAGCTGCGGATGTTATTTTTGGTAGCTGCTGATCTGGTGCATCCTTGGCACTCCCCTGCGGTATCATTTCCGGCTGGAGATGCTTTCGATGTTAGACATATGTGTTACTTTATCCTTGGGTCTTTTTTTGGAGCTATATTTTCTGCTGTTGTGACTTATGGTCACGGTTTAGACTATTGGAGCTTTTCTGATTGGGATGTTTATGGGACATGTAGCCCTTCATATGGTTGTTTGCTTGAGGACACTTTCTGCTGTTAAAACCGGTTTGTTCCAGGGTTATATTGATCATATTGTATAATCTGTATTGGACTGACAGTTGGACATATTTACTATTTCGTATATTAATAGTAAGTTGAATTTTTCTATGAAAAAAAAAACTATATTTATAATTAATAATATGGTTTATATAAGTTAGGATTGTATAAAAGGATTGTAGAGTTTTTATTATTATAATAATTGTTATTATAATAATTGTTATTATAAAAATAAAAAAATATATATATTATTGAGTTTTTATTATTATAATAATTAGCAAGCCATATTAATTAATATTTATAATAATAACCAATGGTCAACCAATGATCAACCATTGGTTATCCAATGTCAATTAATAGTCAACCAATGGTAAATCAATATATAGCAAACAATGATCAACCAATGTCAACAAAGTCAACCATGTCAATGTAATCAACCATTTGTTAACCATTGGTCAACCATGATCAACCATGATAAACCATTGGTTGACAATAACTTTGCAGGGTAACCACCTAGGCACTAACCATGATAATGATCTATAAAATGGTAACCACCTACGCACTATGCCCTAGCTCAGAAAACCTGATCGGACATGAAGCTTAAGCAACCACCCTCAAAGAATACGTCGTTGCTTTCTCTCCCTACGTTCATGTTGATTGCCATCTAGATGGACGAGTGAAATCCAATTCCGATAGATAAATTTGATTGCCTTGAAAGAGTGAAGAATCCTCTTCAATGGGATATCTCTTCGCTCCAAAGGCAAGATTCTGAAGATCTCATAGGTTTGTTCGTGCTTTTATTTATTGGATATGTGAATGGGACTTGTTAAACCCAACTGGAGTACAAACAGATTTATTAAATATCATAAATATTTAAGACCAACTGGGTTTAGGTTCTGTTAATTGTGTTGTTTTATGTTGTGCATAGGGAAACCTCATCCTTTATGGATAGATTCTTCATTTCTTTGATTACCAAGCATTATCTTTACGTGATTTTAAGATGCATCATCTGTAGCGGGGGAGCGAGAGAGGGTTATTTGATCTGGACAGAGATAAAGTTGATTCTAGATCTGCATGCAGAAGTTGATTATGTAGTTTTGCTTTATAATATCGATGAAGGGTTCAACAGTCATTGCTCTCATTATTTTGTTAGATACTAGAGGAGGGCATCCATGTGATTTGACTGATTGTGTGCTTCCACGAACTTGCTCGACCGGAAATTCGGCTTGATAAAGGATTTGCAAAGTTTGATGGCTTATAAAGGATTTGCAAAGTTAGACGAATTGCATTACAATCAAGATTATTTCCATATGCAATTACTCCAACTCTGTTCATGGACTAAGGCCTTGTTTATATCAATATTATTTCTCATTAAATTTAAATTTTGGGTTGTATCATCTTTAATAGTCGTGACCCGTCAAGGGAAAATCACACCGCGCAGTCAAAAGAATTGAACTGCGCAGTGAGTGACAACCTTCTTTTTCTTTGCTTTGGACTGTGCCTAAAAAACTCAAAAAATTTTACTTCGCCAAACTTAACTTCACAGATTAACTGCGCCGCGAGTAGCTGCATGGATATTAACTGCGCAAAGATTAACTACGCATTTCAACTTTTCACTACGCAATTGAACTTTGCATGTGCGCAATTAACTTCGCACAAATTCTTTACTTCGTGGATTTCTCAATTACTTCACAAATCCTTTTTATTGCGCGTTACTCCTTAACTTCGCGATCACTTAAATAAACTTTATATTGAAATATTTCTTCTTAGGACATAAGAACTAAAACATTTACAATGGAACTTACGCGTAGTTACTCCTTGTTAAAATAGAACTTTCACTATTGTGAACTATTTGGAAATCTTGATTTCTTTTACACACACTAAATATAAACAACATTCACCCAAGTAATTATGGAGAAGATGTGCGACATGCAATATTAAACATTATTCAGAATAAAACATAAAACTATAGACTTATATATTTACCATAGTAAACTACGCAACTTGCCTTAATACATGGAGATGAGATTTATTTTGATTTCTCACTTCTTACAAAGCTTGGGCTCTTCATACATTTCATGGGAGCTTCTTCTCCTTTCACTCTTCTTACACAACTCTCTTCTCAGAATTTCAACTATTTGGTTCTATTTATAGAGTTTCATAAGCACCGACTTAAGATTACTTCAAGTTGAAGCCACTCTGATACATTTAAGGCTGTAATAAATTTTTATTTAATAATTATTGATATGCGAACTACTAACGCAGTTACATTAATACAAAATTGACGTGCGTTGAATTGGCTGCAAACTTACTGATAGACTGACATTGCAGACTCTGGGCGCTGACACAAAAAAGACTGACAAGGTGACTAACAGAGCCGCCACAGTTAGATACGCGATCAAATCATAAATACATATTTCCAACACTCCCCCTTAATTATGAGTGGATGGGGATCATTAAACAAAAATAAATTTTTACAAAATATTTCAGAGCTGAAACATGCTCTGTGTATGAAAAAGTTCACTGTGCAGAACTTGTCACTCCCAAACAACTTCGCAGATACTGAAATGGGTACTTTTCGAATGGTTTGGTAAAGATGTCTGCTACCTCATCTTCAGACCTACAAAATTCTAAACATATTTCTTTTTATTTATCAATTCTCTGATAAAATGATACCTTATGTCGATGTGCTTGGTTTTCTTGTGGAACACATGATTCTTTGATAGTGCGATAGCTGAATTGTTGTCGCAACAAATGCCCGTGGGTTCTTGTTGGTTCTGCAACAGATCACTTAACATCCTCCGCATCCAAATGGCTTGACATGCAGCGCTTGTAGCTACAACATACTCTGCTTCTGCTAAAGAAAGAGTTACTATGGGTTGTTTCTTTGAAGCCCATGATACAACACCTGTTCCTACATGAAATGTATTTCCAGATGTGTTTTTTTTGTCATGTATACTGCCTCCATTGTCGCTATCAGTGTATCCAATGAGTTTGAAATTTTCTGAGGCTGATTACAAAATACCAAAGTCTTTTGTTCCACTTCCATACCTTAGAATTCTTTTACCTGCTTTCCAATGAGATTCTTTTGGTGACTCCATGTATATTGAGATTAAACTGACTCCATACATGATGTCTGGCCTTGTTGTTGTAAGATACATAAGGCTGCCAACAAGCCTTTTAAACAACGTAGGATCTACATTGGATCCATCATCATCCTTGCTCAATTTCAAACCTGTTACCACTGGTGTTGGGGATGTCTTGCAATTTATCATCTTAAATTTGTTCAAGACATCACTTGCATACTTCGACTGAGATATAAATATACCATTTTTAGTCTATTGGACTTCGATGCCCAGAAAATAATTCATAAGCCCCAAATTAGTCATTTCAAATTCACTTTCCATGACTGATCTAAATTCTTCTATGCCAAAATCAACAGTAAATATTAAATCATCTACATACAGGCAGACAATTAGCTTGTTACCTTGTTGGTTGATTTTTGTATACAACGTTGGCTCACATTGACTTCTGTGAAATCCATTCTGAATGAGATAAGAGTCAATGCAACTGTACCAAGCTCTAGGAGCTTGCTTCAAACCATAGAGTGCCTTTTTCAGCTTCTATACTTTGTGTCCTTGTCCTGGAGCTTCTTAACCTTGTGTCTACTTCACATAGAATTCCTCCTCCAAATAACCATTTAAAAATGCAGACTTAACATCCATTTGATAAACAGGCCATGTCTTATGAGTCGCGATGGTAAAAACTGTTCTGATAGTGTCCATTCATGCTACAGGTGCAAAAGTTTCATTGAAGTCTATGCGAGGCTGTTGTGTGAATCCTCTTGCTACCAATCCAGCCTTGTGCTTCTGCACATTTCCCTCAGCATCTTGCTTTGTCTTATAAATCCATTTCACGCTTATCACATCCTTGTCCTTATGAACATCAACTAATTCCCATGTTTGATTCTTTTCAATGCATTCTATTTCTTCATCCATGGCTTGTGCCCAAATTTTATCTTCAACAACTTTTTCAAATGTTAGAGGATCTTTAACTTGAGAAAATAATGCAAAAACTGAGAATGAATTAGGTGTACCATTCTCATATATCTCACGCAGACTTCTTGTCTTTGACAGAGTTGCTGGTGTTGAACTGTGCGAATTGCTTGATGGAGTTTGCTGTGTACTTGGTGTGCTTGACGAAGTTGCTTGAACTGTGACTTGTGTCGGAGTTCCTTGTGCTAAATCATGTTGCGTAGTCCTGGGAATAGGCGGAACTATGATATTCTAATTCACATGTGGAGTCTCAACCACATCTTCTACAATGTCATCATGTTCAACATGTGACACAATTTTAACATTCTTCTCCACAGTTCCATCCCATGCTTCATTTTCCACAAACTGAACATCTCGACTGATAATAACTTTTCTTGCAACAGGGTCATACAACTTGTATGTTTTTGTCTTCAGAATATCCAATAAAAATGTATTTATGTCCTTTATTGTCTAATTTCCTTCTTAGCTAATCTGGAACATGTGCGTATGCTACACAACCAAAAAAATTTAGATGCAAAACACTATGTTTCATACTTGTCCATGCTTTCTGGGGAACTTTGTTCTTCACACTCTTCGTCGGACATCGATTCATGACGTAAACAGTAGTTGCCACTGCTTCAACCCAGTATTCATTTGACAGATGCATAGCTTCCAACATACTGCGTGCTATCTCCATAATGGTTCTATTCTTCCTCTCTGCGATACCATTCTGTTACGGTGTATACCGCGTAGTGAATTGCTTTTGTATGCCATGATTTTTACAAAAATTTAAAAAATCATTTGAAACATGCTCACCAGCTATATCTGTTCTTAATATCTTGATTGTAATCACTCTGCTTCTCCACAAGTGCCTTGAACTGTTGAAAACAACCAAACACATCATATTTATGTTTTAGAAAATATACCTAGGTTTTTCTTGTTAAATCATCAATAAATGTGAGAAGGTAAGTGCATCCTCTCATGGATGGTGTTTGCATTGGTCCACAAATATCAGACTGCACAATTTCAAGTGGTATGCGAGCTCTGTATGACTTTCCAACTGGAAAAGTCTCTCTGTGTTGTTTTCCAAAAATACAGCCTTCACAAATTCTCTTTGGTTTTTCAATCAATGGAAATCCTTTCACCATATCCTTAGTGTGTAGCAGCTTCAACCCACCAAAATTCAGATGTCCAAATATGAAGTGCCATAACCATGATTCATCATTTATTTCTGTTTGAAATGCTGCTTGCATTTCTTTGTTGTCTTTTCCTTCCCTATCGCAGTGAATTTCTGCTTCTTTACTTTTTGCTTTGAATGCAGCTCCAAAATTTTCATTCTGTCTTTCATGAACAACTTGAGTTGTTTTTCCTTTTATGATTGACCTTATCCTCAAAGGAAACAAGTGATTGTTTGTCATCTGGACTTCAGCTATTAATTGATTGCTTGGATATATGTCCTTGATCAGACAACGCTTTCCTATCATATGAACTCTGTAACCTTTTTCCATCAGTTGTCCAATGCTCATCAAATTATGCTTTAAACCTTGAACATAATAAACATTAGGCATAAATTTCTGTTCCCCCTGTTTGGTTAGAATATCTACAATACCCTTACCCAAAACATTGACTTGAATATTATTTCCAAGTGTGACATTAGTTTGAACTTATTTATCTATACTATAAAATAGATTTAAATTACCAGTCATATGATTGCTACAGCCTGAGTCTAAATACCATATGTCATGTGTACTTTCTTGGACAACATTGCATTCAAGTGGAGATGCGCATGCTAAAAACAGTGAGTTGTTTGGAGTGCTACTATTGCTTGACTATGTTTGGCCTTGCTTTCCTTGGTCATATTGCTTCTTCTTGCATTCATATGCAAAGTGTCCATACTTCTTACAGTAATGACACTTAATTTTTGATTTATCATACCTTTGTCCACTTGGCTGACTGGGAATCTGATTTTGGCCTCTACCAACGACATTTGCAGGGTTGCTGCTGCGACCTCCTCTGAAAGAACTTCGTCCTCTACCTCTAAAGTTTGATCTTCCTCTACCTCTTCCACAACTTATGGATGACTTTTTTGCGAATGCACCTTCCAGTGATGTATCTGAACTGTTGATTCTATGTTCATGATTGAGCAATGAGGCTTGCAACTCATCAATAGTAAATTAGGACAAATCGTTTTTTTCCTCCAAGGTCACAACTAGGGATTAAAATTTCTTTCGAAGAACTCTAAGAACTTTTTTAACAACCCTTTGGTCACCTAGATTTTCTCCATGAGACTTTATTTGATTAACCATACTAATAACACGAGTATAGAATGAGTCTAATGAATCTGTATCTTTCATTGATAGAGATTCAAAATCTCTTCTGAGAATTTGTAGTTTCGTAGTCTTTACCTTGTTCAAACCTTGATATGAAGTTTCCAACGTGTTCGACGATTCCTTAGATGACTGCGTTGCTACTACTCTTGGGAGTATGGATTCATGTGTTGCTTGATTTATGTGGAACAACACGTTTCCATCTTTCTTCCTTTATTCCTTCAAGACATCCTTCTCAGCTTGCGTGATATTTTTGTATGTTGCCATATCTGTTGGTTCTACATAGCCATTCTGGACTATTTCTCATACATCTTGACCTCTAAACAAAGATTTCATAGTTATAGACCAATATTCATAATTTTTTACTGAAAATATTGGAGTTTGCAAATTACCAGAAGTGGAAGCCATTCTGAATCGCTTTTCCCTTATAAATAGAATTCCTACTTTTCGTAAATCAAGCTCTGATACCATATCAAGGGAAAAACACACCTTACAGTCAAAAGAATTGAACTGCGCAGTGAGTGGCAACCTTCTTTTTCTTTGCTCTGGAATGTGCCAAACAAACCCGAAAAGTTTTACTTCTCCGAACTTAACTGTGCGGCATGGCAAGTAACTGCGCATTTCAACTTTTCACCGTGCAGTTGAAATTCGCATGTGCGCAGTTAACTTTGCACAAATTCTTTACTTCGTGGATTTCTCCATTACTTCGCAAATCCTTTTTATTGCGCGTTACTCATTAACTTTGCGGTCACTTAAATAAACTTTATATTGAAATATTTCTTGTTAGGACATAAGAACTAAAACATTTACAATGGAACTTACGCGCAGTTACTCCTTGTTAAAATATAACTTTCAATATGGTGAACTATTTGGAAATCTTGATTTCTTTTACACACAGTAAATATAAACAACATTCACGCAAGTAATTCTGGAGAAGATGTGCGACATGCAATATTCAACATTCTTCAGAATGAAACATAAAACTATAGACTTATATATTTACCATAGTAAACTGCGCAACTTGCCTTAATACATGGAGATGAGATTTACTTTGATTTCTCACTTCTTACAGAGCTTGGGCTCTTCATACATTTCAAGGGAGCTTATTCTCCTTTCACTCTTCTTACACATCTCTCTTCTTAGAGTTTCAACTATCTGGTTCTATTTATAGAGTTGCATAACCACTGACTTAAGATCGCTTCAAGTTGAAGCTACTCTAATACATTTAAGACTATAATAAATTTCTACCTAAGAATTCTTGATATGCGAACTATTAACGCGGTTACATTAATACAAACTTGATGTGCGCTGGATTGGATGCAAACTTATTGACATACTGACATTGCAGACTCTGTGTGCTGACACAAAAAAGACTGACAGGGTGACTGACAGAGCCGCCGCAATTAGATACGCGATTAGCTCATAAATACATATTTCCAATAGCCCGGGGTGGGGGAGTTTAATCGCTAGTACTGCTAAGAAATAAGGGGTGATTGGATTCAAATTTGGAAGGCATGATTTAATACAGAGAAGTAAAACCATTCAAACACTAACTCTCTCCAAGACCTTGCTTTCAGATACCGATACAGAGCGCATGTAAGAATTTGATATTGCTCTGTTAGCTATTAACTATTCTTTCATACATATTTACAAAACTACAAAATATACATGGACTTTGATGATCTAGTAGGTCCCGTTATAGCCTCTATGGTCCAACTCTCAGCTCACTATTATTTATTAAAACTTTATAAACTATTTAAAACCCTAATTGCAGTGTGTTACTCAAGAAAGGGAATTAAACGAGTCGATTTTATTGAATAAATGAGATGGAGGTTGGGTTCAATGATGAAAAAATAGGAGGGATCTATGATGTTACTTTTTCTCTAGTTACAAGATGGTAGCATTTCCATAGTTACAAGATAATGATAAACAAATGGTATTATAAAAACAACCCACCAAATCATTATTGAATACTTTTTCTATTATATGACCAAGTTTGTCTCTCAAATACTTTATTGTAGATGAGTAACCGCTTCAATATTTTCATTTTGTTTCATCTTAATGTGTAGAAGCTTAATTTTAAGAAACATAATTGTACTTAGATTTGGCACTTTATGCACATGCTTTAACATGGTCCATGTTTTGGTAGATGTATGGTAATTTCTAATGTGAGGAATGGCATTATCTTTCACATGCATTTGTAAGATAAATTTATCCTTAATTTATTTTTTCTATGATTCTAGTTGGTTCGACCTCATTACTAATTACAATGGACCAATGAAGGACCAATAACACAATGATTTGTTGAAGAATTTCCCAAACTAACTTTTTTCTAGGCATAATTTCATATCTACACATGTTATCTTATGGGATTCGCTCCTTAATTAGAAATGGAGACACCTTCTTACTTAAACAAATTACTATATATCGTTATTGTCAACACCTTAGGTTTTGATTCTTGGATTCTACATGACAGTTCTATCACACATGCCCTCCTCCAACAAATTGTTGGAGCATCTTTCCTTGAGCTCTGATACCAAAACATAAAATAATAAAAATGCCTAAATCACAATTTTGAAAACACCATAATGTGATATATTACATTAACACACAACAATTATTTATTACATACATGAGTGTATTACATCCATTGATATTGATAACAAATTAAGTGCTCACTTTTCAACTTTTCCTCTACACGACTTTATCACTATCAACCTTACCCTTACTTTAGAGTACACAAGTCTATCTCTCAATAATTTCTAACATATCAATACTAAGCAATACTAATAGAGATGGTGATTGAAATGAGAAATTATTAGTCTTTCATTTCACATTCATCTCCACACAATCTTAATCAATTTTTTGGTGAGATGGACACACATCTTGCTTTGACAAATTGTAAAATGGGAAGTGCCTTTGAGTTTTGTAAATGAGATGAGTTCCATTTCTTTTTAGTGGAAATCATTCTCTACTTTATAGAAATGATGTAAAATATCAATATTTAAAAGCAAAAACTAAATAGAAAATCAATACAAGTTATTTTAGTAATTAATAAAATAAGGTTTAATTACTTTAATGTTTTCTTTATGTGAAAGATGTATTATCCTATAATATACTAATTTCTTTTAATATTCTCAGATAATTATATGAATATTACAAATTTATAAATAAAATAGATTCGATACATATATGATAAAAGAGTAGTCTAAACATGTTAAGATTTGAAACTTTTTTATAATTTTTTCATTATAGAAGAATTGTTGGATTTGAAAACATAAATTCATTGTTGGAAAGAGTTATTCGGCATAAGTCTCGCAAAGGACATAAGCCTCGCAAAGGAATTAATACTTATGGTCAATGATTCGGGTTTTAATTTTTGAGTATAAGTTAAAATTGTTTGTGGGTCATGTATTCCATAGATTTTTTTTTAGATTGCTAGGCATGGAAAAAAGACTCCAGAAAGGGAGTAATGATAAGATTCAAGAGCTTGCAGGATAATGAAGGTATCCACTAGCTATTGATCTTGCAAAATATTTTTCCTATTTAGGAAAATAAAAACTAATAGTTGCAAAAGAATGAAAATGCCATGTCAAACACTTTTGATTAACATCAATAACAAGAACGATCGATAATGTTTTTTTGGCATAGATATTTACACCCTTTAAAGTATGGATACAACTTTTGTAAAATTCAAGCTATGTCTAAGATTTAATTGCTTGTGAACACTAAAGAAAATTATTAGCAAAACAAGACTATAAGAACAAAAAAATACAACAACATAATTATTTGTAAACTCTTAACTTCTCTACCTGAATTGAAAACCCCGAGTCAATCATCAAAACCATGTCATTCAACCAAATAAGAAAATCCACCTCTTGATGTTAACTAGAAACAAAATTCAACCATACCAAAGCTACTGCATATAACAAAAGGCAACGAAACACAAAGTTTGATGTATGCAAGGATGGTTTGAATGGTCAAAAGAAGATTTGAGTGACTACATGATAGATATGACTCTTTGTTGGCAGGGAATATTTCTATGACTTTGTTTAAGTGCATAATTTCATCCAAAATAAAAGAAAAGATTTCTATGACTTTGTTTAAGTGCCTAATTTCATCCAAAATAAAAGAAAAGATTTCTATGACTTTGTTTAAGTGCCTAATTTCATCCAAACTTCACGCAAAGCAATGTATATATATTTCAAACCATAATTCTAACTCTACAATTGTGATTATAAAATGTCAATTGTTCTTTTGAAAATGGTTCGAAGTCAAACAACGACTAACCCAAGAACTTTTCACCAAATCGAAATGAATCTAGATACCATTATTTAATGTTGTCACTATTGAAAATGAAAAAAAATGAGATTCATCACATTATCATTCAGTCAATTAATCACAATGGATTCCTGTAAATCAAGCCAAACACTAGTAACTTTATACCTTCGTTCCAATACCATCCCAAGGAAATATTATCTCGTATTCCAACACTCTCAATAATCTCCTATTGATTTCATCTACCATGATTTGAGAATTTGCATTTAAGCAAAAAAAAAAACTGATAACATCATGAGTCAGTCACCATGCTTTCAAGCATTGCACTTGGAAACACAATGGGTAATAACAAGGGTTACATAAACCCACAAAAACAATAATCTAAATTGTAATATGACAACATTAAACGTTGAATGTTGATTTTGAGGATAAGACTAGGATATGAGAATTCAAGACAATGATAGGTTCATGTTTTCATTTTTCATATATCCATAGGAAGTCACTAGAGCACCAAATATTACAAAACATTGCCAAGAATCTAAAGAAACCCAAATAGGCCACTGAATATATATTCCACCACCTAAACTATGGCAACCAAGAAAATGGCTATCAGAACAACACCTTAGAACATGGGACTTTTAACCCCTCAAGTTTTACCAACTACAACATATACAATAGTGCACTTCAATTAAATAGTAACTTGGTATTAAGACAACAAATCCATACACTGTCCACCATTTTGTACCACATCTCAAAACTGAATTTTGATGGATCAAGTCAACTAGAAAATTTAACAGTTTTAAAACAACAATCTTTCACATATTTAGCACCTACGCTCCAAGTTGATACATAATTAATGAACTTGGGTAAGATGCACAACTCATCATCAGGTGGCTAGGTTTGGATATATTTCAAAACTGCATCCTTGTTCATACAAGTCTCTGAAAAGGCATCAGTTAATCTTTATAATTTTGACAGGAAGCATGTCATTTCAATACCCCAACCCAGGTACTCATGTCCTTTAGCAATTCAAAATTCAAATCCAATAAAGAATTCCAGAATGGGAAAAGCCAATATATGTTTGGCTTGAAATTATAACACACATGGAAGGATTTTTTCCATCAAAGGCAGAGATAGGAATTAGTGTAGTCATAATCAACCATGAAAAGAAACGAGAAGACCAAAGCCAAGTTGATTTGGGATATACGAAACATTGAACCCCATATACAAGCAAATGAAATGAGCATAAAAAGTAATTTAACATAGTTTGTGGTTCAAGCCAAATCCATAAGTCATTTGCAGAGTATTTAGGGGTTGGTGCAAGGTTATGATACCCACTTATGATGCATTAGTTGCAATGGCATGCTTGAAAAACATAAATATGATCATTAACATGAATTATTAGAGGTACTGTGATGCACCTGCAACAATTAATTAATACGAATATGCGAAATAGCAGAAATGACAGAACTCATAATCACTTTTATATTGATCACAGGCCACTTCGAGGGGGCAACCTCCTATGAGCAAGATCAATACAAATAACTTCACGGTGCCTTCATAGGTCTCAACACACACTTATATACTAAGTCTAGGCGCCAATACTATGGGTCAAAACCATGGGCCACTACAAACTATGGATCAACAATACTACGGGCGACTTACAAAGCATATACGCCAACAACAATAACACAAACTATTGATCAACAAATACTACGGGACGACTTACAAAGCATATGCGTCCAATAACAACATACTAACAAAGTAAAGACATGGGTTCCTAACATCCCCTCCCCCTTAAAAAAAGCTTTGTCCTCAAAGCTTTAGATGTGGAAATTGTTGTTGAATCTGAAAGAGTGGTTCCCATGTAGCAGCCTCTGGTTGCATGCCGTGCCATTGAATTAAGACCTCTGTGATAGAGCGAGAGCGAAGCTGATGCGTGCGTCGATTGAGGATGGCCTCTGGATCCAAAAGGATGGATCCTTCATTATCCAATTCGGGTAAAATCGTTTGTCCACTAATGTTGGTGCCAAGAACTTTCTTCAGACAAGAGACATGAAAGACTGGATGAATGTGGGAAGAAGGAGGAAGTTCCAATTTATAAGCAACGGACCCAATCTTCTGAAGAATCCGATATGGCCCATAGAAATTTGGAGCAAGCTTATGACGCCCTTTGAGTTTCAAGGAGGATTGTTTGTACGGCTAGAGACGAAGAAAAACCATATCCCCGACTTGAAAAGTGCACTCAGAACGGTGCTAATCAGCTTGTTGCTTCATGCGATTTCTTGCCATGTAAATATTGTCCAACAAAATGCGAAGAATCTGATCGTGGTTTCGAAGGACCGTGTCAACTTCCTGAACTGGTGAACTGGTGGGGGTGTATGGAAGAAGAGATGGATGTGCCTGACCATATACTGCTTCATATGGGGTCATTTTAGAGGCAGTGTGGTAATAGTTATTGTACCACCATTCAGCGAGAGGGAGCTACTTTTCCCACTAATGTTGTTGTTCCGAGGTGAAGCAACGAAGATAAGTTTCCAAGCATTTATTGATAATTTTAGTTTGACCATCTATTTGTGGGTGATACCCTGAACTCATCTTCAGTTTGGTGCCAGTGTGGCGAAATAGTTCTGTCCAAAAATGACTGGTGAAAGTCGCATCACGATCCGAGACAACAGAAGAAGGGATGCCATGAAGACGAAAGATCTGGTCCAGGAAAATTTGAGGGACGGAGGAGGATGTATAGGGATGCTTGAGAGCACAAAAATGACTATATTTGGAGAGGTGATCAACCACAACGAGAATCACTGTCTTCCCGCCAGATTTAGGGAGTCCTTCAATGAAATCCATAGAAATATCTGTCCAAATTCGTGTAGGTATGGGCAAGGGTTCAAGCAATCCTGGAAGGAGTGTTGTTTCACCCTTATTGCGCTGGTAGGTATCACATTCGGCCACCATCTGTTGAATTGTCCTTTTCATGCCCTGCCAAAAGAAGTTACGCCGTGCTCGTTCATACGTTTTGAGGAACACAAAGTGCCTTGCCGATGGAGAAGCATGGAGTTCATAGAAGACAGCCTGTTGAAGATCTGTGCTCTGGGGAAGCACCAGACGACCCTTGTATCACAGAGAAGCACCATCCCAAGAGTAATGTGGTACAACAGAAGGGTTGTTGGTCAAGCGTTGGATGATTTGAGATAAGGAAGAGTCATTGACATAACCCTATTGAACATATTGCAACCAATTGGGAACATGCATAGAAATAGCTGAAAGAGAACCTTGGGCATCAAATGTGCGAGAAAGAGCATTTGCCACAATATTGTCTTTACCCTTTTTGTAAGTGATCTCATAGTCATAACCCATGAGTTTGCTAACCAATTTCTATTGTGCCGGGGAGGAGACATGCTAGTCCAAGAAATATTTCAGACTCTGGTGATCAGTCTTGATGCATAAATGATTCCCTAATAGGTATCGACGCCACTTCTGTACTGCATGCAAAATAACCATCATTTCCTTCTCATAGGTAGAGGCATCTAAATTATTACCTGAAAGGGATTTGTTGGTGAATGCAATGGGGTGTTCATCTTGAAGGAGAACAACACCAAGTCCATTGCCGCAAGTATCACTCTCAATAGTGAAGGGCTTGGAAAAATCGGGCATAGCTAGCATAGGTGTAGTACACATGGGTTGTTTTAGTTTGTCAAATGCACACTGAGTAGCAGGCGTCCATGTAAAAGCATCATTTTTTAATAGAGCAGTTAATGGAGCTGCAATCTTCCCATAATCCTTGACAAACTTGCGGTAGTATCCAGTCAACCCAAAAAAACCATGAAGGCTCTTGAGTGTCTGAGGATGTGGCCAATTGTTCATGGCATCGATTTTGGCAGGATCCACGCGAACCCCTTGTGCTGAGATAATGTGTCCGAGATACTCAACTTCCTTCTGTACAAAAACACATTTAGACTGCTTGGCATGGAGATGATGGTCAGAGAAAAGTTGCATGACAAGATCCAGATGTTGGAGATGTTCATCCCATGTTTTACTGTAGATGAGGATATCATCAAAGAATACCAGAATGAATTTCCGCAAGTAGGGTCCAAACATTTTATTCATTAAGGCCTGGAATGTGGAAGGAGCATTAGTGAGGCCAAAGGGCATGACCAAAAACTCATAATGGCCATCATGTGTGCGGAAAGTTATTTTAGGGATATCATCCTCATGAAACCGAATTTGATGATACCCAGAACGAAGATCCAACTTGGAGAAAAAGTGAGCCCCATGAAGCTCATCAAGAACAGGAATTGGAAACTTATCCTTGATGGTGAGGTGATTAAGTGCTCGGAAGTCAATGCAGAGGCGCCATGACCCATCTTTTTTGCAAACAAGAATAACTGGAGAAGAAAAGGAACTAGTGCTTGCGCGAATAATACCTTGCTTCAATAAGTCCCAAACGAGCATTTCAATCTCCGTTTTTGGGTGAAATGGGTAGCGATAGGGTCTGATGTTGGGAGGAACGCTGCCAGGAAAGAGCTGAATACGATGGTATTCTGGCCTGGAAGGTGGCAATCCCACTGGTTCAACAAAGACACCTGCATATCGATCCAAAATTTGTTGTAGATCCAAAGGAGTAGTGGAGACTGCTGATGGTTGCATCTGAATGGAATGGATCTGATCGATGACACCATGTGAATTCTTCTTGAGGATTTTTTCCATGCGATGTGAACTGATGATGCTGAGAGAACCTGGTTGTAATCCCTTCAATGTGTGTTTTTTTCCATTGAGGGAAAACTGCATCCAAAGTTCAGCAAAATCCCATAAGATAGGGCCAAGTGTGCGTAGCCATTGAGCACCCAAAACCACATCACATCCTCCTAAGGGAAAGGAAAACATGTTAGAGCGCAAGGTATAATCTCCCATAGAGATACGCACATTTCGATACTTCCCTTTGTAAGGTAAGGTGCCCCCATTGGAAACCATGACTTCAAAGTTGGAGCAAGGATGGATAAAACAATCAGCTTGTTTGGCGATCCGAGGGTCAATGAAATTATGAGTGCTACCAGAATCAATGAGTATTGTAAGAGGAAGCTTCTTGAAGTAACCCCTGACCCGCATTGTTTGGGGGGTGGTGATTCCAGCTAAGGCATGGAGAGATATCTCTGGTTGGTCATCCTGAGACGGAGGGTCAATAGGCGGTTCCTGAATGTCGACCGGAGCATCCAGTGTTTCTGGATCTTCGTCACCAATTTCAGAGGCAGGCGGAGACTCCACATCCAAGAGATAGAGCTTTTGCTGAACACATCTATGTCCTCAAGTGAATTTCTCATCACAATTATAGCGAAGCCCCTTTTCTCTATGTGCTTGCATCTCTGTTTCAGACAAACTCTTGATAGGAGTCGGTCGAGGAGCCTGCGGTATAGGTGGTTGCTGAGAACCCATATTTCGAAAGGGAACAAAAGTGGGCTTGGAGCGTTGTTGGGCTGCAATCTTGTCTTCTGCCAACTTAGCCAACCCTAGGGATTCCATCATTGTGGTGGGACAAAAAATTTTGACCTCAGAGCGGATGGCATCCTTTAGACCACTGATAAAACAACTCCGGTAAAAGTCATTAGACAATCCTTCGGTGTGGTTCGTAATTATTTATTTCCTTCTTTATATCTTGATTTTTCAACCTCTGATTGAAATCACTTTCATCTTTTAATTCCTTGATTTGTGCACATAATTTTTCTATGTGATTTTTCTGGTTGGACATTGTGTGTTCATTGAACCGTTCTTGTATCTTATGTAGTTCAATCCTTATTTCTGATTGTGTGTTAATGTCTCGTAATTCTTCATTGTCTTTTCGATAGCGCTTTAACTTGGCTTCTAATTTCTCTCGCAAATCGGCTTCCATGGTTTCTGTCTTCTTTGACGATGGAATGATCTTCTTTGATTTCTTTGATGAGTCTTTCTTAAACTTGGTCGTCCTTGTTGTTAACGTGTATCGATTTCTTGATAAGCCTTCCTTTACTTTGACTTCTTCAACGATAAATGATTGTCCTTGACTTGATTTCTTCGATGATAAGTGTTCTTCGACTTCTTTGATAATAAGCAATCTTGCTTGGACTTTTTCTTTAATGTCTCCTTTGACTTGGTCTTCTTTGACTTGAATTTGCTTTGTTTCTTCAAACAATTCTTATTTCAAAAGAATTGATTTTTTTTTTTATAATAATAATTATTATTAAGATTTAATAATAAGATTATTATTAATATATATATATATATTTTTAATAATAATAATTATCAATTAATTAATAATATTATTAATAAAGTTTTTAAAACTATATATATATATATATAGTTTAGTAGATAATCTTTTTCAAAAATTAAAATAATTAAACAATACAATAATATTATAATGTTTAATATTTTTTTTGAAAATTTGTTAGGGTTGTGAGAATGGAGGCAAGGGTGTGGGTGGAGGACTGGATGTGCGTTGGAGTTGGTGGTGGCGGCGGTGGTTGGAGGAAGTGGAGGGCGACGTGGAAGGGAGCGTGGAGTGGGGTGGAGTGCTGGAGATGCTGGGAAGGGAGGTCGTGCAGGTGGACGGAGGCAGTGTGGGAGGGAGGAGAGGTGGATTTGCAGGTGCGTGGAAGGGGGCAGCGCGGGAATGTGGAGCGGATATCATGGAGCGGGGAGGGCAGCGCGGGGGAGCAGCGCTCAGGTCATCTGAAGGGAGGACGGGAGTAGCAGCAAATGGGAAGGAGGAGGGCGACAGCTGGAAGGAGGGATGGGAGGATGCGCAGGGGTTTGCGAGGATGATTGAGTAGGGCCGAGGAGAGTGCGAGCGGCAGTGTGAGGTGGAGGAGATGGTGCGAGTGGTGGCGAGGGAAAATGCGCAGGGCGAGGCGCGTGCAGGGTGAGGGCGTATGAGTGTGAGCGAGATGGGAGCCGAGGGAGGGACAATGTTACGGTGTAGGAGAGGCTGGGCGGTAGTGGTGGAGGAAGAGCCACGTGAAGGCTTCAAAGGAGTGATGGCAAGTGTGGGAATGGTGGTTGTGGCCAAGGGCCTTTTGTTGATTAAAAATCGTGATCCAAAGAAACTCTAGTGAAGTGGCCAGTAGCCGGAATCAGGGAGGACCGAAAGGCTCTGATACCAATGCTATATCCATGTCCGGATATACCCAGTGATTATTCAAGCGAATAATCCTCCAATGGAAAATAACTCCATTTGATAAAATAATAATATATAATCGAGGATGGATGATTAATAATTACAATGAGGCTCACTTTTATAGGCTTGAGCGTGTATAGTGAAGGGTTACACCCTTTCACTTAATAACTAATAACTTTAATTAAAATACATATAATATTCATAGCATTTATGTTGTCTTAGGGGTTCAATGGTTACGATCATTGGGAATAATGGATTTAAATTTTCAAAAAAAATTCATGAAATTTTCATTGGAAGGAAAAGAATTTGAATTCAGGGGTATCACAGGGAATCCAACCAAGGTGATAAGCTCTATTGGTATGAAATAAATGTTGAAAAATGGACATCAAGGTGTAATTGCATAATTATGCTCACTAGATGTTCAGACATCTAAGCCTCATATTCCCATGGATCTCCAAAGGGTCATTGATAATCACTCCAAGGTATTTTAATATATTCCAAAAGGTCTTGAACCTACTCAATATTTTTATCATGCTATTCACTTAATTCCAGGAAGTGTTCCTCCTAACGTCAAACCTTACAGATCCCCCTACGGCCATAAGAGTGAAATTTAGTGTATGGTTGAATAAATATTAGAGGCTGGAACAATTAGGCCTAGCCAAAGTTCTTAATCTGCACCAGTGGTAATGGTACACAAGAAGGGGGGCTCATGGCTTATGTGTCTGAATTACAAAGAGTTGAACAAGATCACCATTGAAGATAAGTTTACCATTCCTGTCATTGATGAATTGTTATATGAACTACATGGAGCAACTTACTTCACAAAGTTGGATCTCCATTCAGGGTATCATCAGATTAGAATGAAGGAAGAAGACACCCCTAAAACAAAATTCAAAACTCATGAAGGTCATTATGAATTTATGGTCATGTCTTTTGGCCTTATGATGCAACTTCCACATTTCAAGGTTTGATGAATTCCATTTTCAATCCCTTCCTTAGAAAATTTGTGTTAGTAATTTTTGATGATATACTAATATATAGAAAGTCTTAGGAAGAACATCTTCAACATGTTGACAGGGTGCTACAACTACTAAAGGAGCAACAACTATATGAAAAACCTTCCAATTGTTTCTTTGGGGTAAAGGAGGTAGATTATTTGGGTCATATTGTATCTCATGAAGGTGTTAAGGTAGACACTAATAAAATTAAATCCATGATGGACTAGCCGATTCCCCCAAAATTGAAGAATCTTAGAGGATTCTTAGGTTTGACAGGCTCACTACTGCAAGTTTGTTCAGAACTATGGAAGAATAGAAGCACCTTTAACAACATTACTGAATAAGGAAGCATTTTCTTGGACTTCAGAGGCAACTCGGGATTTTGAACAACTTAAAGAGGCAATGTGCAAAGCCCCTGTTTTGACCACACCAGACTTAAAAAAAACCTTCATTGTGGAATGTGATTCCTAGGGAAATGGAATCGACGTTGTTCTAATGCAAGAAGTATGGCCCCTTACTTTTGAAATTCGACCAATCAAGAAAAAGAATTACATAAACCCATTTATGGGAAGTAAATGTTGGCAATACTACATACACTTAAACAATGGCATCCTTAGCTAATAGGTAGGCACTTCAAGGTCAAAACAAAGCATGATAGTCTTAAATACTTCTTGGAACATATACTATCTTCAAAAGAGAAACAAGATGTTGGGACATGACTTTGAAATCATCTATAGAAAAGGTAACAAAATGTGGTTGCAGATGCACTCTCCAAAAAAGATGAGGATGTTGAGGGATTACTTTGTGCAATTTTGATTATACAACCGGATTGGGAACTAGAAGCAAGGGAAGAATGGAAGAATGACCAATACATGTGGATGCTCATTCAAAAGCTACAGAAGGATCCCATTGTATCAGATACTTTTGTGTGGAAAAATGATTCACTATGGTATAAGCATCGCTTATATATATGTAAGAACTCCCAACTCAAACAAATGATCCTTTTTGAATTACGCACCTCTCCTATTTGTGGGCACTTGGGATTCCTAAAAACATACCACATGGTCAAGAAGGAATTTTTGGGGAAGGTCTTAAATCTTATTTTCAAAGTTTCGTTGCAGAATGTTTGGTTTTCCAACAAAATAAGGTTGAAACAGTTAAGACCCCAAGTCTTTTACAACCATTAGAAATACCATGTCAATGCTGGGAGGAAGTCTTACTGGATTTTATCATAGGTCTACCCGAATTCAGAAGGAAAGAATGTTATAATGGCATTTTTTTATAGACTCACAAAGTATGCACACATTTGTGCACTCTCTCACCCTTTTAATGCAAGTACAAGTGTTGAAGCCTTCATGGAAACGGTTTAGAATTTACATGGAAATATGAATATTATTGTCAGTGATCAAGATCCCATTTTCACTGGAAATCTTTGGATTGAACTATTTTCTTTTTTGTGTACCCAGTTGGCTCACTATTCATCCTATCATCTTTAATCCGATGGGAAAACTGAGATAGTGAACAAATGTTTGGAAGGCTACCTTCGTTGTTTTACATCTGATAAACAACTACAGAGGGTGAAATGATTATATTTTGAAGAATGGTGGTACAATACTTCCTTCCATATGTAATAAAAAATGTCTCCATTTATGGCACTTTATGGGTACCATCCTCCATCAATCACATCTCCCTTAAAACGAAAATCTAAAGCTTAAGTTGTGGAAGATCACCTAGAGCACCAACACAAAGTTCTCCAATTACTGAAGGAAAACCTGGCTATGTCAAAAAGAAAGATGAAACAACAAGCATATCAACATCGTAGTGAAAGGAGTTTTGAAGAAGAGGATTGGGTATTTATGAGGCTGCAACCTTACAAACAGATGTCTGTCAAGCAACTAAATAAAGAAAATAAATTAGCACCCAAGTACTATGGTACTTATAAAATGTTGTAGAATATTGGTAGTATATATGGATTACAAATCGGAGATCAGGCTTCATCTTCAAGGGTACACCCATTTTTCCATGTTTCTTTCTTAAAGAAGGTAATAGGAAACAAGATCCCAATTCAAACTATCTTGTCAGATCTTGATGAAGGAAAGCCATATTGGAACCTGAACAAATCATGGAAATAAGGATCAAACAACTATGTGATTGGGCTATTACTGATTACCTCATGAAGTGGAAGAGCTTACTAGTTGAATATTCCACATGGGAAGATGAGTCCTTCATACAAAAGCATCCACAACTAATTAAGCATTGAGGAAAACACTTGTATGAAGGGGAGGGGCATGTTAAGCCCTAAATGATGGCACATTACCCTCTATATTGTGGCTCATTACATATTATTGATGTCGGCTTGGATCTATTAGTGGTAATTGCCATCAGTATTATTATATTATTTAGGGAAGATTGGGTCTATTAGTTGTAATTGTACCTCTTTGTCTCCTATATATAGGAAGGAGACCTTTTCATTTGAATCATCTCATCTTTTCTTGTCTTATGTACTTAGTACATTGTATAAGGAGGTTTCCCTCTTGAAAAGTCTTGATATTCATCTCTTTTCTTCATTATTAAGGAGTGGATTACTCTTTATGGTCTCTTTATGCTATTTTCATGCTCTTTTGGGGAATTTGTTGCTTAACATCAAATGATTTTCTCCATGACCATATTCAGGACAATGACATCTTCCTCCTTCACCAGGTCTTGATATCTATTCTACTTTTTGTGGATGATGTGTTTCTCCTAGACTCATCCCCGACAAGGGTGTAGAGATAGTTGGATGCCTTTAATCTTTTCTGTGATCTTCCAAAATTGATGGTAAACTAGGGTAATAAAATGGTTATGATATTCAATGGGTCAAAGAATACCCTCATAGACCTGCATTTCCTCTTCAAAGGGGAAGAGATTGAAATAGTCATCACCTACACATACCTGGTTGTGCAATTCTCAGGACCCTAGTTCAGTTTGCAACATGCCCTCTAGTCTCAAGTCAACAACGGATATAAATCCCTACCCCTACTTGAGAGACAGTGCATCTAATACCATTTTCAAGACATCTCATCCAAGATGTATCTCATGGAATCCCTTATCCTACCTACTTTTCTATATGGTTCGGAGGTTTGGGGGACTAGTTTAATCGAGTCTAACTGGGCCTATGCTAAGAAGGTATAGACACTTATCCTTTGACACATCATCAGATGCAAATAAACATTCCCTCATCACATCATCTTGGCGGACTTTGGTGCTTGGCCCTTTCATCTTGAGATAGTGTTTACTTTGATCTCTATTTTGCATCAAGTATAGATCATTTTTCTACTTGATGAAGGAGCAAGACAGGTACCCATTCTTGGCATACTATTCATCAAATACTATTGCCTCTTCTAGTTCCACAGGCCACACTCAGATTTGGTTCGCAAGGCTCTCGACTCTTCTAGAGTCTGTAGGCATTTAGATGCATTGGATCTCTCGATTCAGATATTTCCTATATGCTTCTGGATTCCTTATCCCCACCAGATAGGATTTGAACCAAATCATCATGGATGATGTTTATAGGAAGTTTATTAAGATCATTGGGGGTAACCTCAGGGTGGGTTACACCTAAAGATATCCTTCTATGCTGATCAATTCTTGGAGCTGAGAGATGTTCTCATTATTTGCATCCCTATAGTCCATTTTAGGGTAGGATCCCATAGGTTGTGGGTAGAGGCTAACGTACAGATTTACCGATCAAATAGGATTTTCTAGCTCTATCACCTTCAAGAGATTGAGACTAAGGAGAATTGCATTTTATGTTTCCCTGTCTACTACAAGATCAGAGGGAAGTTCCATTGCTTATTTAGAGATGCTCAGAATCTCTCTAGTTTCTTTAGATTCTTGGATCATAGATGTTTGGCCTTTTACTTGCAGGAGGCCTTTCGACTTCACTCTTAGTCCATCTATCCACCTTAGAGACTAACCTCCACTCAACGTCACAGGGGATTCATCTTGTTGACCAATATATTATCACATTAATTCATAAAGGGGGTTTTTTAATTGTATTCAAAAAATAAGGTCAATATACAGTGTAGGCGTTGGGGGGATAGGGAGTAGAGTATGGGGGGTTTATAAGTATTGGGGGGGTATAAAATGGGGTATCTAGTACAAATAAGGAAAATCTCATAAAAATAGGGTTTTTTTAGTTGGAAATGTGTATTGGGAGGGTGATCGACAAAAGGATTTTGGTAGGTATTTATCAATATCTAGTGAAATTAGGGGTATTCTTTAATATCCCATGAAGGAATACATTATGGCATAGTGTCACTGAGTGAAGAACCTATGCTCATCCTATCACTTCTTTTTTACGATGCTCCCATTTGTTCAGGGAACAAAGAGACACACAGATAGAGGCTCGAGCCCCAAACACAAATCCGTATAGCCTCAGAGGACCACCCACATTTCACAGGGATCTTAGTAGCATTTACAATCCATATCTCAAACCAACAGACAACGAAGATCATCCAGACTCCAATAGTAAGCCTCTTCCTCCGAGTAGTAACATAGTGTGTTGTCCAACTCTTCTTCTAGCATTTATCCATTTATCCCTATATCTTTAGCTTCTTCCATTTGGTTTCGGATGTTAGGGGAGACCGATCCAACAGATCATGAGACAAAGGAATCATTACTCATTGCAATTATCTAGAACCAGATATTGGATAATATTTCTTTGTTCACCATTCTTCCCAACGGGCCTCCCATCCGAGAGCCCAGTGATTGCTTCTACATGTTTTATTTCATTTTTTTATTTTTGCATACTCTTTGTTATAAGATCCACTTTAGTGCTCCTACTTTGTATTGACATCATTGTAATCAATAGTCCCTTTGACCTACTTTAGTGATAACTTGTCAAACATTAATAAAATTATCTTATATTCTGCTATCTACCCCCCTTTCTCTCTCTACAACTCTCTCTCACTCACTTTTCCCCACTCCTCACTCTCTCTCTCCCCCTCCTACAATATCTCTCACTTTACCTCTCTCTTCCTCCCTCTTTCTTCCTCTCTACACCTATCTCCCTACTCCCCGCCCCTCCTCTCTCTCTCTCTCTCTCTCTCTCTCTCTCTCATCACTCTTTAACCACGGGAGCTTCACTAGAAGGAAGTATAATACCACGTTCATTCATATTGCGGAATTAAATATTCATGAAAACCTAAAAATTATATTGCTTATATATTAAGGGGCAAAGGATTTTTTTATTTAATGTAACAATACAAAAATACTTTGGGGTCTTTTTTATATGGGCGGGATGACAAATATCCACTAAATGGAGATGGAGGGATCACGACCAGATGAGAAATCAGGTTGACGCAAGGCTCGGGCTTATTAGTATGCAGGGAAATCACATCTTGAGGCATGCTTGAGGCCAGGGGGTTTCGTGGTGAAGTGGGTTTCCAGTTGATCATAGTCGAGAGACAGTGGTCATTGACAGCCAATTGTTACCAATAACACTCAGCCAGTTTTTATCAATAGCCTTGGAAGGCTCTAAGCCTCGAGGGCCTGTTATAGGCCTTCGATAGGCCTTGAGGCCTTGAATACCCAACCACTCGTGCCTATTACAGGCCTTGGGATGTTTATTCAGCCTCCTGGATCTTGTTACAGGCCCTGGGGGCTTGGATACCTATCCCACAACAAGCTTAGTCAGCGATTGGGGAACTGCAACATGCAATCTAAATGTTGTACTATGTGCATTGGCTCTAGTGACATACAAGAAGTGATCTCCTATCTCTTCATTAGACCATTAGAAGTTGCAAATCACAATTATATGTGGTTGAGTAATTGCATTGTGGGTGAATTAATGTGCATCCACAATATACATCAAAAGAAGCAAGGTGCATTGTAGAATGCATGTGGGGTCATAAGAGGGGTATCATATCAATATACTAGGTATAAAAAATGTTAATGAAAAAATTGATACACACAATATCTAGTGAAAATAGGGGTTTTTTTAAATTGGGAAGGCATATGGGGAGGGGGTTAAAAAAACGATTTTGGAAGGTATTTTCCAATATTTAGTGATATTAGGGGTATTGTTTCATATGCCACGAACGAATGTGCTATGATAGCGGTTTATTGAGTGAAGCCCCCGTATCTTTAACCCCCCCCTCTCTCTCTCTCTTCCCCACCCCTTATCTCTCTCTATCTTTCTCTACAAGAGCCTGCATGTGTTATGAAAGCGTGTGTGCACATTATGAAAGCACATACATTTTTTGAAAGCATGTATGCATTTTTTAGCATGTGCATGTAATGACTTTGATATCTATATCTATCTATCTATCTATATATATATATATATATATATATTGGAAAAATAATTGTGCCCAATAACAATGTGTTCTCTAAAATAAATTCCATCGCTTAGGTATTCAAAGATAGCACTGATGGAAACATATGCATTATATTTTGTATGAAAAAGATACATGTCAATGATAGGAAAAAGAAAATTTCACCTACTTATACACACTTTCCTAATTCATTTTCCTAGATTTCATCTTTTTACAACATATATTCAAATTCATTGCGGAAGTACCCTGAATTATCCCTCTAAGATAAGAACAATGGTGAATTGAAACCGATGGTGGGAGGATCTCACCCAAGTAATGGTTTAACCACGGGTTGGCAGAAGGGATGGTTCATTGGGGCAGGTGTCGACATGGAATGTGGTTTTTCGAAGTTTGCATTGCCACTAACATGTCATGATTAATTTTCACCAACCCTTAAATAGAGATCTCTTCTTTACATTCTTCTTATTTACATATTTAGACAATTCTTTGTGTTATTTGTGTTATCTAAAAAAATTCTTTGTTGATTTCTAGTTTTAATTGTGAAAGTACTTTTATTTTTCTTAAAAATATTAATTAAATCTAGCATATATTCTTTAGTTGAGAAAAGAGACTCCATTACAGGGTGATGAGATTTTTTCTTTAAGATCTAAAAGTTCGTGATTAAAAATCTTATCGGTCTGGTTCAACAAAATTTTGTTATTTAGTTTTGCTCTCAATTGAGATTGCTATTTTAGATTTCGTTATTTGCTCACCATTGAGATATTAATTTGAGTATTGTATTTTTTAGTTAGAAAAAATACATTTTTATAAGGGAAAAAAAAGTTATTTATGTTTTTTTTACATAAATAATTATAATCTTAAATTTAGTAAAAAAATGGACACATAAAAGCATCTTCAAACAAGTTTGTAATTATCTTTGGACATTAACCCAA
Source organism: Larix kaempferi (assembly GCA_027924585.1). Taxonomy (NCBI): domain Eukaryota; kingdom Viridiplantae; phylum Streptophyta; class Pinopsida; order Pinales; family Pinaceae; genus Larix; species Larix kaempferi. The sequence goes on from BSBM01000406.1 coordinate 1,071,512, forward strand.
TATTCTAATTTAAGATTTAAAATCTATATATATATATCATGCTTTCATTTGTATTTTGTCTTAAACAATTTAAACACTTTCCTATTCAACTCTTCCTTGAAGTAGCACATAATTATATCATATGTTATGTTTCGAATTTGAGACATATTTCAAGTTGCGTATAACCAATATAGTCAAATATTTTGAGGTGCAAATCCCTTTTAATTTACAAAAATGTCTAATAAGTATTCCTACTTGAGAGGGAAATGACCACCTTACTTAAGTAATTTTAAAATAGATTAAATATCCAAATCCCATATTAAAATGAAATTTGAGATATAATTACATAAATGTGTTTTACAAATTTAGCTAATTTAAATTTTGATTCTATATGTTTTTGGCTTTATAAATTTTTTTGAGCTGACATGTGTCACATGTAATTCTAAATAGTTTTTCTTTTAAATTTTCATATATATATATGAAAATTTAAAAATATATTTTTTATTAAAAAATATAAAATAATATTCTTTATTGTCTTGAGAGGTTTTATGTACAGTCCAAGTGAGACCTGTCACATGTCACAGTCACACTCAAATGTCAACTCAAAAATAAAATATTAAAAATATTAAAAGAAAACTTATAAAACCAAGAACATATAGAATCAAAATTTAAATTATATATATAGATTATCAAATAAACATGTAACATTGCAGTATCTAACTAGTGAGATTGCAAATTTGCTGAAATTACATAATAATAACGAAAATACCTCCAGAATGTGAAGTGCTCCACTGGCTGATTATTCCACGCCTCCTAAGTGGAATGAAATGAAGCGAAATCAAATTGCTGAATCAACTTTAAGAATCATATTAAATTTTCATCCTATGCAATCGGCCACAGCGTCACATCACAACCTCTTTAGTTTTCAAATTAGCTTTTGTCACAGTGAAAGTAGGAAGGTACCAGCTTTCATTTCAAAGGATGGAAGGATCTTTTTAATACTTAGGAAGGAACCATCTTTCGTCTCAAGGAAGAATGGAGCAACCTTTCTTATGGATGAAGGAAGGAATCAACGCATGTAGCTTTAATTATATGTGAAACAAGGCCTCCTGTGTTCAAATATGAATTTGCCACAAAATATCTGCAACGCAAAGAAATAGGAGCAGAGCGCGGTGAAGTGGATAGTGGACAGTGGAAGAATTTAGTAAGGAGAAGAAGAGTAAGAGTCATGAACACTACAAGGATGGAGAACCTGGATAGCTTAATGGAAGCCTTCGAGACATTCAAGAAGCGAGCCCTCCTCCTCCATGGCGCCACGGAGAGATTCGATAAGCGAGTTCTCCTCCAAATGCACGATGATTTCGAGAGTGAACGAAGGGAGGCCGAAGGCAAAGCCAATTTTGAGATAAGATCGTCTTTCACAGACCCTAGTCGAAGCGGCGGCGCGGCCTGTTCGGTTCCGCTGGAAGAGATGAACCCCATTTCCTTCAACGAGTTGAAGGTCGGGGAAGTGCACGAGGGCCGGGTGGTGTACGGGACACTGTGCGCGGATGCCAACAGTATAGGCGGTATCATGACTCTGTTTGAGGACGATAATGGCCTCGCCGCCAGGCTCGCAATATACAACGCCGCTCCCTCCCAGGAAGACATCAGGAGGCTTTACCCTAGGGGTATCAAGGTTGCCGTCAAGGAACCCTATTTTAAGATTGCCAGCGACGGTGGCCTTCTCATCTGCGTGGACAACCCCGCCAACGTTGTGAATCTCGGTGAGAGCCTGCTGTGCGTGGATGTGGAGGACGTAAGGAAAAAAGGCAACAGCTGCTTCATAGAACAAAACTGGGACGCAGCAGCCGAGCATTATACGAAATGCATCGACGCCGTTCTGCTTCAACTCAAGATGAGGTCCTCTAACGACAATAATAATATCAATACCTGCCTCCTGCACGCGTATTCCAACCGAGCGGAGACAAGGCTTCAGGTGAAGGAATTTGAGTTGGCGCTGCAAGATTCCGACAAGGCCCTTGGGATCGATTCCAGCAATCTCAAAGCATTCTATAGGAAAGGCCGCGCTCTGGTTGGCCTGAGGCAGTATGTGGCGGCATGCGAATGTTTGGAAAAATGCAAGCAGGCCAACCCCGGGCTGAAGGAAATACAAGACGCGCTTCTCCAGGCCAAGACTTTTTACGCCCAGAACCGCAATGGCAAGTATGTCATCTCGGACTACCTACTCGGCCGTGCGTCTTCTCCTCCGGAAGTGGCCGAATTTGTTGGTTCTGTGGAGATCAAGATGACCGAAGACGGCCGCGGCCGAGGACTCTACGCCACCCGAGAAATAAGGACCGGGCAGCTCTTACTGGTAAGCAACGCTGTTGGAATTGATTATGTGAGCGCCTTTCCCAACTTGATCCAAGTTAATAAGGCGTCTCAAGAAGATCTTGTGTCCGCGGTCGTCTGTGCTTCCAGGAAATCGCAGAGATTGCTACGCCAGGTTTATAGTTTACAGGATTCTCCCACGCCCAGCAGCGTCGATGTTCCACCCATCGATCTGTTTAAGATGGACTGCCAAATATCTTCAGGCCAAGAAGTACAAGATGAAAATTTGCCTGTGGACGTTAACCGTATTCGGTGGAGCCGCAGACACGTTTGTTTCAAAATCGTATGAAGCCGAAATATATGAAGCCAGGCTGGGCCTGCAAGAACGGAAATTCAGAGGTCTCTGGCTGCTGCCTTCGTTCATTAACCATTCCTGCGTGCCGAACTCGAGCTGGCTGAATATGGGAAGCGCCATGTTTATTCATGCCTCCAAGCCCATCGAGAGAGGAGAAGAGATCACCATTACTTTCTGTGATGCCCTCGTTCCCTTGCCCCAGCGCCAAGCCAAGTTCAAGAACTGGGGCTTCAATTGCAAATGCAGGAGATGCATTCTGGAGCACTCTTTCAGGACATCCCTGGACCCTATAATTACCCCCAGGTTTGAGCAATTGCATGGCATGGCAAATCTTCCGATAAGCCCAGAATTTGGAGAATTTGCAAGACTTTGTGTACTAGAGGCAGAGGAGATCATCAGGAGTTCCCCGGTGTTAGAAACGGAAGAAGAGAGGCGCTGGATTCGTGCATCTTTTGTGCCTGCATACTTTCTTTCCACATTGTCGGCCCGCGGCTTTCCTTCCGTGCAAAAATTAAAGGAGGCCATTCAAAGCACTGTGCCTGGGGACTTTCGGAATCTGGGCATTGCAGCTGGACAGTTCAAAAGTTTCCGAGGTATGAAGGGGAATAAAAATGATTCATTGATTACACGACAGGCATCAGAGCAGGCGAGGGAGGCATGCATCAGTGTCTATGGCAGACACAGTGAAGATGTTCTCAAAGCGTTCGTGAACAATACTTGAAACTGACTCGTGTTTAAGCGATAGTCCGCCTGCCATTGCCTTGCAGGCTTGCCATAATATTCTATTTCGCAGGCGTGCAGGCGGATTTTGTTGGATGTATTCCAATTAAGGTAGTTAAATTATTTAGATATGCTTAGTATTTTACAACATATTAACGAAGCGGTATGAAATATATAAAAGCTGTCTGATATTAAAAAAGATGCTGGGTTCATATTGAATATTTTGAATTGTTCTGTTCATTGTTTGACATTGATGATTCGATATGGGAGAGGTTTGGGTTTGATTAACGGTGTTATATTTAGTATGGATATTTAACATTTTAAGATGTTGAATTTGCATTCTGCCTGATTGGAATGCAGACTTGCATGAACATTTACACTGCTTTAATTACCAAGTAAGATCTATATAATAAAGAATTTATCGCTTGCCCCTTCAAAATTCATCGAATACATTCATTCATATCCTCACGGGCGAGCCTTATGGGACTTAATTTCCAGATTTCCAATTTCAACGTTTTTATTTCTTATTTAATTGGTTAGGATTTAATTTCCTGAGTTCCAAATTCAACGTTTTGTTTTTTATTTTTAGCAGTTGGTCGTGTTTTATTTCATCGGTGAATGATAATTTAGTAGATTGAATAAGCTCAAATCATGATTTCAAATATATGTTTTTATTTTTGTGTAAAATATGTATGTAGAAGTTCGAGTCATGATTCAATCACTCTGGTTAGATGGATTCATAGTTAATAATTATATAACAATGATTTTATTTGAAATGCAAATTATGAACCTGATGGATAAATTGTTTTTTTATTTTTTATTTGTTTTTTTTATTAATTATAATATAGTAATGATAATTTTTATTTAAACTTAATTTTTTATTTTTCTAATTATAAATATTTATATTTTAAAATTTTGAGTGATTAGCATTTATATTTTTTTATCGTAAAATAAGTATATTGTTTAGATGGTGATAATTGTTACTATTTTTCTAACTAAAATTTGATTGAAATTATATGTAATTCGCGAAGCGCTTCAATGAGCTTTTCTGTGTATATGGAGGGCGACCGCAACTTTTTAATCAAGATGAAGGATGGGCGGCTTTGATGAAGGATGAGGGCATATTCTTCGTCGAGCGACAGAGATTTGAGATTGGCTGAAAGATACCCAAACATTTTATCAAATTAACAGTAATCGGCTGTTTCTTTTGTTTAATCTAGGTATTTTGCCACGCAGGCCTGCCACGGCCGAGTCCGTTGGTTAAATGAATCGTTGAATCGTTTATTTTCCCAATCAGCCGCTCCAAGATGATCAATTATCGATCGGAGCAGTCTACCACCGTTTTTTTGCTAATCCAATTCTCTTGCCATGCAGGGAAAGCGGTTAGTAGAAGGGCGGTGGCAATCCAATTCAATCGTTTCAAACTCTATCCTGTAGCTTGCAATTCGTAGCCGGTTATAAATTGATAAGCTCGGAGTCATAGAGTCTCTTTACCTGGATGCAAAGATTATCAATGTCGCAGTCTCTCGTGCTTTCTCTTCTGGTATCTATTTCGGTGTGGATGGACGACGCCAATGGAGTAGCAATTTTAAGGTATCCATTTCGGTGTCATGATTTTAGTTTTTATTGATCTGCACAAAGATGCCATGAATTACTATGGTTTTGCTTAATTACATTGTTTTTACATCGCAGGCACGAGAAAGAATAAATGCAGTCGAAGATTGTGTGTTCATGTTCGACTGACTGTCTATTCGCATGGTGAAGTACTTATGGTTTGTTTAGAGCCATGTTCGACTGACTGTCTGTTCCGGTTGTGCGTTGCTTTTGGCATTTATTGCTCTCCATATACAGTTTGGAATTTCTGCTCTCCGTGTACAGTTTGGTCATTTACATTTGACGCTGCTGTTGTATCTTTTCAATGCTCTCGGCTCAAGGGAGCATGTCTTTGTTTTCAGGCTGCACTTTATTTCTTGTCATGCGAATGGTGCATCTTTGTTTCTTGTCATGCGAATGTTGTATATTAGTGTTATCGCTTGATAAATTTGGGCAAAGACATGTGAATTTATGCAAATAAAAAAGGGTTTCCTTAGCCAAATTGGGTTCTCTAAAAGTTTAGTTTCAGGTCATTAATACATTTTAGTTGTTTAATTGGCATCAAGCAAAATTCTCCGAGTCCACGTTCCTGGGTATGGTTTTCAAAGAAATATACATGGGTTTGTGGAAAACAGTGCGTATGTGAAGCAACACTGCCAATGAGCATTGCACAGTAAATTGATTGATAATTGATGATCCTTTTCTCTGGGCGACAGAGTACAAGGTTGATAGATTTCGGCTTGATCTTATGTGAACATTTGATGTGTAAATAGCAGCGCGGAGGTAGGAGTCCCCAAAAAGAGAATTTTATGTGTCATGTGCCGATGGTAATTGTAACCGTCGGTGCATGACAGAATATTTCAATTTTTGAATTTGAAATGCATATGGGACATGGAGGGTTTTGAAGTTCTCATTACAAGAGGGTAGAAATCAATTGTAAAACTCCACAAAGATGCTTTCGGTAGATTATGGTCAAACAATCGTCGAGTTGATGAAGCTACTGCAAAAAATAAAAAATGGAAATGACATTAAAAGCTTATCGAATTTGATGAAGTAAATAGATCTATGTCGAAGTTGTTGATATTCTAGCTGTGGAGCTGCTACAGAAAGATGCACGTCTAAATTCATAAATTATTACCAATAGATTGGTACAGCAACCATATTATTGCAAATGATAATGGACATCATGAGGTTATGGTTGGATACTCTGATTCAGGAAAATATTTAGGGCATTTTATTGCTGCATGGGAATTATATAAAGCACAGGAAGATGTTAATCAAATTGGAGCACTGAAGGTTGTGTACAAAGAGAGATCGACGGCTCTTAATACATTCCGCACCATCCACATGCTCGAGAGATAGGAGAATTAGTGGTTGCGGAATACAAACCACCATCACAAGCGTCATTTTTTTTATACATGCGCGTGTGGGAAAGATGGTATTGGAAACCATCCAAAGGCCATGCGGAACCACCTTTTGCATGTACGAAAAGGTGGTTCGGAAAAATGTGGTTGTTACGAAAAGGTTGTTCGGAAAAATGTGGTTGTTGTCAAAGTTTTGAGTCAGCATTTTCGATTTTGACATTTCAGTGGGTATTAGGATTTTGGATTTGCGTTTCTTTTCAACTATAACCAAATAAAATGAAGTTTCATTAATAAAAGATGCTTTTGAGATGCCACGTAAGGAAGTTCCGCATTGCCCTTTGAGCGGTTTGCAATACCATTTTTCCACATGCGGATGTATCAAAAAATGATGCGTATGACAGTGGTTTCATACCGCAACCACCCATCGTCCTTATCTTTAGTGCATGTAGACGATGCGGGATGAATCGAGAAGGATACAATCTATATCAGACCTGCAGGTGCTAATCCATCGATACAATCTATATCAGCGTGTTTGATGTGAATTACCGTTAGAGGGCTATTTGAGAAGGAGAAAAAAGGTTTTTACGAGAACCCGAGTTCAGCCAATGTCGTTGCCCAATTCTACTGACCATTATCTTCATTATGTCGTTCAACAGCATGATAGGGTGGGAAGGGTGTACAACAATTCAGGGTTTCGACTTGAAACAAAAAGCTATTGGGACTATTCGGCATTTCAATGGAAAGGGGCATTGATGCACTTCCACTGGAGGTTCCCTCATCCATATCTGCATTAAGTTCGGCTCCCGATCTTGAGCTCTGCCCTTGCTCCATATTCAAATGGTCATGGATCCCTGAAGTAATTAGTTCTTTTCCAGCAGATTCAAAAACTGGCCTTATGGACTGGGCTTCCAAAACTGGTTGTTGAGGTTCCGCGGTGGTTGTGCAAAGGCGATGATTCCAAGAAGAATACTGTTGAGCTAAGGAACTGGAGCTGTCCAATGCTAATAATCATCGGCGACATTACACGGTTGGCAAAGGTAACAGAGAGCGAGAGGCTGAGAAATGGAAGAAGCTGGATTTGGGTTTCAATCTTGAAATACATAATCTTCAGATTTACAATGCAAATGTAGTACGAAAGGTGGATCACTCAGGGGTTGGTGTTTGGCGCTTATTTACATTTTATAACCATTAACATTAGAGTGTTAGCGTAAATTTTGAGATGTCAATATGTCATGTCATGTTAAATATGCGTAGTGCAAATCTCTGGTAGAGAGTCAATTTGAAATGGCAGAGGGCATTGTAAGAGTGATGAAATTGTGGTCACTTTCCTAACATCAGGACAGTGGAACAATGAAGCAATCCCTATCACTATGCCCTGTATTCTCTACTCCACCCTCTTATTTTCCTTTTAATTTAATTTGTAATATAACATCTTCTTCTCTAATCTGAAATTATGCTCTGGGGACGAGGGCTGGAGTTTGTCATTCGATTGATATGGTCTTCCGTTGTATAATCCAGCTCTCACTGGATCTAAATAATCCCAAAAGACAACAAATTCCCACGTAAGCTTGACGAATTATGCACAAAGAGATCTCAAAAATATGTTTGTCATTTTTCTGCTGTAGCTCTTAAATTTTGTATAAATTGGATGACTTGGAAGAATGAAACATGAAAGCATGCTCTCTTGGTTATAAGCATCTGTATACATATCAGGATGACTTTGAAGAATGAAAATGGAGGCATGCCCTGGTTATAAGCATCTTTACTGATTTGTTTTTGTTTAATTTGTGTTACAATTGTTTATACATAGGATATGATTATTTAGAAGAATGAAAATGAAGATATGCCAATTATTATTAATATGAATATTATTAATATTTTTCAATTAATATTTTTATGAATGTTTTTTACCAATTATTAATATTAATAATAATGCTATTCATGTCAATTATATTAACATTAAAGAAAAACATTATTAATAATATTCATATACATAATATTAACATTATTAAAAAACATAAACATTAACGATAATAGAAAACATTAATATTAATAGAAAACATATTAATAATTTTAACATTAAGGATAATAGAAAACATATTAGGCGCTGGAGCTTCTCTGGTTTTGAGAGTCGTTTTCACTGTTTTGCTTGGGCGGCCACGGCTTGGCCCAGCCGCCCCTCCTCTTCTATACATTGTTTGCTGCGTTTTCTTGCAGGTTTCTTGAAGGGCGGCGTCCTCTCTTCCGGCGGAGGCATCTCGGGGATCTTGGTTTCAGGGACTCTCGGCATTTGCTAGGGCGGTCTGCTCCAGGTTCGACGCAGGGTCTGTCGTTTGGCTTCTTCACCGGAGGATGTATGCGGGCTGTTTTTTGTCGGCTTGGGAGGTCTTTGCGTCTGCTGCTCTGTACACAGACATGGATCTCCTGCTTCCTCTGACGAGGGTTTCGGTTTGACGGATCTTCAACTTCTGCTGCGGGCTTGCTGCAAAGGCTCTGAGCTGTTGCTGGTCACAGGTGGAGCCGTTTTTGCTGAGGTTACTGTTGCTTAGGGCTTGTAGGTCGGTGGGTGCTTTCGGTGGAGGCGTCTGGGTCTTTGGGGTTCAGGGATTCTTGGCTTGCTACGGTGGTCTTCTCCAGGTTACATATGGGGTTTTGTCTGGTTGTTTCTTCACCTGGGGTTTGCTTGGGAGCTTTTGCTTCCCCTGATGAGGTTATCGGCTTGGACGGATCCATTCTTTCGGTGGAGGCACAGACGAAGCCGTCTTGCTGAGGATTATGTTGCCTAGGGTTCTTGGAGGCCGGCGGGTGAGGGCACCCTTTCTCCAGAGTTAGTAGGATGCCGTCTTGACGGAAATATTGCTTTTCCTCTTTTTTCTTCTGTATTTGTCGCGAGCTGTATGGACAGCATATTATTTTTGTTGACCAGAGATGGTCACCGTATTCATATTTGATACTGTATATGCTATATGTAGTCGGATATCTGCGGGCTGGATGGACAGCCATATACATCATTTTTGATTTTGTATGGAACTTTAGATATGACATTAATATGGGGCTGTAAATTTGTGACAATGTAGGGATCTTAGTGATTCTATTACATGTGTAGAATGTAATTTTGTTCATCTTTTTGAAATAAAATTACGACTTTTTCCAAGGAAATCACCAAGGAAAATAGAAAACATATTAATAATTTTAACATTAATAAAAACCATTATTAATAATATTCATATCAATAATTTTAACTTAAATAAAAACTCACATTATTAATAATAATCATATAATTTTCAATAATTTTAACATTAATAAAAAACTCACATTATTAATAATAATCATATAATTTTTTTAACATTTATAAAAAAAAATCAATGTGAACCATGTTAAAATGCCAATAATTGTTTGAAGTCAAACATGGTTGACCAACATTAACATAGTTAACCAGTGTTGACCAAATTTAAGCATGGTCATTGATACGGTGTACTCAACCATGAGATGTTCATAGTCAACCTTGCGAAGCCAAATATTTATTTTTTAAAAATAATTCAACATTAATAAAAGTCAAGATTGAAGCCAACCTTAGATTGAATTCAACCTTGCTTAAAAGTCGAGTATGGATTGAAGTAAACCCTGCTTCAAATTCAACTATGAATCGAAGGCACCCTTGAGTTTATGTAAACCATGGATTGGAGTCAACCTCGGAATGAAGTCACATTTGGTTTGAAATCAACTTGCTTGAAAGTCAACTATGGATTCAAGTCAACCTTGGATTCAATGCAACCTTGGATTAAAGTCAACCTTGGATTGAATCCAATGATGGATTGAAGTCAACCTTGGATTGAAGTCACCTTACTTAAAAGTCAACTATGCATTAATGTCACCCATGGATTCAATTCAGCCTTGGTTTGAAGTAAAGCTTGCGTAAAATTCAACTATGAATGAAGTCAACCATGCTTAAAAGTTGAAACAATGGCTTGAAGTCACCCTTAGATTGAATTCAACCTTGCTCAAGTGTCTACCTTTGATTGAATTCAACTATGGATTGAAGCTAACCATGGATAAAAACCAACTATGGATTTAGGTCAACCTTGGATTGAAGTCAATATTGGATTGACATCAACTATGGATTGAATTCAACCATGGAATGAAGTAAACCACGGATTGAAATCAACCATGAATTGAAGTCTACATTGCTGAAAAGTCAATTATAGATTAAAGTCAACCTTGGATTCAAGTCCACCTTGCATAAAATTCAACTATGGATTGAAGTCAATCTTGGATTGAATTCAACCATTGTTTGAAGTCAACCTTGGATTGAAGTCATCCTTGAATTGAAGTCAACAATGGATTGAAGTCACCTTTCGATTAAGTCAAGCTTGCTTTAAAGTCAACTATGGTTTGAAGTCACCCTTAAATTGAAGTCAACCTTGCTCAAATGCCCAAACAACCAAACTCAACCATGTCCATAGTCAACCATGCCCAAACAACAAAATTTAATCAAAGTCAACAAAAGGAAGTATAGTCAACCAAACAACTACGACTTACCAAAGTCAAGCATGGTTAACCAAACATTGTAAATCAAATTCAACCATGGTTAACCAAATAAAGTAAACAATGTAAACATGGTCAACCTTGCAATGAAAACCATAGTCAATCATAGTCAACCAACTAAATTTAACCATGCCTAAACAATGGTCAACAATGGATTAACATAGGCTATCTTAGACAAACAAACTCAACCATGCCCAAACAAAGTCAAACAAGGCCAACCATGCCCAAACAATGTCAAACAAATCCAACCATGCCCAAACAACCAAAGTCAAACAGAGACAACCATGCCTAGACAACCAAAGTTAACCAAAACAACCAAATTCAAACAAAGACAACCATGCCTAGATAGTCAAAGTCAACCAAACAACCAAAGTCATTCAAACTAAACCAAAGTCAAGCATGCCCAAAAAATGTAAGCCATAGTTAGAGATAATAAACTGTGGCCAACTAAACAATGTAAACCAAATTCATACAAATGATGTAAATTAAAGTCAGCCAAAGTCATCCATGCCTAAACAACCAAAGTCATCCAAAGGAAACCATGCCCAAACAACCAAAGTCAACTAAAACAACCAAATTCAACCATGCCAAAACAACTAAAGTCAACCAAAGTCAACACATTCAACCATGTCCAAAGAACCAAAGTTAATCAAAGTCAACCACAACAACCAAAGTTATCCAAAAACCAAGGTCAACCATGCCAAAATAATGTAAACCAAAGTCAACAATAGACAAGCATACGATGTAAACATGGTCAACAAAACAATGTAAATTATGTAAACAATTCAAGCAAAGTCAACCATTCTCAAACAACCAAAGTCAACCAAAACAACCAAATTCAATCATGCCCAAACAATCAAAGTCAACCAAATTCGACCACAATCAACCATGTCCAAACAACCAAAGTTAATCAAAGTCAACCAAAACAACCGAAGTCAACCAAACAACCATACCAAAGTGAACCATGGAAAACCAAACAATGTAAACCAAAGTCAACCATGGTTAACCAAACAAATCAAACAATGTTAACATCGTCAACCAAACAATGTAAACCAAGGTCAACCATGGTCAACCAAACAATGCAAGGTCCAAAGTCAACCAAAGTAAATAATGTAAACATGGTCAACCAAACATTGTAAATGTTCAAGACAACCATAATCAATTAGTCAACCAAATTCAACCTCATCCACTCATAGTTAACCATGATACAGTGTCCACCATGGATTGAATTCAACCAAGGATTGTAATCAAGCTTGGTTGAAGTCAACCATTATATTGATGTCAACTATATATTGAGTTCAATCTTCGATTGAAGTCAACCTTGCTTAAAATTCAACCATGGATCGGATTCAACCTTACTAACAGTCAACTATGAATTGAAGTCAAACATGGATTGAAGTCAACCACTGATTGAAATAAATAATGTTGGTATTATTAATTACCTAAAATCAACCATTGGAACATGGTCAACCTTTCGGACAACCTTTGATTCAAATCACCCACATATTAAATTCAACTTTGAATTGAATTAAACTATGGAGTGAATTCAAATATGGATTGAAGTCACCCATTGGATTGAAGTCAACCTTTCTTAAAAGTCAACCTTGGATTGAAGGCAACTTTGGAGTGAATTCAACCAAGGATTGAATTCACCTATGTTTAAACGAAAATTATGGGTTGAAGTCAACTATGGATTGAATCTAACCAAGTACTGCAGTCAACCATGGATTCGAGTTGAATTCAACCATGGATTGAAGTCACCTTTGGATTGAAGTCAACTTTGGATTAAATCCAACCTTAAATTGAATTCAACAAAGGATTCAAGGTAACCATGGATTGAAGTCAACATTGGTTTGAGGTCAACCTTGCTTAAAATCAACAATGGAATGAAGTCCAAAAAGTCAACCATGCTGAAATAATGTAAATCAAAGTCAACAATAGACAAGCATACGATGTAAACATGGTCAACAAAACAATGTACATAATGTAAACAATTCAAGCAAATTCTAGCAAAGTCAATCATTCCCAAACAACCAAAACAACCAATTCAATCATGCCCAAACAATCAAAGTCTACGAAATTCAACCACATTCAACAATGACCAAACAACCAAAGTCAATCAAAGTAAACCAAAACAACCAAAGTCAACCAAACAACCAAGGTCGACCAAAGTGAACCATGGAAAACCAAACAATGCAAACCAAATTGAACCATCGTTAACGAAACAAATCAAACAATGTTAACATCATCAACCAAACAATGTAAACCAAGGTCAACCATAGTCAACCAAACAATGCAAGGTTTAAAGTCAATCAAAGTAAATACTGTAAACAACCAAGGTTGACCAAAGTGAACAAATCAAACAAATGTTAACATGGTCAACCAAACAATGTAAACCAAAGTCATCCCTGGTCAATCAAACAATGCAACGGCCAAATTCAACCAAAGTAAATAATGTAAACATGGTCAACAAAACATTGTAAACAAAACTCAACCATAATCAATTAGTCAACCAAATTCAACCACATACACTCATAGTTAACTGTAGTAAATCATAATCAAGCAGAACCTACCAAAGTTAACCAAAGTCAACCATTATTTACCAAAGGTAACCAAATTCAACGAGAGTCAAAAGTCAAACAATGTTAAAAAATCAATTGCGGTGAAACAAAGTCAACCATAGTCAATTAGTCAACCAAACTTAACCATAGTCAAACACAGTCAATCATGGTCAACCATAGTAAACCAAAGTCAATTATGCCCAACAAAAGTTAATTGATCAGTCAACCAACAATGTATACCAAAGTCAACCATAGCAAACCATACAATGTAAACATGGTCAATCAAACATTATAAACGATTTATAAACAATTTAACCAAAGTCAACCATGCACAAACAACAAAATTCATCCAAAGTCAACTGTGCCTAAACAACCAAAGTCAACCAAAATCAACCACACCCAAGCCACCAAAGTTAATCAATGTCAACCAAAGTCAACCATGGTAAACCAAACAATATAAACCAAAGTCAACCATGGTTAACCAAGCAAAGCAAACAATGTAAACATAGTCAACCAAACAATGTAACGGCCAAAGTCAACCAAAGCAAACAATGTAAACCAAAGTCAACTATGTTTAAACGAAAACTATGGGTGGAAGTCAACTATGAGTTGAATTCAAGGATGTAATGAAGTAAACCTTGAATTGAAGTCAACCTTGGATTAAATTCAACTATGTTTAAACAAAAACTATGGGCTGAAGTCAACTATGGATTGAATTCAACCTTGGTTTGAAGTCAACTGTGGATTCAAGTTGAGTTCAACAATGGATTGAAGTCAACTTTGGATTCAACCCAGCCTTAGATTGAATTCAATCATGGATTGAAGTTAACCTTGGATTGAAGTCAACCATTGATTGAAGTGAACCATGGAAGTCAAACTTGTATTGTAGTCAACTATGGAATGAATTCAACCATGGTTTGAAATCAACATTTGATTGAATTCATTCATTGTTTGGTGTCAACCTTAGATTGAAGTCATCCTTACTTCAAAGTCAATTATGGATTGACTTCTTAATATGGTCTAATAATGGTTGGCCATGTTCTTCTGCTCATGTCAACCATGATCCACAGCAATGTTCTCTTGGTTATGTCAACCAAGAAGCACTAAATTCAACCATGCCTAAACAATAGTCAACCATGGTTCAAAGTCTACCTTTGTTGAGAATTAACTATGGATTAAGGTCAACCATTCTGAAACAGGTATAAATAATTGAATTTATATTATTATTAATTATTTAATTTTTATTTACTTATTTATTATTTATTTACTTATATTATTTTTTCCTATATTTTCATTAAAAAATATTTTTTTAATACTAAAATAATAATAATAATAATAGAATTTAGATTGTAAATAATAATATAAATATTTAAAACTAATATCTAATATTAAAATAAAACTAATATTAATATCTAAAACTAAAAATAATATTTAAAACTAAATTTATTTAATTTATTTAATATCTAAACTAATATCAAATTAAAACTAATATTAATATCCAAAACTAAAACTAATATTTAAAACTAAATTAATTTAATTTATTTAATATCTAAACTAATATTAAATTATTTAATATTAATTTAATTTAAAAATATTTAATATTAAATTAACCACATTTAAAAATAAATTA
The DNA here is from genome assembly GCA_027924585.1 of Larix kaempferi. Classification (NCBI taxonomy): domain Eukaryota; kingdom Viridiplantae; phylum Streptophyta; class Pinopsida; order Pinales; family Pinaceae; genus Larix; species Larix kaempferi. The sequence continues at coordinate 1,086,572 of BSBM01000406.1, forward strand.
ACTTTTAAAATTAAATTGTTGATATTAACATTTTAAATTTATTTGTTTAATTTAATTTAAAAATGAATCCTTTAAAAAGTTTTGTATAGTTTTCTACTTTAATTTTATTTCTTTATTTTAATTAATTAAGTTTTTAATTTAATTTAACTTACTTTACTTTATTTTTATTTAATTTGCTTTATTTTATTTTTATTTCCTTATTTTACTTTATTTGATTTCTTTAGTTTATTTTTTATTCTATTTTACTTTATTTATTTAATTTAATTTATTCTACTTTTATTTAAAATTTTTACTTTATTTGCTTTATTTTTATTTTATTAATTTTTATTCTATTTTAATTTATTTTTTTTCCATAAAAAAATAAAAAACTTACTAGTGCTATTCAATCCGAATCAAATAGTACAACTTTATTTACTTCACTTTTATTTATTTAGTTTAATTTAGTTTTCTTTTCTTTACTTTACTTTATTTTTATTTTTTATTGTATTTATTTATTTTACTTTATTTCTTTTTTAGTTTAATTTTTTTATTATTATTTAATTTAATTTTCTTTAGTTTATTTTAATCTATTTTTTATTTTTTTAAAACTTAATATGCATAATTTCTTTTCATTTTTATTTCGAAATAACATTTTTATTAAAATTTTAATTTCGTTATTTCTTGGTCAAGGCCAGCTCTCCCTAGCAACAACCACATTTTTAAATGTGGTTGACATTCATCGATCGGCGAATATCAACTACTTTTAAATGTGTGATCATTGTTGATATACGCCGATCGGCGAATGTCAACCACATCTAAAAATGTGGTTGTTGCTAGTTACTTCTATTTTACAAGATTGTAGAATTTTGATGATTGTATTGATTTATTTTAGGATTAATTAAACGATCACTTATTAAAGCTTACATAAATTTGATGTATCAACCTAGCTTGTGGAATACCCCCATTTTTACCTTTATAATATTTTGGGCTATAATGTAAATATTGAATGCATATTATGTATGGTTCCTATCATGGAGCTCAAGGCCAAGGCCCCGCTAGTGAACGCTCGACCTTGAAGAGACAAGTATTGGATATTATGTTGCCCATGTGCTAGAGAACCATGGGAATTGTAAATATGCATTTTAATATAAATGCCTACAACTAGCTATGCAATGCAACAAGAGATGGGGGCATGATGTTACAAGGAATTTGGAGGGAAATATTCAAACCCTTGAGCCAATCAAGTCAAGCTAAATGTCAATGAGAGAACCCATGAACCCCCGACTACCCATGCTGACTTTTGTGCCCAATCATTCATTTTTCCCAAGAGTTGGTTGAGGTAGTTAATGCCTTGGGAATGGAAAGGTATGGCTGTCCAAATTCAAGTATGAGCAAGCCACCCTTCCTATAATTTTTTGTTTGGCTTCTTGAGCAAGAAATGAACCACGAAATTGCCCCCAAGCCATTATTCACCCATTAGTTTTTCTCTCCCACAAGTTTTGAGCTACCTGGGTGATTTCCTCCATGGATTTCTTGTGTTTTCCTTCATTTTTGTAGCTGGGAAGGGCGTTTTTGTTGTGCCTAATAGTGGGGAATAAGGGGAAACGATTTGGGGTTTTACTGAGGTCGTTTTGGCCCATTGAATGCTCATACATCTGTGGGAGAAATCGGTTTTCTTCCCTGGGGTTGATTCCCTCTTCCCACAATCTGTTTTGGGTGTGCCACGATTTTGGGAAAAGCCCATAGACTCTATTATGGGAATCCCATTGTTGAAATGTGTATTCATGCCCAGTTTTGAGTTGCTATGTGTAAAAGAATGTTGGGGCTGAGATGGGTATCCAGTGCTTTGGGTTGTGATGAACTTGAGAGTCCCCTTTTCCTTGTTGATATTATGCCCAGCTCGGGGGTGGTCTCTGAGTGTTGAAATACTACAGGCTGGGCAGAGACCTATGGTTGGGTGGAACGTTGCAGCAACATAGCTAGTTGTTTGGGACAACATTGTAGTGAGATAAGTATATTCTCTTATATGTATTTACTTCTGCACTATTTTAATTAAAGGATGGTTCTTGATATGGTTGATGCATGTGAAATGTATGTGGATGATGTTTTATTCCCTTGTACATGTTTGCCAGATTGTTGGGCAACTGTTTATATTTATATGAATCATGAATGTTGAAATGGGCTAAGTTTACATAAAAGCCCAGATTTGGGTATCATGTTCCCTTCCTTGCATTAATGGATGGGAGGGGGTGTGACAGCTTGCATAAAAGACGAGGGAATTACTCACCTAAACTTGATTATCATTGAAATTATTCCAAATTCCAAGTTTCATGGCTTGTTTTTCTTGTAAGTGAACATTTTAACACAATAGAGTTCTAAGTCCCATTAAGAAGGCTTATTGCCATGGGTCTCTTTGAGGATCAAAGTTCAACTTCCAATGATCTGGCACAGGATTGAAGGACCCAAAACCAATCCTATTTTAGAATGAAGTCTACATCCTTCAGGGATTTGAACCTAAAAATTATATAAGTGAAACTGTGGGATATATCCCAATGCCTTACTCCATCCCACTTCTAATCATTGCCTCAAAGTCTCACCTTTCACCATTTCACTATAAAATCTACCTACTAAAGCTCGCTTCAATAATCCCTCAACCCTCTCCATACTCACATCAATCCCTAACACCATTTTGATCATGTATCTTTTTATGTCTAATCCACATCTTACTTTGCCTGAGATTTTCAGAACCTTGGCCTTTCTTTGGATTTGAAAGATCAAACTATGAAGGAGTCAAAGGTGAAAAGGAGCTTTCATATATAAGTCATAACCTATCTCTCTTTCCTTGAAACCTCCAAATCCCTACCAACAGAGAGTTCGTCTGTTGAGACCTAACTACAATCATGTGGAAATTTAAGAACCAAATCCACTTCCTTGTCTTTAGAGATCTATATTTTGTGAGACATGCCTATTTCTACCATCTAGCATTAGAGATTCGCAATTCAAAAATTAACCTACGCTAAAATGTTCATGTGATTTAAATATTGCCGATGGAATGGTAAATTCATCCTCACGATAATTTAATTTTTATATATTATTTTAATATTATCAATGGAATGGTAAATTCATCCTCATCATAAATATTTTTTTCTTTTGATATTCATGAGATGTATATAAAAATACAAATAACATATGTGGAATAAGATTAACTAATTAAATGAAGTTGTTATATAAAATGTAAATTCAATCATAAATTTAGCTTATAATTATATATTAATTTATATTAAATATATTATTATTAAAATTTATAAAATATTAAAAAAATTAAAATTAAAACAATAATAATTGAAATATATATAATATGAAATTATTATTTACAATGAAATAAAAATACATAATTAATCTAACTAATTAAAAATCATAGTAAAATTTGATATATTCAATATTCCACACACTTATATACTATTAGATTCAATAATATCAACATATTCAATTCAATATATCTAAATATAAATAAATTTGTTTATAAATTTATATATAAAGTAATTGCGTAAATAACATAACTAAATTATATAATAATAAATAAATATTTTTATATATAGTATCATTGTTATCTTTGTACATTCACACCTACATTAAAAAGTGAAACAACAATATAAATTACAAAACCCCAAATTATTATATAAATGTATTACAATTTTGATAAACATCACCATGGATGGCCTACTAGATATATAAATAAATTTGTTTATAAATTTACATATAAAGTGATTGAGTAAATAATATATCTAGATTATATAATAATAAATAAATATTTTTATACACAATATCATTGTCATCTTTATGCATTCACACTCACATTAAAAAGTGAAACAATACTATAAATTACAAAACTTCAAATTATTATGCAAATGTATCGTAATTGTGATAAACATCACCGTGTATGGCTTACTCTACTAGAAGGACCAGCATAAAGAACAACCAACTTCAAAGGATTGAAGGAATACAAATTTAAATATACTCTCATTTTTAACACAATTCATATAAACAATCTCTAACATGAAACCATGACATCTCAACAACTACATAAAAAGTGCATCAATATTCATATCTAATGATGTTAACATGAAAATATAAAAGATAATGAAACTGCCAAGACTAATTCTATTAATTTCATTCTCACAACTATATAACTTGATTGCAATATTAGTTAACTCTATTGAATTACTATAATGATTTATATAAAACAATCCCCAATATAAAACCATGACATCTCAAGAACTATATAGAAAATGCATCAATGTTCATATCCAAAGATGTTGACATGAAAATGTAAAAACTTGTGAAATTGCTAAAACTAATTCTATTAATTTCATTCTCATAACTATGTAACTTGATTGCAATTTTTGTGAACTTTATCATATTACTATAAATCCCAATTTCTTATATAAATTGCTAAAATAACTACTTTACACACATCTTTAAAAATCTTTGAAAAAAATAATCACATTCAACAAAGAGCATCCATATTATATATCTAAATTCAACCGGGTTTGAGGACACCTACAATAACCACATCAATCATAACAAACTTTATTAGTATTTTAATGACCCTTTCTAGGATCTTTAATCATCCTCTAGAAAATGGACTCTCTCGTAGGAATCCTCTAAGAATGAACCTGACATCGTTAACATTCCTAATATTACCAAAGATTGCCCGTACATCTTAGAGTTAGAGAAATGGGAGGACATAAGCAAATAAAGGAACACTAACTTAATTAGCTTAAAGCCCAGAAATGTCAAAGCGCCGAAACCATATATCGTAATAATAACTAGGAAGTGCCCACACAAGTGGCGACCAAGGCTAAGGGCTACCATTCTAGATCTACTTGTAGAAGGCCAGAGGCGCTTAATTAAATATGATAGGAAATTAATTTTAATGGTAGCATTATTTTATTTAGAGACAATGTCATCAAGCAAAAAAGCTGGAACATGTTAAAGACTATATTGCAAAAGTAGTCACACCTCTCGAAATACTATTTATAGATACTGTAGCTGAGTAAGGAGTGAAGTATGAGTGGGCTGCTACTACATACATATTTTACACAAAAATAAAAACATACAGCCTGAACGTACAGGTTAGATAAACTCAGCCCCATAACCGCTTGGAGATGCAATGGATGACTATGGGGATGGCCTTCCTTCCTTCTTCCTTACGAAATTGAAGGTAAATGCGTTGATTCATTCCTTGTTCCACAAGAAAGCTTGCTCCATTCTTCCTTACGAAACATGGTTTAATACTATTTATCAAAAATAAATAATAAAAAACACTAACAGCTATCAATGTCGTATCCTTTTAGCTTGCTTTGGCTTTATAATCAGTATTAATTGAAGCCACCTGTCAAACGTAGCTTCAACGCTGCTCTGCTCCATCGTTAACTCCACCAACTCCCTCGTGCCTGGATTGATGGCTTCTACACGCATCACAAGTACAGAGGATTTTGGAGATAAATCTCGATTCAAATGCCACTAAATTGTGGTTAATCAATAATCACGACTTGAATGGTACCCAGGTGGAGGCTTCCCTTGGAATTAATGCAGACAATATGGCATCAGTTCGTGAAATTTACAGGAATCCAGCAACAACTTTCACATGTTAATGGGTTGGCGGACGGATTTTTAAAGATAGTTTTGATGCTCAAGGACCACTACTTTCTACATCAATCAAATCAATACAGGCAAGCTTAACACTACACTTTTACAGTGTTTTCAAGTAAATACACTTTTACAGTGTTTTCAAGTAAAAAATACAAAAGGTAAGCTTAACACTACACTTTTACAGTGTTTTCAAGTAAAAAGTACAAAAGAGAACTACTGGGAGCGTTAAAACTGAGTGTTTTACCATATTTTCGTTGATGCGTATGGAGACGGCAGTTACTTTTATGATGCTTAGCATTATTTTTGTAAGTACGTAACAATATGAGTAAAGGGTTTGTAAATATGGTAAGTTGGGTAATTTGAATTCAGGATCTTTATTTACAACATTTCATTTATATTAAGAGAATGGCTATTTGAATCGCACCCTTTTAGCAGAATCAACTTACTATTAGTCAAACAACAAATTTTAGTTTATTTGTATAACATTAAATAAAATTTGTGAATCTTATTTTATTAATATTGATTTTTTAATATATATATATATATATATTTTATTTTTATTGGTTATTAATATTGAAATGACTAATTACATCTTTAGGTGTTTATATGTTAGAATTGGACTAGTGTATATGTTTTTTTCTAGATTGGATTAAAATGATACAATTGTAGTGTCCAAATTGATTTTATAGCAGTATTTCCAAATTCATATAAAAAATAACATAGCTATGCATAAATAATTGATTGTTAGCTAATACATAAATAAGTAGTAACTAAGACATGGATAATAGACAGTTCATACAAATAGATATTAAAAACAAGTAATTTATTTATGACATTTAAATTGTGATTTGTAAATAACTATACTAATTTTATCTATTCTAAATATTAATATCAAATTTTAAAAATAAAATATAAATATAAAATTTCTTTTACATATATATTTATGTCACCTGATCTACATATTAATTTAAGACTCTTATAAGCAATCATGAATCTAGATGATAACCAATAAATACATCCGACATATACTCTTTTATTTGTCATCTCAAAACTTCATTGCACATCAAGCCAAACACGTTCTAATATACACTAGCCGTTTATGTTTTGCCCAAAAAAATATGCTTAGCTCAATGCTAACCCCTCCAAAACTTTTCTTGTAATTATTATTTCGGTTGGTGGATGGCAGTGATGAGTATGTTAAATAAGTTAATGACTAGTATATACTAGTAAGCTATATTTATCACAGCTTCACAGTTGGGTTTATCTGGTTCTATGGGCATTGAATGGAATGATTATATCAGGTCCTTTTATCAATCAAACCTTCATTTAACTGACGCAGCCGATAGGCTGATTTGGTCGTGGGATGTGTCTTGTGGTAAGGTCACTGCGAAATTGGCATATGATGCGTTGTTTGCTGAGTCACACTCTGAAGATAGCTGGTGGAAGAAGGCTATCTGGAAGATGAATATGTCTCTCAAGATAAAGGGCTTCATCTGGCTTGCGATATCGAACAGGGTTCTCACTTGGGACAACCTATGTCGACGTGGCTTCATTGGTCCGGGTTGGTGCTCCCTATGCTGCACACTGGAGGAGTCTGTTGATCATCTATTTACATCTTGCCTTTTCATTCGAGATCTGTGGGAACATATTGCTCAAAATGCTGGTGTTCAATTTTGTTGGGATTTCCACTCGCTATGTGATTGTCTGGAAGCTTGGTCTCGTCTCACCACGGAGTGTGAGGAGCTCCCATACTTTATGATCTGGGAGGTTTGGAGAGCCCGCAACAGTTGTATATTTGAAGATGTGAAACCTTTCCGAGTTGGTTTATGTTATAAGACCATTGCTGCTTACAAGGAATATAAAACCACTGTTGGTACGGTTGTGGGTAAGAAGTCTCGGCATCTGAAAAATCGATTGACTCCTCCTATCCTGGTATTTCCTTGTGGTTTCTTTGACGGGGCTGCTGTGTGCCTGAATGGCTCGGGTGGGTTGGGCGCAACTTTACATATCTCCTGCTCCATTTCTGTGCACCTTTGGTTAAATTTGGGTAATGGAACAAATACCAGAAGTGAGATTTCTGCCCTTTGGCTATTATTGTATTGGGCTCGTCTGAGGGGGATCACTTCTCTTATTACTTTTGGTGACTCTTCGACTATTATCTCCTGGGCTAAGGGCACCTCTTCACTCAATGTTCTTATACTCTCTCATTGGCTGGAAGCGGCAAGGAAGCTCTTTCTTGAATTTGAGCACATACATTTTGAACATATCTTTAGGGAGGTGAATCTCGAGGCGGATATGCTCTCTAAGCGGGCTCTCCATTCTCAGGATGGGGTCATCATGTGGAAGGAATGGTAGGATGATATACTTTTTTCTCATGGGTCTCAACAGCTTCATTGGACATGATGATTGTTTACCATTTTTGTTCGTACTTTTATGTTTTTATTCTGATGTATGTGGTATATATTTTTATATGACTCTTAGTGTATGTGTGCAGATCCTTAATATTACCTGTGTTCAACTTCTTGTTGGACTGTATATAAACTCTTATTATTTTTGCGGCATATACTATAGCAGCTGCGGATGTTATTTTTGGTAGCTGCTGATCTGGTGCATCCTTGGCACTCCCCTGCGGTATCATTTCCGGCTGGAGATGCTTTCGATGTTAGACATATGTGTTACTTTATCCTTGGGTCTTTTTTTGGAGCTATATTTTATGCTGTTGTGACTTATGGTCACGGTTTAGACTATTGGAGCTTTTCTGATTGGGATGTTTATGGGACATGTAGCCCTTCATATGGTTGTTTGCTTGAGGACACTTTCTGCTGTTAAAACCGGTTTGTTCCAGGGTTATATTGATCATATTGTATAATCTGTATTGGACTGACAGTTGGACATATTTACTATTTCGTATATTAATAGTAAGTTGAATTTTTCTATGAAAAAAAAAAGCTATATTTATAATTAATAATATGGTTTATATAAGTTAGGATTGTATAAAAGGATTGTAGAGTTTTTATTATTATAATACTTGTTATTATAAAAAAAAAATATATTATTGAGTTTATTATTATTATAATAATTAGCAAGCCATATTAATTAATATTAATAATAATAACCAATGGTCAACCAATGATCAACCATTGGTTATCCAATGTCAATTAATAGTCAACCAATGGTAAACCAATATATAGCAAACAATGATCAACCAATGTCAACAAAGTCAACCATGTCAATGTAATCAACCATTTGTTAACCATTGGTCAACCATGATCAACCATGATAAACCATTGGTTGACAATAACTTTGCAGGGTAACCACCTAGGCACTAACCATGATAATGATCTATAAAATGGTAACCACCTACGCACTATGCCCTAGCTCAGAAAAACTGATCGGACATGAAGCTTAAGCAACCACCCTTAAAGAATACGTCGTTGCTTTCTCTCCCTATGTTCATGTTGATTGCCATCTAGATGGACGAGTGAAATCCAATTCCGATAGATAAATTTGATTGCCTCGAAAGAGTGAAGAATCCTCTTCAATGGGATATCTCTTCGCTCCAAAGGCAATATTCTGAAGATCTCACAGGTTTGTTCGTGCTTTTATTTATTGGATATGTGAATGGGACTTGTTAAACCCTACTGGAGTACAAACAGATTTATTAAATATCATAAATATTTAAGACCAACTGGGTTTAGGTTCTGTTAATTGTGTTGTTTTATGTTGTGCATAGGGAAACCTCATCCTTTATGGATAGATTCTTCATTTCTTCGATTACCAAGCATTATCTTTACGTGATTTTAAGATGCATCATCTGTAGCGGGGGAGCGAGAGAGGGTTATTTGATCTGGACAGAGATAAAGTTGATTCTAGATCTGCATGCAGAAGTTGATAATGTAGTTTTGCTTTATAATATCGATGAAGGGTTCAACAGTCATTGCTCTCATTATTTTGTTAGATACTAGAGGAGGGCATTCATGCGATTTGACTGATTGTGTGTTTCCACGAACTTGCTCGACCGGAAATTCGGCTTGCTAAAGGATTTGCAAAGTTTGATGGCTTATAAAGGATTTGCAAAGTTAGACGAATTGCATTACAATCAAGATTATTTCCATATGCAATTACTCCAACTCTGTTCATGGACTAAGGCCTTGTTTATATCAAATTATTTCTCATTAAATTTAAATTTTGGGTTGTATCATCTTTAATAGTTGTGACCCGTCAAGGGAAAATCACACCGCGCAGTCAAAAGAATTGAACTGCGCAGTGAGTGACAACCTTCTTTTTCTTTGCTTTGGACCGTGCCTAACAAACTCAAAATTTTTTACTTCGCCGAACTTAACTTCGCAGATTAACTGTGTCGCGAGTAGCTACGTGGATATTAACTGCGCAAAGATTAACTACGCATTTCAACTTTTCCCTACGAAGTTGAACTTCGCATGTGCGTAATTAACTTCGCACAAATTCTTTACTTCATGGATTTCTCAATTACTTCACAAATCCTTTTTGTTGCGCGTTACTCCTTAACTTCGCGATCACTTAAATAAACTTTATATTGAAATATTTCTTCTTAGGACATAAGAACTAAAACATTTACAATGGAACTTACGCGTAGTTACTCCTTGTTAAAATAGAACTTTCACTATTGTGAACTATTTGGAAATCTTGATTTCTTTTACACACACTAAATATAAACAACATTCACCCAAGTAATTATGGAGAAGATGTGCAACATGCAATATTCAACATTATTCAGAATAAAACATAAAACTATAGACTTATATATTTACCATAGTAAACTGCGCAACTTGCCTTAATACATGGAGATGAGATTTATTTTGATTTCTCATTTCTTACAAAGCTTGGGCTCTTCATACATTTCATGGGAGCTTCTTCTCCTTTCACTCTTCTTACACAACTCTCTTCTCAGAATTTCAACTATTTGGTTCTATTTATAGAGTTTCATAAGCACCGACTTAAGATTACTTCAAGTTGAAGCTACTCTGATACATTTAAGGCTGTAATAAATTTTTACCTAAGAATTCTTGATATGCGAACTACTAACGCGGTTACATTAATACAAACTTGACGTGCGTCGGATTGGCTGCAAACTTACTGATAGACTGGCATTGCAGACTCTGGGCGCTGACACAAAAAAGACTGACAAGGTGACTGATAGAGCCGCCGCAGTTAGATACGCAATCAAATCATAAATACATATTTCCAACACTCCCCCTTAATTATGAGTGGATGGGGATCATTAAACAAAAATAAATTTTTACAAAATATTTCAGAGCTGAAACATGCTCTATGTATGAAAAAGTTCACTGCGCAGAACTTGTCACTCCCAAACAACTTCGCAGATACTGAAATGGGTACTTTTCGAATGGTTTCGTAAAGATGTCTGCTACCTCATCTTCAGACCTACAAAATTCTAAACATATTTCTTTTTATTTATCAATTCTCTGATAAATGATACCTTATGTCGATGTGCTTGGTTTTCTTGTGGAACACATGATTCTTTGATAGTGCGATAGCTGAATTGTTGTCGCAACAAATGCCCGTGGGTTCTTGTTGGTTCTGCGACAGATCACTTAACATCCTCCGCATCCAAATGGCTTGACATGCAGCGCTTGTAGCTACAACATACTCTGCTTCTGCTAAAGAAAGTTACAATGGGTTGTTTCTTTGAAGCCCATGATACAACACCTGTTCCTACATGAAATGTATTCCCAGATGTGTTTTTTTTGTCATATATACTGCCTCCATTGTCGCTGTCAGTGTATCCAATGAGTTTGAAATTTTCTGAGGCTGATTACAAAATACCAAAGTCTTTTGTTCCACTTCCATACCTCAGAATTCTTTTACCTGCTTTCCAATGAGATTCTTTTGGTGACTCCATGTATCTTGAGATTAAACTGACTCCATACATGATGTCTGGCCTTGTTGTTGTAAGATACATAAGGCTGCCAACAAGCCTTTTAAACAATGTAGGATCTACATTGGATCCATCATCATCCTTGCTCAATTTCAAACCTGTTACCACTGGTGTTGGGGATGTCTTGCAATTTATCATCTTAAATTTTTTCAAGACATCACTTGCATACTTCGACTGAGATATAAATATACCATTTTTAGTCTGTTGGACTTCGATGCCCAGAAAATAATTCATAAGCCCCAAATTAGTCATTTCAAATTCACTTTCCATGACTGATCTAAATTCTTCTATGCCAAAATCACCAGTAAATATTAAATCATCTACATACAGGCAGACAATTAGCTTGTTACCTTGTTGGTTGATTTTTGTATACAACGTTGGCTCACATTCACTTCTGTAAAATCCATTCTGAATGAGATAAGAGTCAATGCGACTGTACCAAGCTCTAGGAGCTTGCTTCAAACCATAGAGTGCCTTTTTTAGCTTGTATACTTTGTGTCCTTGTCCTGTAGATTCTTAACCTTGTGTCTACTTCACATAGACTTCCTCCTCCAAATAACCATTTAAAAATGCAGACTTAACATCCATTTTATAAACAGGCCATGTCTTATGAGTCGCGATGGTCAAAATTGTTCTGATAGTGTCCATTCATGCTACAGGTGCAAAAGTTTCATTGAAGTCTATGTGAGGCTGTTGTGTGAATCCTCTTGCTACCAATCCAGCCTTGTGCTTCTGCACATTTCCCTCAACATCTTGCTTTGTCTTATAAATCCATTTCACGCTTATCACATCCTTGTCCTTATGAACATCAACTAATTCCCATGTTTGATTCTTTTTAATGCATTCTATTTCTTCATCCATGGCTTGTGCCCAAATTTTATCTTCAACAACTTCTTCAAATGTTAGAGGATCTTTAACTTGAGAAAATAATGCAAAAACTGAGAATGAATTAGATGTACCATTCTCACATATCTCACGCAGACTTCTTGTCTTTAGCAGAGTTGCTGGTGTCGAACTGTGCGAATTGCTTGATGGAGTTTGCTGTGCACTTGGTGTGTTTGACGGAGTTGCTTGAACTGTGACTTGTGTCAGAGTTCCTTGTGCTGGATCATGTTGCGTAGTCCTGGGAATAGGCGGAACTATGATATTCTAATTCACATGTGGAGTCTCAACCACATCTTCTGCAATGTCATCATGTTCAACATGTGACACAATTTTAACATTCTTCTCCATAGTTCCATCCCATGCTTCATTTCCCACAAATTGAACATCTCGACTGATAATAACGTTTTTTGCAACAGGTTCATACAACTTGTATGTTTTTGTCTTCAGAATATCCAATAAAAATGTATTTATGTCCTTTATTGTCTAATTTCCTTCTTATCTAATCTGGAACATGTGCGTATGCTACACAACCAAAAACTTTTAGATGCGAAACACTATGTTTCATACCTGTCCATGCTTTCTGGGGAACTTTGTTCTTCACACTCTTCGTCGGACATCGATTCATGATGTAAACAGCAGTTGCCACTGCTTCATCCCAGTATTCATTTGACATGTGCATAGCTTCCAACATACTGCGCGCTATCTCCATAATGGTTCTATTCTTCCTCTCTGCGATACCATTCTGTTGCGGTGTATACCGCGTACTGAATTGCTTTTGTATGCCATGATTTTTACAAAAATTTAAAAAATCATTTGAAACATGCTCACCAGCTATCTCTGTTCTTAATATCTTGATGTTGTAATCACTCTGCTTCTCCACAAGTGCCTTGAACTGTTGAAAACAACCAAACACATCATATTTATGTTTTAGAAAATATACCTAGGTTTTTCTTGTTAAATCATCAATAAATGTGAGAAGGTAAGTGCATCCTCTCATGGATGGTGTTTGCATTGGTCCACAAATATCAGACTGCACAATTTCAAGTGGTATGCGAGCTCTGTATGACTTTCCAACTGGAAAAGTCTCTCTGTGTTGTTTTCCAAAAATATAGCCTTCACAAATTCTCTTTGGTTTTTCAATCAATGGAAATCCTTTCACCATATCCTTCATGTGTAGCAGCTTCAACCCACCAAAATTCAGATGTCCAAATATGAAGTGCCATAACCATGATTCATCATTTATTTCTGTTTGAAATGCTGCTTGCATTTCTTTGTTGTCTTTTCCTTCCTTGTCGCAGTGAATTTCTGCTTCTTTACTTTTTGCTTTGAATGCAGCTCCAAAATTTTCATTCTGTCTTTCATGAACAACTTGAGTTGTTTTTCCTTTTATGATTGACCTTATCCTCAAAGGAAACAAGTGATTGTTTGTCATCTGCACTTCAGCTATTAATTGATTGCTCGGATATATGTCCTTGATCAGACAACACTTTCCTATCATATGAACTCTGTAACCTTTTTCCATCAGTTGTCCAATGCTCATCAAATTATGGTTTAAACCTTGAACATAATAAACATTAGGCATAAATTTCTGTTCCCCTTGTTTGGTTAGAATATCTACAATACCCTTACCCAAAACATTGACTTGAATATTATTTCCAAGTGTGACATCAGTTTGAACTGATTTATCTATACTATAAAATAGATTTAAATTACCAATCATATGATTGCTACAACCTGAGTCTAAATACCATATGTCATGTGTACTTTCTTGGACAACATTGCATTCAAGTGGAGATGCGCATGCTAAAAACAGTGAGTTGTTTGGAGTGCTACTATTGCTTGACTATGTTTGGCCTTGTTTTCCTTGGTCATACTGCTTCTTCTTGCATTCATATGCGAAGTGTCCATACTTCTTACAGTAATGACACTTAATTTTTGATTTATCATACCTTTGTCCACTTGGCTAACTGGGGATCTGATTTTGGCCTCTACCAGCGACATTTGCAAGGTTGCTGCTGCGAGCTCCTCTGAAAGAACTTCGTCCTCTACCTCTAAAGTTTGATATTCCTCTACCTCTTCCACGACTTATGGATGACTTTGTTGCGAATGCACCTTCCAATGATGTATCTGAACTGTTGATTCTATGTTCATGATTGAGTAATGAGGCTTGCAACTCATCAATAGTAAATTTGGGACAAATCGTTTTTTTCCTCCAAGGTCACAACTAGGGATTAAAACTTCTTTAGAAGAACTCTAAGAACTTTTTTACAACCCTTTGGTCACCTAGATTTTCTCCATGAGACTTTATTTGATTAACCATACCAATAACACGAGTATAGAATGAGTCTAATGAATCTGTATCTTTCATTGATAGAGATTCAAAATCTCTTCTGAGAATTTGTAGTTTCGTAGTCTTTACCTTGTTCAAACCTTGATATGAAGTTTCCAACGTGTTCGACGCTTCCTTAGCTGACTGTGTTTCTACTACTCTTGGGAGTATGGATTCATGTGTTGCTTGATGTATGTGGAACAACACCTTTCCATCTTTCTTCCTTTATTCCTTCAAGACATCCTTCTCAGCTTGCGTGATATTTTTGTATGCTGCCATATCTGTTGGTTCTACATAGCCATTATGGACTATTTCTCATACATCTTGACCTCTAAACAAAGCTTTCATAGTTATAGACCAATATTCATAATTTTTTACTGAAAATATTGGAGTTTGCAAATTACCAGAAGTGGAAGCCATTCTGAATCGCTTTTCCCTTATAAATAGAATTCCTACTTTTTGTAAATCAAGCTTTGATACCATATCAAGGGAAAAACACACCTTACAGTCAAAAGAATTGAACTGCGTAGTGAGTGGCAACCTTCTTTTTCTTTGCTCTGGAATGTGCCAAACAAACCCGAAAAGTTTTACTTCGCCGAACTTAACTGTGCGGCGTGGCAAGTAACTGCGCATTTCAACTTTTCACCGCGCAGTTGAAATTCGCATGTGCGCAGTTAACTTTGCACAAATTCTTTACTTCGTGGATTTCTCAATTACTTCACAAATCCTTTTTATTGCGCGTTACTCATTAACTTCGCGGTCACTTAAATAAACTTTATATTGAAATATTTCTTGTTAGGACATAAGAACTAAAACATTTACAATGGAACTTACGCGCAGTTACTCCTTGTTAAAATATAACTTTCAATATGGTGAACTATTTGGAAATCTTGATTTCTTTTACACACAGTAAATATAAACAACATTCACGCAAGTAATTCTGGAGAAGATGTGCGACATGCAATATTCAACATTCTTCAGAATGAAACATAAAACTATAGACTTATATATTTACCATAGTAAACTGCGCAACTTGCCTTAATACATGGAGATGAGATTTACTTTGATTTCTCACTTCTTACAGAGCTTGGGCTCTTCATACATTTCAAGGGAGCTTATTCTCCTTTCACTCTTCTTACACATCTCTCTTCTTAGAGTTTCAAATATCTGGTTCTATTTATAGAGTTGCATAACCACCGACTTAAGATCGCTTCAAGTTGAAGCTACTCTGATACATTTAAGACTGTAATAAATTTCTACCTAAGAATTCTTGATATGCGAACTACTAACGCGGTTACATTAATACAAACTTGATGTGCGCTGGATTGGATGCAAACTTATTGACATACTGACATTGCAGACTTTGCGTGCTGACACAAAAAAGACTGACAGGGTGACTAACAGAGCTGCCACAGTTAGATACGCGATTAGCTCATAAATACATATTTCCAATAGCCCAGGGTGGGGGAGGTTAATTGCTAGTACTGCTGAGAAATAAGGGGTGATTGGATTCAAATTTGGAAGGCATGATTTAATACAGAGAAGTAAAACCATTCAAGCACTAACTCTCTCCAAGACCTTGCTTTCAGATACCGATACAGAGCGCATGTAAGACTTTGATATTGCTCTGTTAGCTATTAACTATTCTTTCATACATATTTACAAAACTACAAAATATACATGGACTTTGATGATCTAGTAGGTCCCATTATAGCCTCTATGGTCCAACTCTCAACTCACTATTATTTATTAAAACTTTATAAACTATTTAAAACCCTAATTGCAGTGTGTTACTCAAGAAAGGGAATTAAACGAGTCGATTTTATTGAATAAATGAGATGGAGGTTGGGTTCAATGATGAAAAAATAGGAGGGATCTATGATGTTACTTTTTCTCTAGTTACAAGATGGTATCATTTCCATAGTTACAAGATAATGATAAACAAATGGTATTATAAAAACAACCCACCAAATCATTATTGAATACTTTTTCTATTATATCACCAAGTTTGTCTCTCGAATACTTTATTGTAGATGAGTAACCACTTCAATATTTTCATTTTGTTTCATCTTAATGTGTAGAAGCTTAATTTTAAGAAACAAAATTGTACTTAGATTTGGCACTTTATGCACATGCTTTAACATGGTCCATGTTTTGGTAGATGTATGGTAATTTCTAATGTGAGGAATGGCATTATCTTTCACATGCATTTGTAAGATAAATTTATCCTTAATTTATTTTTTCTATGATTCTAGTTGGTTCGACCTCATTACTAATTACAATGGACCAATGAAGGACCAATAACACAATGATTTGTTGAAGAATTTCCCAAACTAACTTTTTTCTAGGCATAATTTCATATCTACACATGTTATCTTATGGGATTCGCTCCTTAATTAGAAATGGAGACACCTTCTTACTTAAACAAATTACTATATATCGTTATTGTCAACACCTTAGGTTTTGATTCTTGGATTCTACATGACAGTTCTATCACACATGCCCTCCTCCAACAAATTGTTGGAGCATCTTTCCTTGAGCTCTGATACCAAAACATAAAATAATAAAAATGCCTAAATCACAATTTTGAAAACACCATAATGTGATATATCACATTAACACACAACAATTATTTATTACATACATGAGTGTATTACATCCATTGATATTGATAACAAATTAAGTGCTCACTTTTCAACTTTTTCTCTACACGACTTTATCACTATCAACCTTACCCTTACTTTAGAGTACACAAGTCTATCTTTCAATAATTTCTAACATATCAATACTAAGCAATACTAATAGAGATGGTGATTGAAATGAGAAATGATTAGTTTTTCATTTCACATTCATCTCCACACAATCTTAATCAATTTTTTGGTGAGATGGACACACATCTTGCTTTGACAAATTGTAAAATGGGAAGTGCCTTTGAGTTTTGTAAATGAGATGAGTTCCATTTCTTTTAGTGGAAATCATTCTCTACTTTATAGAAATGATGTAAAATATCAATATTTAAAAGCAAAAACTAAATAGAAAATCAATACAAGTTATTTTAGTAATTAATAAAATAAGGTTTAATTACTTTAATGTTTTCTTTATGTGAAAGATGTATTATCCTATAATATACTAATTTCTTTTAATATTCTCAAATAATTATATGAATATTACAAATTTATAAATAAAATAGATTCGATACATATATGATAAAAGAGTAGTCTAAACATGTTAAGATTTGAAATTTTTTTATAATTTTTTCATTATAGAAGAATTGTTGGATTTGAAAACATAAATTCATTGTTGGAAAGAGTTATTCGGCATAAGTCTCGCAAAGGACATAAGCCTTGCAAAGGAATTAATACTTATGGTCAATGATTTGGGTTTTAATTTTTGAGTATAAGTTAAAATTGTTTGTGGGTCATGTATTCCATAGATTTTTTTTTAGATTGCTAGGCATGGAAAAAAGACTCGAGAAAGGGAGTAATGATAAGTATCAAGAGCTTGCAGGATAATGAAGGTATCCACTAGCTATTGATCTTGCAAAATATTTTTCCTATTTAGGAAAATAAAAACTAATAGTTGCAAAAGAATGAAAATGCCATGTCAAACACTTTTGATTAACATCAATAACAAGAACGATCGATAATGTTTTTTTGGCTTAGATATTTACACCCTTTAAAGTATGGATACAACTTTTGTAAAATTCAAGCTATGTCTAAGATTGAATTGCTTGTGAACACTAAAGAAAATTATTAGCAAAACAAGACTATAAGAACAAAAAATACAACAACATAATTATTTGTAAACTCTTAACTTCTCTACCTGAATTGAAAACCCTGAGTCAATTATCAAAACCATGTCATTCAACCAAATAAGAAAATCCACCTCTTGATGTTAACTAGAAACAAAATTCAACCATACCAAAGCTACTGCATATAACAAAAGGCAACGAAACACAAAGTTTGATGTATGCAAGGATGGTTTGAATGGTCAAAAGAAGAATTGAGTGACTACATGATAGATATGACTCTTTGTTGGCAGGGAATATTTCTATGACTTTGTTTAAGTGCATAATTTCATCCAAACTTCACGCAAAGCAATGTATATATATTTCAAACCATAATTCTAACTCTACAATTGTGATTATAAAATGTCAATTGTTCTTTTGAAAATGGTTCGAAGTCAAACAACGACTAACCCAAGAACTTTTCACCAAATCGAAATGAATCTAGATACCATTATTTAATGTTGTCACTATTGAAAATGAAAAAAATGAGATTCATCACATTATCATTCAGTCAATTAATCACAATGGATTCCTGTAAATCAAGCCAAACACTAGTAACTTTATACCTTCATTCCAATACCATCCCAAGGAAATATTATCTCGTATTCCAACACTCTCAATAATCTCCTATTGATTTCATCTACCATGATTTGAGAATTTGCATTTAAGCAGCCAAACACTAGTAACTTTATACCTTCATTCCAATACCATCCCAAGGAAATATTATCTCGTATTCCAACACTCTCAATAATCTCCTATTGATTTCATCTACCATGATTTGAGAATTTGCATTTAAGCAAAAAAAACTGATAACATCATGATTCAGTCACCATGCTTTCAAGCATTGCACTTGGAAACACAATGGGTAATAACAAGGGTTACATAAACCCACAAAAACAATAATCTAAATTGTAATATGACAACATTAAACGTTGAATGTTGATTTTGAGGATAAGACTAGGATATGAGAATTCAAGACAAGGATAGGTTCATGTTTTCATTTTTCATATATCCATAGGAAGTCACTAGAGCACCAAATATTACAAAACATTGCCAAGAATCTAAAGAAACCCAAATAGGCCACTGAATATATATTCCACCACCTAAACTATGGCAACCAAGAAAATGGCTATCAGAACAACACCTTAGAACATGGGACTTTTAACCCCTCAAGTTTTACCAACTACAACATATACAATAGTGCACTTCAATTAAATAGTAACTTGGTATTAAGACAACAAATCCATACACTGTCCACCATTTTGTACCACATCTAAAAACTGAATTTTGATGGATCAAGTAAACTAGAAAATTTAACAGTTTTAAAACAACAATCTTTCACATATTTAGCACCTAAGCTCCAAGTTGATACATAATTAATGAACTTGGGTAAGATGCACAACTCATCATCAGGTGGCTAGGTTTGGATATATTTCAAAACTGCATCCTTGTTCATACAGGTCTCTGAAAAGGAATCAGTTAATCTTTATAATTTTGATAGGAAGCATGTCATTTCAATACCCCAACCCAGGTACTCATGTCCTTTATCAATTCAAAATTCAAATCCAATAAAGAATTCTAGAATGGGAAAAGCCAATATATGTTTGGCTTGAAATTATAACACACATGGAAGGATTTTTTCCATCAAAGGCAGAGATAGGAATTAGTTTAGTCATAATCAACCATGAAAAGAAACGAGAAGACCAAAGCCAAGTTGATTTGGGATATACGAAACATTGAACCCCATATACAAGCAAATGAAATGAGCATAAAAAGTAATTTAACATAGTTTGTGGTTCAAGCCAAATCCATAAGTCATTTGCAGAGTATTTAGGGGTTGGTGCAAGGTTATGATACCCACTTATGATGCATTAGTTGCAATGGCATGTTTGAAAAACATAAATCTGATCATTAACATGAATTATTAGAGGTACTGTGATGTACCTGCAACAATTAATTAATACGAATATGCGAAATAGCAGAAATGACAGAACTCAGAATCACTTTTATATTGATCACAGGCCACTTCAAGGGGGCAACCTCCTATGAGCAAGATCAATACAAATAACTTCACGGTGCCTTCATAGGTCTCAACACACACTTATATAATAAGTCTAGGCGCCAATACTATGGGTCAAAACCATGGGCCACTACAAACTATGGATCAACAATACTACGGGCGACTTACAAAGCATATGCGCCAACAACAATAACACAAACTATTGATCAACAAATACTATGGGACGACTTACAAAGCATATGCGTCCAATAACAACATACTAACAAAGTAAAGACATGGGTTCCTAACATCCCCTCCCCCTTAAAAAAAGCTTTGTCCTCAAAGCTTTAGATGTGGAAATTGTTGTTGAATCTGAAGGAGTGGTTCCCATGTAGCATCCTCTGGTTGCATGCCGTGCCACTGAATTAAGACCTCTGTGTTAGAGCGAGAGTGAAGCTGATGTGTGCGCCGATTGAGGATGGCCTCTGGCTCCAAAAGGATGGATCCTTCATTATCTAATTCGGGTAAAATCGTTTGTCCACTAATGTTGGTGCCAAGAACTTTCTTCAGAAAAGAGACATGAAAGACTGGATGAATGCGGGAAGAAGGAGGAAGTTCCAATTTATAAGCAAAGGACCCAATCTTCTGAAGAATCCGATATGGCCCATAGAAATTTGGAGCGAGCTTATGACGCCCTTTGAGTTTCAAGGAGGATTGTTTGTACGGCTAGAGACGAAGAAAAACCATATCCCCGACTTGAAAAGTGCGCTCAGAACGGTGCTAATCAGCTTGTTGCTTCATGCGATTTATTTCCATGTAAAGATTGTCCCACAAAATGCGAAGAATTTGATCATGGTTTCGAAGGACCGTGTCAACTTCATGAACTGGTGAACTGGTGGGGGTGTATGGAAGAAGAGCTGGAGGTGCCTGACCATAGACTGCTTCATATGGGGTCATTTTAGAGGCAGTGTGGTAATAGGTATTGTACCACCATTCAGCGAGAGGGAGCCACTTTTCCCACTGATGTTGTTGTTCCGAGGTGAAGAAACGAAGATAAGTTTCCAAGCATTTATTGATAATTTCAGTTTGACCATCTATTTGTGGGTGATACCCTGAACTCATCTTCAGTTTGGTGCCAGTGTGGCAAAATAGTTCTGTCCAAAAATGACTGGTGAAAGTCGCATCACAATCCGAGACAATGGAAGAAGCGATGCCATGAAGACGAAAGATCTGGTCCAGGAAAATTTGAGTGACGGAGGAGCATGTATAGGGATGGTTGAGAGCACAAAAATGACTATATTTGGAGAGGCGATCAACCACAACGAGAGTCACTGTCTTCCCGCCAGATTTAGGGAGTCCTTCAATGAAATCCATAGAAATATCTGTCCAAATTCGTGTAGGTATGGGCAAGGGTTCAAGCAATCCTGGAAGGAGTGTTGTTTCACCCTTATTGCGCTGGCAGGTATCACATTCGACCACCATCTATTGAATTGTCCTTTTCATGCCCTGCCAAAAGAAGTTACGCTGTGCTCATTCATACGTTTTGAGGAACACAAAGTGCCTTGCCGATGGAGAAGCATGGAGTTCATATAAGACATCCTGTTGAAGATCTGTGCTCTGGGGAAGCACCAGACGACCCTTGTATCGCAGAGAAGCACCATCCCAAGAGTAATGTGGTACAGCAGAAGGGTTGTTGGTCAAGCGTTGGATGATTTGAGATAAGGAAGTGTCCTTGACATAACCCTGTTGAACATATTGCAACCAATTGGGAACATGCATAGAAATAGCTGAAAGAGAACCTTGGGCATCAAATGTGCGAGAAAGAGCATTTGCCACAATATTGTCTTTACCCTTCTTGTAAGTGATCTCATAGTCATAACCCATGAGTTTTCTAACCAATTTCTATTGTGCCGGGGAGGAGACATGCTAGTCCAAGAAATATTTCAGACTTTGGTGATTAGTCTTGATGCATAAATGATTCCCTAATAGGTATGGATGCCACTTATGTACTGCATGCAAAATAACCATCATTTCCTTCTCATAGGTAGAGGCAGCTAAATTATTACCTGAAAGGGCTTTGCTGGTGAATGCAATGGGGTGTTCATCTTGAAGGAGAACAACACCAAGTCCATTGCCGCAAGTATCACTCTCAATAGTGAAGGGCTTGGAAAAATAAGGCATAGCTAGCACAGGTGTAGTACACATAGCTTGTTTTAGTTTGTCAAATGCACACTGAGTAGCAGGTGTCCATGTAAAAGCATCCTTTTTCAATAGAGCAGGTAATGGAGCTGCAATCTTCCCATAATCCTTGACAAACTTGCGGTAGTAGCCAGTCAACCCAAAAAAACCACGAAGGCTCTTGAGTGTCTGAGGATGCGGCCAATTGTTCATGGCATCGATTTTGGCAGGATCCACGCGAACCCCTTGTGCTGAGATAATGTGTCCAAGATACTCAACTTCCTTCTGTCCAAAAACACATTTAGACTGCTTGGCATGGAGATGATGGTCAGAGAAAAGTTGCATGACAAGATCCAGATGTTGGAGATGTTCATCCCATGTTTTACTGTAGATGAGGATATCATCAAAGAATACCAGAATGAATTTCCGCAAGTAGGGTCGAAATATTTTATTCATTAAGGCCTGGAATGTGGAAGGAGCATTAGTGAGGTCAAAGGGCATGACCAAAAACTCATAATGGCCATCATGTGTGCGGAAAGCTGTTTTAGGGATATCATCCTCATGAACCCGAATTTGATGATACCCAGAACGAAGATCCAACTTGGAGAAAAAGTGAGCCCCATGAAGCTCATCAAGAACAGGAATTGGAAACTTATCCTTGATGGTGAGGTGATTAAGTGCTCGTAAGTCAATGCAGAGGCGCCATGACCCATCTTTTTTGCGGACAAGAATAACTGGAGAAGAAAAGGAACTAGTGCTTGCGCGAATAATACCTTTCTTCAATAAGTCCCGAACGAGCATTTCAATCCCGTTTTTTGGTGAAATGGGTAGCGATAGGGTCTGATGTTGGGAGGAATGCTGCCAGGAAGGAGTTGGATATGATGGTCTTCTGGCTTGGAAGGTGGCAATCCCACTGGTTCAACAAAGACACCTGCATATCGATCCAAAATTTGTTGTAGATCTAAAGGAGTAGTGGAGACTGCTGATGGTTGCATCTGAATGGAAAGGATCTGAGCGATGACACCATGTGAGTTCTTCTTGAGGATTTTTTCCATGCGATGTGAACTGATGATGCTGAGAGAACCTGGTTGTAATCCTGTCAATGTGTGTTTTTGTCCATTGAGGGAAAACTGCATCCAAAGTTCAGCAAAATCCCATAAGATAGGGCCAAGTGTGCGTAGCCATTGAGCGCCCAAAACCACATCACATCCTCCTAAGGGCAAGGAAAACATGTTAGAGCACAAGGTATAATCTCCCATAGAGATATGCACATTTCGACACTTCCCTTTGCAAGGTAAGGTGCCCCCATTGGAAACCATGACTTCAAAGTTGGAGCAAGGATGGATAAAACAATCAGCTTGTTTGGCGATTCGAGGGTCAATGAAATTATGAGTGCTACCAGAATCAATGAGTATTATAAGAGGAAGCTTCTTGAAGTAACCCCTGACCCGCATTGTTTGGGGGGTGGTGATTCCAGCTAAATCATGGAGAGATATCTCTGGATGGTCATCCTGAGACGGAGGGTCAATAGGCGGTTCCTGAATGTCGACCGGAGCATCCAGTGTTTCTAGATCTTCGTCACCAATTTTAGAGGCAGGCGAAGACTCCACATCCAAGAGATAGAGCTTTTGCTGAACACATCTATGTCCTCAAGTGAATTTCTCATCACAATTATAGCGAAGGCCCTTTTCTCTGCATGCTTGCATCTCTGTTTCAGACAAACGCTTGATAGGAGTCGGTCGAGGAGCCTGCGGTATAGGTGGTTGCTGAGAACCCATATTTCGAAAGGGAACAAAAGTGGGCTTGGAGCGTTGTTGGGCTGCAATCTTGTCTTCTGCCAACTTAGCCAACCCTAGGGCTTCCATCATTATGGTGGGACAAAAAATTTTGACCTCAGAGCGGATGGCATCCTTTAGACCACTGATAAAACAACTCCGGTAAAAGTCATCAGACAATCCTTCGGTGTGGTTGGCTAGGTTCTCAAATTCGGTTTGATACTCTCTCACAGTGCCAATTTGGCGAAGTTTAGTGAGGGCTCCAGTGAAGTCATCAAAAGCACTAGGACCAAATTGTTGCAAAAGGAGTTGGCAAAAGTCTGACCATTTGGGCTCTGGATGAGCCTTGATGTACCAACGGTACCATTGAAGAGCTTCCCGTTCCAAGTGAAAGGATGCCAGTGGAACTTGTTGAAATCAAAAGTATTATGCAGACTAAAATACTGTTCTACACGATAGATCCATCCAGTTGGATCAGTACCATTGAAGCGAGGAAAATCAAGCTTCGGACCATGAAAATTGTTGGAAGAAGAGAACCCATTGTCTGATGAAGACTCGGACTGCCGTTTGTTGTTCATAGCTGAATGTTCAAGATGGAGGCCGAGAAATTTTTCATCGAGATCTTGGAGTTTGGCTTGGATGGCTGCAAGTTCTTCTTCCATGGTTTTTGCTCCTGCACGGGTGACAACCATAACCAGGAGTTTTTTTTTTTTTTTTGACTGGGTAGGAAAACAAAAACAGAAACTGCTTCAGTAAGGGAAAATCTGGACTTGGGAAAAAATATGAAGGGTAATTGGGGTTTGACTAGGTGTTGGACACTGTCGACTAGACAGGGAAGAAAAAATGAGGATTTCAGAAGCGGGGTGAAAGAATGGAAAAATTTGGTAGAGGGGGATAAAGAAGCAGAATTCAGAAAGGAACTCTGTGGTAAAATTTGAAGGTGATTGGGTGAAATCTGAGGAAGTTATGGCAAACCCTAAAAATAGACAATTGTGGGCTTTCGGGCTTTGGGAAGGGGAATTGGGGATAGGGTCCTCAGGAATGAAATATGTAGAATGGGATGACAGGGGTTCCCCAAAAATTTCAAGGGAAACAGAGTGAAAACAAGGGAGATATGGACAAAAAACTGATTTTTTTTTTCCAGACTGCAGCGGCTATGGCTCGGAAGGGATCTGGAGCAGCGCCGAATGGACTGAAAACGGATGGATCTGGAACGACTTGCAAAATGGATCTGAAACGACACAGTAGTGATTGACAATAGTTCAGCTGAAAGTAGATATGGATCCCAGGTATGTGCGGCTTTCTAACAGTTTAGGGGTTTCACTCAGCCACAGAGTGATAACCGATTTGCCACAAACGACAACTCTTGGTTTACCTCATGGGTGGGAACTAGTCAATCAAGTAGGGGTCGTTGCCCTTTTTGCTGGCAGGTCCTCTCAATGGGCCAGCTAGTTCGGGGTTCCTGTGGTACTCCTCACAATGAGTTTTAGGGCTTATGCCCAAGTACTTCCCACAGTTAAGCGGATAGGGATTATTCCCAAATCTGAACCTACAACAGATGCGAAAAAAAAATTGGCAGAAATTTCACCCAGCGAGCCCAAGAAAGTGCTCTGATACCAGATGTGATGCACCTGCAACAATTAATTAATACGAATATGCGAAATAGCATAAATGACAGAACTTAGAATCACTTTTATATTGATCTTAGGCCACTTCGAGGGGGCAACCTCCTATGATCAAGCTCAATACAAATAACTTCACGGTGCCTTCATAGGTCTCAACACACACATATATACTAAGTCTAGGCGCCAATACTATGGGTCAAAACCATGGGCCACTACAAACTATGGATCAAAAATACTATGGGAAACTTATAAAGCATATGCGCCAACAACAATAACACAAACTATTGATCAATAAATACTACGGGACGACTTACAAAGCATATGCGTCCAATAACAACATACTAACAAAGTAAAGACATGGGTTCCTAACAGGTACCTACAAAACGTTTTAGAATTAGGTGTAAAAAGATGAAATGTAGAAAATCATATCACCTTCCGGAATATATAACTTTCATTTATGGAAAAGTGGTATAACCACCCCAAAATGCCATTATTTTAAGATTGGTATGCTATTTTTTCTCTAAAACATAATGCATATGCTCGTGTTGGTCCATTGATTTGTTATGTAAATTATCAAATTATGAGGAAACAAATATGTAGAGGCATAGACAATAGACGGATCTTGTGCAGGGCTATTTTTCCAAAATTTTAAAAGTTAATTTTATATATTTTTAAAATTATGAAAGTCAATGAATCCCTAAAACGACATGGTCGAGCATTGGTCCACCATATCATGGTATTAAAATAATCAATCATTTGTTTTTTGCTTGTAGGTATTCTTGTACTCTTGTGCGGGTTCTTTTCCGTTTTCAAAATATGCAAGCCAATCAAAGGTTATAGCCCAAATAAACGACATATGTATTTTACAAATTTGACATGAGTGCAATTAAAAATGAAATAAAAATAGAAAACAATAACATATCTATTAAAAAATACATAGTTAGAATCTGCACACAAAGGTTGACAATTGTGTGCAATTTCACTAGTAGTGCACATGTGGAGCATATGCAGAACTAAGTGTGAAAAACATGAAGTTACAGAAATTGGTGTGTCTTCCATAAATCAGACCAAGCCTCAATATTTGGAAATCCGAAGCTAGTACCAAACCTCCAAGGGCACAAAAAAAAATTGAATATAAACACGCAGGCGCACAAATGCACACACACGTACTAGAACGCACGCATAGATGCATGCACGCATTCATTTTGACACCTTCATTTTTTTCACCACCCTCCCTCTCTATAACCCCACCCCCCATCTCTTTCTATCCACCCAATCCCCCCCCTCTCTTCCACTCTGCCCAATCCCTCTTCCCTCCCTCACCCCTCTCTTCTCTCCTTAACCACAAGGGTTAGGAGATTTAGTCATCCATTTCCATGAATAACACCTAAAGCCATGACATAGGATTTCTTGAGGTTATCCTTGATTCCAGGTATGAATATGGGCGTGGCCATTCTAATGTCTTAGATTCTAGCTATGGGTGTTTGGGCCCTATACATGGTTGAGGGATGGAACCTTGGCTTTAATCCCTAAAATAAGAATGTAATAATCCAAGTTCAAGAACAACGCCTTAGTCCACTACACATGACCTCTCAAGTATATCCTCCGTTATGAGTAGCGATACTAATGATAATAGGAATGTAACCCCTACAACCATTGACATCTAAACCTTATCACCAATATACCTTATAACCCCTAATAATTATAATCCCTATCTAGTAACTCTTACAACCCACAAATCCTATAATATGTATATATTATTAAACACAAAATCACTAACTTGCATTATCCTATTGTGCATATAAATATTCATCCTTATAACCATAAATCTAGGACCTCTATATCTCAATCCACAAACCCTTTACCATTAGTCCCTAGTCCCTAGTACAACTAATCATTATAACTCTTGGCCCACTATAATCCTAAACTATTATAGACCCTAACTCCTAAATCCTAACACATAATGATATATCCCTCATTTCCTAACACTTAAGTATCCCTTAACCCCTATAATCCTAACTACCTAATCCTAATATCTAAAGTGTCTAGTCAAATAAAAATTAACCCCTAACCCTTATAACCTCTAATTCTCATCAACCCTAAACTTTATCATCAAACACCCAACCCTTAAAACCTATAACCCATTGCCAGTTTAGAGAGAGAGAGAGAGAGAGAGAGAGAGATTGGGAGATTGGAGGATATGGGTTTAGTGAGATAGAGATTGGGGGTTAGGGGTTTAGAGAGAGAGAGAGAGAGAGAGAGGGGGATTGGGGGTTAGGGGATTAAATAAATAGTGAGAGGGAAAGAAATTGGTGGTTATGGGTTTCGAGAGAAACATTAAGAGATTGGGGGTTAAGTGTTTAGAGAGAGAAACCGAGGGTTAGGTGTTCAGAGAGAGAAAGAGAGATTAGAGGTTAGAGGTTTAGAGAGATATAGAGATAGAATTAGAGGTATTGGAGGTTACAGGTTTAGAGAGAGAGAGAGAATGGAGGTTATGTATTTATAGAAAAAGAGGGAGAGAAAGGGAGAGATTGGTGGTTAGGGTCTTAGAGAGAGAGAGAGAGAGAGAGAGAGAGAGGATCTTTGTGGTTTAGAGGGAGGGAGAGAGAAATTGGTGGTTAGGTGTTTAGAGAGTGAGAGATAGAGAGGGAGAGAGAGATAGAGAGAGACTAGAGGTTAGGATTTTGGAGAGGGATAAAGTGAGAGATTAGTGGTTTGAGGTCTAGAGAGAGAGAGAGGGAGAGAGATTGGAGGATATAGGTTTAGAGAGAGAGAGAGAGAGAGAGAGAGAGAGAGATTGAAAGTTAGGGGTTTAGATAGAGACATTAGTGGTTGGGGTATTAGAGAGAGAGACATTGGAGAGTAAGTGTTTAGAGAGAGAGATATTGGTGGTTAGGGGTTTAGAGAGAGATATATTGGGGCTTAGTGGTTTAGAGAGAGGGATGGAGTGAGAGAGAGAGAAAGATTCCAGGTTAGGGGTTTACAGAGAGATATTGGTGGTTTATAGAGAGAGAGAAAGAGAGATAGATATTGGGTGCTAGGGGTATAGAGATAAAGATTGTGGTTTAATGGTTTAGAGAGAGAGAGAGGGAGAGAGAATGATGGTTATGGTTTTAGGTAGAAAGAGAGAGATATTGGGATTAAGGGTTTAGAGAGAGAGAGAGTGGGTTAGGGGTATAGAGAGAGAGAGAGAGAATAAATGTTAGGGGATTAGAGAAAGAGATAGAAATAGTGAGATTGGGGTATTTGGGTTTAGAGAGAGAGAGAAGGAGACTAGAGGTTAGGGGTTTAGAGAAAGAGAGAGATCGGTGGTAAGGGGTTTAGAGAGAGAAGAGATTGGTGCTTAATGGTTTAGAGAGAGGAGAGATTGGTGCTTAATGGTTTAGAGAGGGGGAGATTGGTGGTTAGGAATTTAGAGAGAGAGAGACTAGATATTAGGATTTTAGAGGGAGAGAGAGAAAGTGTGATTTTGGTGGTTAGGTGTCTAGGGAGGGAGAGACAGATTGGGGTTTAGGGAGAGAGAGAGAGTGAGAGATATTAGGGGTTAGAGGTATATATATATATCTAGAGAGATTGGAAGTTAGGGGTTAAGGGTTTAGAGAGGGAGAGTGAGAGATAGAAAGAAAGTGGAGGTTAGGGGTTTAGAGATAGAGAGAAAGAGAGATTGGAGGTTAGGAGTTTAGATAGAGAGTGAAAGATTGGTGGTTAGTGGTTTAGAGAGAGAGATGTTGGGGCTTAAGGGTTGAGAGAGAGAGAGATTGGGGATAGGGGTTTAGAGAGAGAGAGAGAGAGATTTGGTTTTAAGGGATAAGAGGGAGAGAGATGGATGGAGATTGGTTTCTAGGGGTACATAGATAGACATTGAGAGATTGTAGCTTAGGGGTTTAGAGAGAGAGAGAGATATTGGAGCATATGGGTTTAGAGAGAGGGATATTGGTGGTAAGGGTTTGAGAGAGAGAGAGAGAGAGAGGAATTGGAGGTTAGGGGTTGAGAGTGAGAGAGAGGTTGGTGGTTAAGGTTTTTGAGACAGAGAGAGAGATTCAGGGTTACGGGTTTAGAGAGAGAGATATATTGGATAATAGGGTTTCAGAGAGGGAGAGAGAGAGAAAGAGACTGGAGCTTAGGGGTTTAGAGAGAGAGTAAGAAAGATACTGGTGGTTAGTGGTTTAGAGAGAGATATATTGGGGTTAGGGGTTTAGAGAGAGAGAGAGAGGTAGATGGAGAGAAATTGATGGTTAGAGGTTTAGGTAGAATGAGAGATATAATGGGGGTTATGGTTTTAGAGAGAGAGATTGGGGATTAAGGGTTTAGAGAGAGAGAAAGATTTGGGGTCATGGGTTTAGAGAGAGAGATTGGTGGTTAGGGGTTTAGAGAGACATTCTAGAATTTAGGGTTTTAGAGACAGAGAGAAATTGATTGATAGGTGTCTAGAGAGAGAGAAAATGATAGAGATTGGGGGTTAGGGGTTTAGAGAGAGAGAGAGAGAGAGAGAGAGAGAGATTATGGGTTAGGATCATAAAGAGAGATATTGGAATTTAAAGGGATTACAAAGAGATAAAAAGAGAGAGATTGAGAATTATGGGTTTACATAGAGAGAGAGAGAGAGGTTGGGGGTTAGGAGTCCAAATAGAAAGAGAGAGAGAGATTTTGGGTTAGGATTTGAGAGAGAGAGAGAGAGAGAAAGAGAGAGAGATATTGGGTGTTAGGGGATGAGAGAGTGAGAGATGGAAAGAGATTGGGAGATAGGGTTTCAGAGAGAAAGAGAGATTGGAGATTAGGGGTTTAGAGAGAGAGAGAGAGAGAGAGAGAGATTGGAGGTTATGGGTTTAGTGAGATAGAGATTTGGGATTAGGGGTTTAGAGAGAGAGAGAGAGAGAGATTGGAGGTTATGGGTTTAGTGAGATAGAGATTTGGGATTAGGGGCTTAGAGAGAGAGAGAGAATGGGGTTTAGGTGCTTAGAGAGAGAGGAAAAGAAATTGGTGGTTACTGGTTTAGGGAGAAATATAAAGAGATTATTGGTTAAGCATATAGAGAAATAAAGTGCGGCTTAGGCATTTAGAGAGAGAGAGAGAGAGAGAGAGAGAGAGAGAGAGAGAGATTGGACGTTAGAGGTTTATAGAGAGAGAGAAATAGAATTAGAGGAATACAGGTTATAGATTTAGACAGAGAGAGGGAATGGAACTAGAGGGAGAGAAAGAGAGAGATTGGTGGTCCAAGGTTTAATGATAGAGAGAGGGATATTGGAGCTTAGTGGCTTAGAGAGGGAGATAGAAATTGGTGGATAGGTGTTTAGAGAGAGAGAGACTAGAGGTTAGGTTTCTAGAGAGAGAGAAAGTGAGAGACTGGTGGTTAGCAGTCTAGAGAGAGAGAGAGAGAGAGAGAGAGAGAGACTGGCGGTTAGGTGTATATAGAGAGAGATATATATTGGGGGTTAGGTGTATAGAGAGAGAGGGAGGGAGTGAGAGAGATTGAAAGCTATGGATTTAGAGAGAGATATAGAAAAAGAGAGATCAATTGTTAGGGGTTTATAGAGAGAGAGAGAGAGAGAGAGAGAGAGAGAGAGAGAGATTGGTGGTTAGGGGTTTAGAGAGAAAAAATTATTGGAGATTAGTGGTTCAAATAGAGAGAGAGAGAGAGAGAGAGAGATTGGGGGTTACAGGTTTATAGAGAGAGAGATATTAGGGTTTAGGGTTTAGATAGATAGAGAGAGAGAGAGAGAGAGAGAGAGAGAGAGAGAGAGAGAGATTGGTGGTGAGTGGTATATAAAGAGAGAGAGATATTGTGGTTTAATGGTTGAGAGAGAGAGAGATAAAGGGAGATAAAATGGTGGTTAGGGACTTACGGAGGAAGAGATAGATATTGGGGGATAATGGGTTAGAGAGAGGGGGTTATGGGTTTAGAGATCGAGAAAGTGAGATATTTGTGGTTCTCTGTCAGGAGAGAGAGAGAGAGAGAGAGGTTTGGAGATATAGGTTTAGAGAGAGAGAGAGATTGGTGGTTAGGGGGAGAGAGAGAGAGAGAGTGGTGGATTTAAATTTAGGGGTTTAGAGGGACATATAGAAAGAGAGAGATTAGGTGTTAAAGGTTTAGAGAGAGAGAGATTGGAGGTTAGGGGATGAGAGACAGAGAGAGATTAGAGCATATGGGTTTAGAGAGAGAGATTGGTGGTAAGGGGTTCAGAGAGAGAGATAGATATTGGGACTCATGGGTTTAGATAGAGAGAGATAAAGAGATTGTGGATTATGGGTTTAGAGGGAAAGAAATACATTGGAGGTTTGAAAAGAGAGAGAAATTAGGGTTAGGTGTTTATAGAGAGTTGGAGAAAAATTGGAGGTTAGGAGTTTAAAGGGAGAGAGAGGGAGATTGGGGGTTAGGGGTTTAGAGGGAGAACTCGTTACCCCCTATAATCGTTAAAGACTATAAGTTTTGAACACTAAAATATGTTGGCAGGCGGGTTTGGATGAGTCAGCTGTGCAACATCGCGGATGCTGCACAAGGTCAAAGATGCTGCACAAGGAGGAAAACCGCGCACAAGTCGAAAATTACATTATTTTATGTATTTTTGGGTCATTTTGGACTGCATTGTGCAGGTTAGGGTCATTCTTTTGTAGATCTTGTTAAGAAGTAGTTAGGCGGTTGTCTAAGTGGACCATGAATGTAAAGGCACAAGCCTATAAATAGATGTAGCATTGCAAGTGTTAGATGCCAATCCATATCCTCAGAGAATTCGTATCATGATCAGATAGAAGAATGTTGTATGTTTTGGATATTGACTTTGGTCTTGTGAATTTGGGTATGCGACATAGGAACTGTGTTGATGTATTTGTATTTTGTTGCGAAGATTAATATGACATGACAGAATTTGAGCAGAATCATTGTGCCTTTTCCTATTTTCCTGTTATGAATGTAATATGTGATATGAATATGTGAATGATGCGATGTTTCCTTGCTTCAATTGATGTTTACTGTTATATATATTGTACATTAATAGTTCTGTTAATGATCAGATCTGTTGAATGATGATGTGATTCTGTTTGATGCATAAAATGAATAGTTAGATTTGTTAAACAATGTTGCGCTAAGTTGATAAGTTGATGCACATGGTCCTCCTTCATTCGGCAGAAACGTGGTTTTTTCAGCTCTCCCTCAAACATCTCGGGTGAGACTTCATCTGCTCTGCAGGTGTTGCTGGACAGGGTAAAACCTGTCTGGGCCGGTTCTCAGGGAGATCGTGGTGGCTTGGGTGTCGATAGAGTGAGGAACCCCTTTCGAATGGGTTTGTGTCAACAAATGGTTTCGTTGATAGGACCCTAGCGTGAAGTGGAGGGAGGACATCACTAGTACAAAATGAGAAATTAATGACTAAAAAAATGACTAAAATTCGACTATAAACGACTATTTTTGAGTTGGTGACTAATAGTATCCGATTTCCACTATCTTATCTCTAGTCGTATTTCACTAGTCATTAATTGGTTGACTTATTAGTCATTGATTTAGTCATTGATAGTCACTGATTAAGTCATTGATTTAGTCATTAATACTCACTGATTTAGTCACTGATTTAGTCATTGATACTCATTGATTTAGTCACTGATTTAATCATTGATTTAGTCATTGATTGTCACAATTAATGACCAAATATACGACTAAATAAACTACTAGATGATAACATATTAATGACTAAGCTAAATACGACTAAATGTTAGTCGCGCTATAAGATACTGGAAATTAGCTACTAATAGTCGTATATATGCAAATTTAATCGTTTTCTTAGTCACTAATTTATGATAGGGTACGGAGGAATCGAACCACCAATCTCCTGCCTATAATTAGGCAGGTGCTCTACCATTGAGCTAGCACCCTTTAAGAAGTTGTTATTGCTTGACAATGATGATATTCAAACAAATTTTGCATGGGAACAAAATGAATGCCAGACATATTCCAGAATAATAGAATATAGATGGAGGTTCGATACATATGCAACAAAATTTTCAAATAAATACATGATAGGCATGAGTATTTATATGCTTGCAAAATACAAACTTCTATATACAATTCACTTGGCCATAAAAATTTGCGAGCTACAGTGTTGATTTCAAAGAAATGAATGGACAAGGTATATAGTTACAACACTCTATCACGACCTGACAAAACCAGTATTTTCCCAATGTTATATCAATTATGCCCAATAAAATAGACAATAGGAACGTGTCTCAAACCAACAAGATTATCAATAGTCGTGACATGTAATTTGAATAATGTATCACCACTTAACTTTATCATAAAACAACAAGATCATAGAAAAATTAGAATCTCAATCAGATTCATTAGGATTTGCCAGCACAGGTTTACACCATTACACACAATTAAAATTAGGGATTCAAACAAACATTTAACATCACAATTGTATAATATAGGCGCTTGTTGAAGGTTGGAAAAAATCATAACAAAAAAGTGCACCTGTTCTTTATCTCAACAGCCATGGTCATGTAAGCATGCTCCACATTTGTTGCATTCTTTGCACTTGTCTCCAAAAATGGAATGCCAATCTCATCAGCAAATGTCTTGAAGAACAAAATACACAAAGCATGTCAAGAAAATTGTAGACTGAAAAGTGACAAAAAAAACTAACCCTTGAGATTAATAAAAAAAAGAATCTACGAGCTAAGTCAACAAACTTAAGACCACAAACTGCCATAGTGTTGCAATTAACAAAAAACAGAGCACCAACAACTTCAAGGCACACTCATATTTAAATCCTCATCAAGTCAAAGACGAAGGTGCATACAGTGAAACACGTAACAGTGCACATGATGCCAAAGCTACTCAACATTTAACATTACCTTGGCTGTATCATAATCAACAACTTTATTAGCAATCAAATCACATTTTTTTCCAACAAGCAACTTGTTGACATTATCACTCGCATAACTATCAATCTCATTCAACCATTGTTTCACATTATTGAAACTCTTCTGATCAGTAACATCATAAACAAACCTGCCAACAGAAGAAAAATATCATTATAAAGCCATAAATTTAAATAAATAATGGAGTATACCAATGATACCAACAATCAACAGCTACTCAACATTTAACATTACCTTAGCTGTATCATAATCAACAGCTTTATTAGCAGTCAAATCACATTTGTTTCCAACAAGAAACTTGTTGACATTCTCACTCGCATAGAAATCAATCTCATTCAACCATTCCTTATATCTTACCGAATCTTGTCTACAATATTTCATTTCTTATATGTCAGTTACTTTCCATCATCTGTGTTCTATTGTCCCTGTTTATTACATCTATGGGTCATTGTTGAACTGATAAAGTTACAAAATTCCTTGACGAGTCCTTTACTAGGGGTTCTGTTAATTTCAATGCCTACAATTCTGTCTACATTTTGCATGAAATAGCCTATTGACAAATCCCATGTATCTCGATGATAACCAGGAAATGCAATAACAAGCAGTTCCTTTAGCAACATAATAAAAGCATAATTTAGCACGATTTCCTATTGAAACTGAAGGTATGTTTTACTGGGAAGCAATAATATCGATCTTGGTAAAATTAATAAAATGCTTCCACTCTAAGTAACAGGTCAATTGGGATTTTGAACAGTTTAAGGGCACTGTAGTCATTAACTGATCATATGCACAGTCTAGATTTATGAATATAGATATGTTTAGTGAAGCTTCTGCTATGTGTCATATGTTCCAGCCGGAATTGGTGACTCTGCTGTTGAAAAGCACAGTAATTCAAAGCATGCTTCCTTCAAAATACAGGCTATGTAGGTGTCTGATTGTATGGAGCTTGCACAGTTTGGGAATACTGAAGCAGATTGTAGCAATTCTTCTTTGAAGGGATGCTCTATTAAGGAAGAGCTGGATGTGTTAATGGAAAGAGATATTACTGGTTCAAGTTTGGTAGGAAATCAAGCAAAAAATTGTAACGATAGGATACCAGAAACGTCTAGTAGGAAGTAAGCAAGTGCTCATGCTTAAATTATAAATTGTCTTACTGTAGAGTTTTGTATCATCCTCAATCAGTGTTGTTCTATATTTTAATGTGAAATGTAATCCTTTGGTATTTTGACCCACTGATATTTGGAGAACAAGAGATTGCTTCAAAGACATTGAAACTTCTATCACCAACATGCAGATGTGGCAAGGAAG
Source organism: Larix kaempferi (assembly GCA_027924585.1). NCBI lineage: Eukaryota > Viridiplantae > Streptophyta > Pinopsida > Pinales > Pinaceae > Larix > Larix kaempferi. The sequence continues at coordinate 1,122,901 of BSBM01000406.1, forward strand.
CACCCAAGTACTATGTGCATCCCTACATATAGCGGAAGATTCTGCAGATCCAAAAGGGGGGTTTGGTCCTTTCAAAAAGAGACCAAAGAACCTACTATAGTGGTAGAGTCTTTCTTCTGCCATTTCATTTTTATTTTAACAATATCATCTTTGAAATGCTGCTTACTGAGATTTTTCTTTCTTGGATTCGTGTTTTGGGAGCAAATCATCGAGAAGGAGATGAAGTAACCAATGAAAATTGCTTTCATGGAATGCTAGATATCAAGGAAAAAACGGATGCTTCTTTTATCTCGCCCAACATTGAAATGATCTCAAAAGATTCTCAATGGAAGCAACTCTCTGAGTCAAGGGATACAGAGGATTTGAATATGGCACCAGAAGATGAATTAGAAGGAGAAATTCTATTCTTGCAAAAAAACCTACATGAAAATGCAAGGGCAAATTGCTGTTGTTGTTGTAGAGCTGGACTTGCAAATGAAGCATCCAAGGTTAATCCTTAAGGGGGAAACATATAGGAACAACTTGTGCCTACGAATTTGTCTCCACTTGTTAATTAGAAAGAGGAAACCAGGTATACTCTGGCAGGTCTGGTCTCGGGATTATCTCTTGCCTGGATAGATTCAATGGGAGGCTTCAGAGTAATTGGACTTAAAGTGTGTTTACTCTTCCTATGAATTATAGCTCTCATGAATTTATTACACCCATAGGTGTTTAGATATTATCTGAGATTTTGGACATCTTTGAGTGGATCAACAAGATTAACATGAGTGTAACAAGTGTATAGTAGGGATTCATTTCATGGTTGTCGTATCTTGTTATGCTCAAATGCATCTTGATTAATATTTAAATAAGCTTGATATAAGGTGTGGTTAAGAAAATGGGTATGTTTGTTAAATAGTATTTGTTTTTATGTGTATATTAATTAATTTAATGTTTATCCTTTGTTTAATAACCAGCCATCTCCAAAAAAACGAAGTGGTTGACTACACCTATGGGTGTTCACGGGCCACTTTACTTGTGGGTGTGCTAGTGGGGGAAGCACCTCAAGGCAACAATACCTCAACGTATAGGTTAACTCAACAAGCAACACATTGATGGAGGTTAAATAGTCTTCACTTAGCAGAAGATGCTTTAGAATCTTCTCCTCCTTTTGGTTCTGGTGGTTGCAAACTCCTATCGTGTCGCTTTCCTATGGATAGGTATATTTAACACATAGGAGCCATGAGGTGTGGTTAGAAGTCGATATTATGTGTAAGTATGATGCTCTCAATACTAGTGGATATCACACACAAAGAAACTTCAAACAAAGAAATTAGGGTTATTTACATACAAGACTGAGAAGTACCAATGTTGTTGCTTCATTCTCTTCAGAGCTAATATGCTATCATATCCATCTCCCAAAGAGAAATCAATCACAAAGAATTATGATAAAAGGAAATCAGATTCTTAAGAAAACGTTGCAAACCAGGTCAATGGCAGAATATGCAGTCTTCAACGAATCTTGGTGCAACTCTTCTTCGTGGCAAGGAAACTTTAATACGCACTCACCAATTACAATTCATGTAAACACGACCTTCCAATGCACTAAAACTCCAAAGTAGTCACAAGTTATATGCCAGTGTCGAAAATGCATGCCTCCTCAGTAAAATAATATATTATTAAATCCAACCCTTGTTTTGGTGAGAAATTGGTTTCTATTACAAACAAAGAAAGTACATAGATATGCATTAATGCACAACACACATTGAACTAGTTCAGTGAAAACAAAATATAGTAATATAGTACAAGATCCAGTAGGTAACAAAGATATCTTCCCCAAAATTGAACTAGAATTTAGACACAATCCAAAATTCTCAAGATGAAACAAGTGAAGACAGTTGAGATAAACATTTACCACCAAATCCATAAATATTATATCCATGGATGTGACCATCTTTCTCCATGCATGCTCAATATAAGTGATGCCATTTCTGATGATATTCTCCATAAATATCTTCAAGACTTACTGTCTGGGTTGTTGAGTTCACTATATACTTATTGGAGAGATCGGTCTCTTTAAAACTATATTGTTCGATTCCATGATGAAGAATTGGTTATAATTTGGGTAGCTAGCGAGAGATGGTCGCAAGTGAGCGATGATATCCAAGCAAGATGTGAAATTCAGGGGTGCTCCAAAGTGTAGCGCAAGTGATAAATAGGAATAGAGGAAGGGAGGTCGATTGAAGGTAGTTTTCTCTCTAGCTATAAAGAGGTCGATCCAACGGGGTGAGTGCCTACTATCTGACATTTGACATCTAATTGGTAATATGGGTCCATTGCTCGAGACAACTGAAACCTGTCGCCCTTAATTTATTCAGAGACAGCTTGGAATGGGAAGCAAATTGAACCCTTTAATATTTCTATCGCTCCTAGTTTACATAGATAATTTCCCAATAAATTCCATATACATTGGAGTAGCGTTCATAATTCTAATAGACATTTGCGTTTGTTCCAACGCAGGTAGTCCGGGATCGTTCCACTATCCCATTGCATAACTATCAAGGAGTATCCCATGAGGCTAGTGCTAATAAAAATCCCAGATCCTGTACACACAGAACTCTAGTGGTGAAGGGATGGAAGTATGAAGGCATTGATTGACCAGATTTTTCTACAACACAACTGAGAGTTAATTATTATCTAGCAGACAATTTGTTTAATTTAATTTTATTATTATTATTTTTTCTCACGCATCTTATAGATTGTTGATCTATATGCTCTGCGGTAGTGAGGCCCATGAAATAATGTGATATATAGACATTCAGGATCCGCTTACAGAGTTTCAGATGAAAGTTTTGCAACCAACTTGCAAGGTCGCTTGACAGACATATGATCACATCGGTAAAACTTGCAAAGATGTAAATATGTGAATAAAATGCTTGGACCCTGGAATTCAAGCGCCCGCCATTGTTTGATGGGTTCGATCCTTCAACACTCCTAGTCAGGGATTGAACTCGACATATCCTTCTTGGATTGTGGGCATGGAAATGTGAGGTTTTCAGAAAAATAGGGTTTTGTAATGTCTGTCGCTGCATGCCCTACAATACCAAGCTAAGGTAGGATAATCCAAAACTGGCGAAGAGGATAGAGAGAGGTATATTGATCTTATTAACACATGATAAATTAAAGTGTATTGTGCATTTATTTAAAATTGTTTTTTAGGTGGTTTTTCTAATTGTGAATAAGAACAAATGAATGGTATTTAGTTGTGTTAACGAAAATGAAATTCATGGCACATTCATGTTTTGGCACACTTAATTTTTGAGGTGGTTTGGTTATTTTTTTTGGTATACTTCATTTTTTGAGGTGGTTAGGTTGATTGTTTGTGTACCATGGTGATGAACATAAAAAGAAAAAAAAATATGAATTCAAGTTGTAGGTGTTAATATTTATTGTTATGGAAGATTTGCTATGGGTTAAGATAGATATTGTGATAGTCTATTGCGTGCATTGTGCCTTTAATAAATCGTTGTAATTGTACTCAAAATAGTCTATGACATGGATTTCAATGAATATGTTGTTATCTTTGATATTCCATTTATATTGCATAAACAATTATACAAAAGATTTTTAAAGAGAAAATGGGGCACGCTCATGTCCATGAGTCCAAGATGAAGCGACATCATATGTACTATGTCCTACGATTCTAAAAACTTTAAATACATGTTGAAACAAACTTCTTCAACGTCACAAAGGATATGATTTCTACTCAAAGTATCACAATCTATTGGGTTATGGAATCTTCAATTCAAATTTCGAGCAGTGGAGGGTACAATGGAATGTCATCGACGTTCACTTTAACTTGTGGATTTTTTGTCGGTTCATGGTGAACTTGCTATCATAAATGGTGGAGAAGAGAATAATACCAGTGCTCATGAATGTGATGAGAAAGGGTATGCTGCTTTGTTATATGTTTGATAATGTGTGGATTGGATGAATGTAGTGGTGCAATTGCAAGGTCAAAGGGTTTCATGGGAGTTCGAACGATTTTGTGGAATGTGGTTTACGTAGAGAAATTTAATTTATGGTTAAATTGTGGTTGATCGGGGACCAATACGAGAGGAGAGCTATTGGCACTCTCGCTTGTCCTCTTTTTTGCAAATTCTCAACATATTTCTTTACACCATATTGTTGGTGTCTCTAAACTTATAGCTGATTGGGAGAAAGGTTTGTGCTCTTTAAAGATTATTGAGCTCTCATATTGGATGGCTCATGTTAATATTTTTCTCAAGGCCTTTCCTGATGTCTCTATCATGCATATCTTCAGGGAGTTCAATACACATGCGGATGCTTCCTATTTTTATATAAATACTAGGAAAGTGTTAGGAAATAATATACATATTAAATATGAATACATAATTAAGAAGAATATTTTCATGATGAAGAGAGAGGACATGGGACAACAACTTGAGAGGTGGTTTCATATTTTTATGGTAAAAGTAAAAATAAAAAATGATATATATTATACTAGTATCTAGTAACTTATTGTAATTTTCTCGTGACTAGCTAGTCGTATTTATATTCCTGTGACTAAATTAGTCATTTATGTTAGTCATTTTTATTTTAGTCACTTGTTATCTAGTCATATATTTTATCCCACGACTAAATTAGTCAGTTATCTTAGTCGTTTTTTGTTGGTTATTTAAAATTTCTCAATTTTAGTCGTTTATCCCTTGAACAAACTGTGGTGACTAACTTTTTTAGTCCCCTAGTCACTTATCTCTCATTTTGTACTAGTGCATGTTGTGGCATCGGACTAAACCGTAAATTAAGGATTGGTTCCACCAAAAGTTGGGAGAATTTGCTGAGAAAGAGAATCAGAACCCTGGACTGACGACGAATAGGTGGTTGGAAAGGTATATACATGACGGTCCACACGAATATTTTTTCTGTGAATTCCCGATCATCTTGTATGAGTGGTTGGCGCAATTGACCTTTCACAAGGTAAATTTCCAAGGCGGTGAGCCAACGTCATGGACCCCGGAACTAATCCAGGAGTTGCATGAGGTAGATAATAGAGCATTGCGGGCTGTTGAAATCTGGCTTGACAGTATATTGGAGGGCTATATCACCGAGTTTGCGGTCCACACAACGAAATCTTATAGCGAAGCGGAAAGGGAATTCTTCAATGGACGGAGAGGTAGGTTCCTATTGTCGTTGCAATTGTCCATTAAGATGCTCATTTGTGAAAAGGGTACACTGAAGATGAACCTTGACTAAAAGAACCCTGGTGGGCGGAGACTGTGTTGGAAGGTGGTTAGGATAGGTCATTATCGCAGCACTGCGGGTGCTGCGATACCACGAAAGGTGCAAGGTCAAGCACAAATAATGTTATTTTTTGTATTTTTGGGTTAAATGTACCGTGGTATGCGGATTTTTTGGTCATTTGTACCATGTTAGCTAGATTTTGGGTCATTTTCTTAAAGTGTCGGTTAGGAAGTTGTTAGTAAGTGGAAAAGCAATGTAAAGGCGGAAGCCTATATATAGTCATAGAGTTGTATGTTTTGAATCATCTTGGATTGATGTGTCTTTGGACTGTGTATTTGAGATCACAAGATATCTGTGAGATCTGTATTTTTGCGGAGATGTTGTATATGGGTTTTTGCGGGGTTAATATGATATGACAGAGCTATTTTGCAGAATCCCCATGTCTCTTTTGTAATGCATGTTGCAATATATGAATGATGCTATGCTTTCTTGCTGCAATTAATGATTTACTGTTATATTTGTTGCGATGATGAATGTTGAATGATGCTATAAATACAAATGATGTCTGGGTTAAATGCATAGATCTATTCCTGTAATGTCACAATAAGTTAAGTAGTTAAGCCGCAACTATCCTCCTTCATTCGGCGAAAACATGGTTCCATCAACTCTCCCTTGAACATCTCGGGTCAGATCTCATTTGCTCCGCAGGTGTTGCTAGATAGGGTAAAACCTATGTGGGCCGGTGCTCAGGGAGATCGCAGTGGTTTGGATGTCGACAGTGAGTGGAACCCCTATCGACTGGGTTTGAGTCAACAAATGGTTTTGTTGCCGAGACCATGTGCGAAGTGAAAGGAGGATATGTTATGGCATCCAACGCAACCGAAGATACAAAGATGGTTTGATCAGAAGTTGCAGGAATTCGCTGAAGAAGAAAGTCAGAACACCCGACTGATAGTAGATTGGTGGGTGGAAAGATATATTCATGAAGGTCCACACGAATATTTTTTCTACGAATTCCCAGTCATCTTGTATGAGTGGTTGGAAAAGTTGACCTTTTAGAAGAGGAACTTCCCAGGTGGTGAGCCGACGACGTGGACCCTAGAGCTGATCCAGGAGCTGCAGGAAGTTAACAACAAGGCATCGCGAGCTGTCGAAGTTTGGATCGATAGAATATTGGAAGGTTATATCACTAAATTTGAGGTTGATACCCAAAAGTGTTATAGTGAAGTTGAAAGATATTTCTTCCGCAGACCCCGGGGAAGGTTTCTGCTGTCGCACCAACTGTCCATTAAGATGCTTATTTGCGAGAAGGGTATATTGAAGATGAATCTAGATCAGTAAATAGCCTGGTGGGCGGATGCCGTGGGTATAATGACAGCAGGGGGGCGGTACATTGAATGACAAGGGGTAGATGGGTGTAGGTCATGACGAGACTGTGAGTGAAGCTGAGGAAGAGAGTGTTATTACAAGGGGAGGATCAAGGTTTCGACAGGAGAAGAGGCAGGGGATAGGAAAAGGTCCCGCTGCGATCGAACCGCAAGGATGCAAAGGAAGACCACACGGGACAAAGTGACCTCACAGTACGGACAAGGAAAACCAGGCTACACCTAGGATAGAGGATGGACCAAACCCTAGCAGCAGCGTACCCACACCTCCGCTTATTATCTATAAGCCAATGAGAAACATAACCTCGACACCACCTTGTCAACAAAAATTGATTGCTAGTAGTTCAGCAACTACGGGAAGGAAGCCTAGAATGGTGGGTGAGGATGCGATGTTGCCACTGTTCTATGGAAATGGGATAGATAACCCTGAACAATACTAGTTTTTATGTGAAGCGGTATGGACCGTAAATCAGATTACTGATGATAATGCTAAGAAAGGACAGCTAGCGACAACTCTGCGAGGTCGCGCATTAGATTGGTTTATGAAGTTTGTCCTAGTCCCTACAGGAGCTCCGGAGAAGACGGTGGATGATATCAGGAACAGATTGATCGCAAAATTCAAAAAACCCAAGTCTGAAGCAAAATATATTACAGAATTGAAAGAGATTATGTAATATCCCAATAAAATGGTGTGGGACTTTGACCAACGATTCAAGACGTTGATGGAAAGGGTTAGTTTTGATAAGAGCATTGTCCAACATAAATAATGGTTCATCACGGCACTGCTTCTGCACATTCGACTATCGTTGATGCAATAGAACATTACAACGCCCAACGAAGCTCTGAAGATTGCAATGTGGTTGGAAGCGTCGTCAATTGGTGAAAACGCAACTGTGATGTCGCAGATTCAGACACTGCTGGCTAACCTGACCATACAACTGCAAGATCTTAAGAAGGGCAAGGAGCAGCGTGAAGAAGTATGGTGTACGCAATGTCGAGGACAAGGACATACTAAGCATAATTGGCTAGACTTCCGCAATTATCTGGTTTCAGGAGCACCAAATCTGTTGAATGGTGGTAGCATGTCGTGGTGTCGCGTTTGTCAAGTATATGGGCACCGCCATGAGGAATGCCAATACATACAAAATATGGTCACCAAACCAATGAATCTGTATTGTACATTTTGTAAATCTGTGGGACATGAAGACAAAGATTGCCGGGCATATGGGTTGCTTCATGAGAGTGTTAGGAACCCATGTCTTTACTTTGTTAGTATATTGTTGTTGGACGCATATGCTTTGTAAGTCGTCCCGTAGTATTTGTTGATCCATAGTTTGTGTTATTGCTGTTGGCGCATATGCTTTGTAAGTCGCCCATAGTTTTGTTGATCCATAGTTTATATTGGCCCATGGTTTGTATTGACACATGGTATTGACCCATGGTATTGGTGCCTAGACTTAGTATATAAGTGTGCGTTGAGGCTTATGAAGGCACCGTGAAGTTAATTGTATTGAGCTTGCTCAAAGGAGGTTTCCCCCTCGAAGTGGCCCATGATCAATATAAAAGTGATTATGAGTTCTGTTATTTCTGATATCTCGTGTATTTGCATTAATTAATTATTGCAGGTTCTTCACATCTAGTATCAGAGCACTTTCTTGGGCTCGTTGGGTGGAATTTCTGCCAAATTTTTTTTTGCATCTGTTGCAAGTTCAGATCTGGGAATAACCCCTATCCGCTTAACTGTGGGAAGTACTTGGGCATAAGCCCTAAAAATCATTGTGAGGAGTACCACATGAACCCCAAAGTAGCTGGCCCATTGAGAGGACCCGCCAGTGAGAAGGGCAATGACCCCTACCTGATTGAATAGTTCCCACCCGTGAGGTAAACCAAGAGCTGCCGTTTGTGGCAAAGCGGTTATCAGGTTTACCTGAGTTGTGGAGTGAGGGGTACTGCCCCAATACGCAAGCTGCCAGACAACATTGGTGCCTGAGTGAAACACCTGAACTGTTACGAAGTCGAACTTACCTGGGGTCCATATCTATTTTCAGCTGATACATCGCAAATTTCCTCTTCCTAGAACTGCTGCCGATCACTTTCACGCCATTTCAGATCCATCTGTTGCAAATCCCTTTTGCGCCATTGCAGATCCATCTGTTGCGGATCCCTTCCACACCATTGCAGATCCATTTCTGAAAAAAATAAATAAATTTCTGTTTTTCTACCATATCTCCCTTGCTTTACCTCCAAAACTTCTCTGACACCCCTGTAATCCCATTCTGCATCTTTCATTCTTGAGAACCCTATCCCAAATTCCACTTCCCAACACTCGAAATCTCACATTTGTCTATTTTTAGGGTTTGCCATAACTTCTTTGATTTTCACCCGATCGCCTTCAAATTTTATCACAGACTTCCTTTTCTAATTATGCTTCTTTGTCCCTCTCTGCCAATTTTTTTCATTGTTTCACCCCGCTTCTGAAACCCCCCTTTTCTGCTTTCATGTCCTTTCGACAATATCCAAAATCTCGTCAAACCCCAATTACCCATCAAATTTTTTCCCCAATCCAATTTCCCTTTACTAAATCAGCTTCTGTTTGTGTTTTTCTACCCAGTCCCCCCCCACCCTAAAAAAAAAAGAAAAAAAAACCCTGGCTATGGTTGTCACTCGTGCAGGAGCACACACCATGAAGGAAGCACTTACATCCATCCAAACCAAACTCCAAGATCTAGATGAAAAATTTCTTAGCCTCCATCTTCAGCATTCAGCCATGAACAATAACCGACAACCATAATATTTTGCAGCCACCATGTTCTCTTCTTCCAGCGATTTTCGTGGGCCGAAGCTTGATTTTCCTCGCTTCAATGGTACTGATCCGACTGAATGGATATACCGAGCAGAACAATATTTCAGTCTGCATAATAATTTTGATGTTCAAAAAGTTCCACTTGCATCCTTTCATTTGGAACAGGAAGCCCTTCAATGGTACCGTTGGTACATCAAAGCTCATCCCGAGCCAAACTGGACAAATTTTTGCCAACTCCTTTTGCCACGATTTGGTCCTAGTGCTTTTGATGACTTCACAGGAGCACTCACTAAACTTCACCAAATTGGAATAGTGAGAGAGTATCAGATAGAATTTGAGAAACTGGCCAATTAGACAGAAGGATTGTCTGATGAATTCTACAGGAGTTTTTTTTATCAGTGGTCTCAAGGATGAAATCCACTCAGAAGTCAAAATTTTCAGTCCCAACACAATGATGGAAGTCCTAGGGTTGGCTAAGTTGTAAGAGGAAAAGATCGCAGCTCAACAACGCTCCAAACCCACCTTTGTTCCCTTCAGAAATATGGGTTCCCAATGACCTCCCATCACGCCTGCTCCTCGACCAACTCCTATCAAGCATTTGTCTGAAACAGAGATGCAGGCATGCCGAGAAAAAGGGCTTTGTTATAATTGTGATGAGAAATTCACTCGGGGACATAGATGTGTTCAACAAAAGCTGTATCTCTTGGATGTGGACTCTCCGCCTACCTCAGAACTTGGTGAAGAAGCTCCATATACAATAGATGTTCAGGTCGACATTCAACACCCGCCTGTTGACACCCCATCTCAAGACGACCCACCCAAGATCTCTCTCCATGCTGTAACTGGCATCACCACCCCACAAACAATGCGGGTCAGTGGATACTTCAAGAAGCTCCCTCTTACCATTGACCCTCGGATTGTCAAACAGGTTGATTGTTTTGTCCATCCGTGTTCCAACTTTGAAGTCATGGTTGCCAATGGGGGCACCTTACCTTGCAAGAGGAAGTGTCATAATGTGCATATCTCTATGGAAGATTATAACCTGCGCTTTGACATGTTTGCATCGTCCTTAGCTGGATGTGATGTGGTTTTGGGCGTTCAATGGTTACGCACACTTGGCCCCATCTTATGGGATTTTGCTGCACTTTGGATGCAGTTTGCAGTCAATGGGACACAACACAAATTTATGGGATTACAACTAGGGTCTCTCTGCATCATCAGTTCACATTGCTTGGAAAAGATCCTTAAGAAGAATTTACATGGTTTCATTGCTCAACTCCATTTTCTTCATATGCACCCACCAACAGTCTCCACTACTTCCTTGGATAGATATGCAGGTGTCTTTGTTGCACCAGTGGGTTTTCCCTCTTCATGAGACCTTTCTGGTAAGCATTTTGCCACATCTACATCTTAGCAGGACATGATGGCTATGTTGCATGCAGTACAAAAGTGGCAGCCATCCCTATTGGGGAATTATTTCTGCATCAAGACTGATCTCCAGAGTCTAGAAACTTTCCTGGAACAATGGGTCTCCTCCCCAGCACACCTGAAATATGTTCTCCAACTCATGGGTGATGACTATGCGACCACTTTCCAAAAGGGTAAGGACAATATGGTGGTAGATGCTCCTTCTCACATATTTGATGACCCAGTTTCTCTTACAGCTATTTCTCTGCTTGTTCCAAATTGGTTGCAATCTATTCAATAGGGCTATCTCTTCTCTGAACTCCATGCTTCTTCATCAGCAGGGCACTCTGGGTTCCTCAAAACGTATGACCAGGAACAATGTAACTTCTTTTGGCATGGATTGAAAATGACAATTCAACGGATGGTGGTTGACTGTGATACTTTCCAGGTCAACAAGGTTGAAACAACCCCCCTTCCAGTACTGCTCGAACCCTTGCCCATCCCTACACATATTTGGACAACTGTTTCTATGGATTCCCTGGAAGCGCTCCAATGGTATAGTACCACATCTAAAAGGACACCATATGAACCAGCCTTTGGACAGGCACTGTCAGTTATTCTTCCATACACCTTCAACAACTCCCCAGTTCAGGGAATTGACTCAATTCTTCGAAACCGCGATCAACTTCTTCTCATTCTGCAGGACAATCTTCACATGGCAAGAATTTGACTGAAACAACAAGCCAATCAGCACCGTTCTGTGCGCACTTTTCACATCGCTGATATGGTTCTTCTTTGTCTACAGCCTTCCATGCAATCGTCCCTGAAGCTCCAAAGGCACCAGTGGTCCGGAATGCAACCCGAGGATGCTACAGGGGACCCACTCCTTTAGATTCTGCATCAATTTCCACATCTAAAGCTTTGAGGACAAAGCTTTTTCTAAGGGAGAGGGGATGTTAGGAACCCATGTCTTTACTTTGTTATTATATTGTTGTTGGATGCATATGATTTGTAAGTCGTCCCGTAGTATTTGTTGATCCATAGTTTGTGTTATTGTTGTTGGCGCATATGCTTTGTAAGTCACCCATAGTTTTGTTGATCCATAGTTTGTATTGTGGTTTTGACCCGTAGTAATTGTTGATCCATATTTTTTATTGGCCCATGGTTTGTATTGACATATGGTATTGACCCATGGTATTGGAGCCTAGACTTAGTATATAAGTGTGTGTTGAGGCCTATGAAGGCACCGTGAAGTTAATTTTATTGAGCTTGCTCAAAGGAGGTTGCCCCCTCGAAGTGGCCCATGATCAATATAAAAGTGATTCTGAGTTATGTTATTTCTGATATCTCGTGTATTTGCATTAATTAATTATTGCAAGTTATTCACAGAGAGAATGTATGATGCATTCTATGTAAAGGACAACCAACGTGCTGTACAACAACCACAACCGCAACCACAGGTAGTCCAACCGCTACCTCAACCGCAGGTGCAGTTTGTATCGCAGCAGCAACCACAACAGTTTATGCCACAATATGCTCCGATGCAAATGGCTCCACAGCAGCCACAGTACATTCAACAACCGCAGTATGTATAGCAAGGGAAAGGCATGCAACCGAATCCTATGCAACAACAACAGTTCAATCAATCGTACTACCAACAACAAGGCGGATCCTGTGGAGGATTCTGGGGCAGACGCAGCGGAGGATTTGGTCACGGAGGAGGACAAGGAGGTTGTGGGCCTGTTCAGTGCTATCACTGTGCGGTTTGGGGACATTATCAATGAGATTGCCCACTCTTGTAGACACAGTGTACATTTTACTTCATTACAGATCACACAGTGGAGAACTGCCCACAATTGATTGCGCAATGGCAAGTAGAAAACATTCCACAATTATAGAATCAGACTTGGGCGCAGCAGCCAGTGCAGAATCAAGTACAACAACTGGTGTAGAACTAGAACCAACACCCGGACCAGAATACTAATCAGAATGTGAACCAACCAGGGAATCCACCACCGAACCAGAATCCAGGTGCGGGTGTTGCAACAATTTCTGTGGAGCCAAGGCCACAAGATGTGTTTGTCACAGTTATTACTCGGGGAGGTGCAACAACGGGAGAAGATAACCCACACCCACTTATTCGTTTAGCAGGACAGAAGAAGCTTTCATTTGACATTGATTCCAAGTGCAATGCATTCTTCTAGGCGTGACGGGCAATGGAAAAGGCTCAAGGCAAGGCAATTGTCTGTGACATGCCCCCTGTCTTTGATGCCACTTCGGAGGTAGGTCCATCAGCACAGTCTGGAACCTTGTAGAAATTTTTTGAGAGCTCTTTACTATTGGTAAGGGATCCTGCTACTCTAGCTGAGATTGAGGGATTGTTTCTACGACCGACTAGGGGACGACAAGAATTCACGGTAAACTCCTTACAGCGACGGAAGACCGCTAAAGAGATACACATGAACATACAAATTGGGGACTATGATGTTGATTCATTTATTCTGGATCTTGGTTCGGATGTCAACATCTTAACCAAGCAGGCTTGGCAGAAAATGGGGAGCCCCCCATTGAGCTGGTCTCCTGTATAGCTCCGGCCATCTAATCACGCCAAGGTAACACCAATTGGGCGAGTCCCATGCCTGGTGGTGGACATTAAGGGAATGAAGACTTATGCTGACTTTGATGTCATCGAAGTAGTTGAAGGATGGAGCTCTTATCCCGCGTTGCTAGGGATCAGATGGGATAATAACAATGGAGCAGTCATCAACTTTAAGCGGCGGATGATGACTTTCGAAAATCGTGATTTCAGAGTCATAGCCTCGTTGGATCTGGTTGAAGGACGCAGATACATTGAACCTGTGAAGGACGAATATCCCAGTGGATGGGACCATGCATTCAATATTTATGGGATTATATTCATCCGACTACCAACGGTGAGCTTGGATGTCGCAGTGACAACTTTGTGTCTTTCGACTCTGACGATGCTTTAGAACATTGGTAGAACCGCTTGCATGAAGTGTCACTCCACAAGTGTGGGCTAATCACGCAGTCACTATGTCGCATTGCAACTGAAACGGTCACACTACTAGTATACGAGGGGCTACCTGGCTTGTTTGACTTTCTGACGGAGTTCAAGGAAAGAGTTTTTGAACCACAGCGACTGCTGGCATTGGAGGAAGCATTGAAGGCTACTCAAGCACACTGGTGGGCGACACATAAGAAATCAATCGACAGATGGTCGCAATCCAGGGGATTGATGACGATTCGCTTCGATGATACCGAGGTTTACCATACAGGGAAATATGATGGTCGGCATAACCCTGGAGGTCATTTGATGGATGTCAGACATTATGGGCATCGTGACCAAGAGATGAGTGGGTCCATGCATTTATCCATACTTTGGATGAAATACCACGATCATGGTACACTGCAGCTGAATTACGGGGAGAAATCACTACTTGGTTGGAGTTGACAGTTTTTTTTACTCATACATTCAGTTTCGCAGATCCCAACCCGGATGTCCATAACACGTTGCAACTCATCCGCGATGTGGTTTTGAAGGTTGTTTTAGTGGCATATCCTGTAGATCCGCACACGCACTTCCAGATGCAATCCATGATGGAATGTTATAATATCATTAGTGGGCTCGAAGATGGTGATGATCCACAGAATGTCAACATTCCAGAATCTGAAGGGAGTCGCGATGTGGTAGAACCCGATGCACCAAGTGACCCAATCAGTCAGCCCTTGAAGCTTCGTAATATCAATATTGGGACGGAGACCACTCCCAAGTTTGCGAATGTTGGAGATTATTGGGATGATGAAATGATGGGAAAAGTCACTAACTTGTTGCATGAATTCCAAGACCTTTTTCCTACAAAGTTTTCTGGGATGAAAGGCATTTTGGGCGATTTAGGGGATATAAAGATCCCATTGAAACCAGATGCTAAACTGATCAGGTAGAAACCATACCGGCTGACTCCGCTCCATAAGGAGAGGGTCAAGGTAGAAATTGAACGCATGTTGGATGCTGGTATTATTGAACCGGTTGAAGAGTCAGAATGGATCAGTCTTATGGTAGTGCACGACAAGAAGACTAGCGAAGTGCACATTTGTGTTGATTTGCGGAAGTTGAATGACGCTTGCTTACATGATCCCTTTCCGACCCCATTTACTGATGAGGTACTTGAAGGAGTGGGCGGCCAGGAGATGTATTCTTTCACAGATGGGTTCTCGGGCTATCATTAGATCCGCATTGCGAAGGAATACCGCCATAAGATGACTTTTGTGATAGAATGGGGTTGTTTTTAGTACACAGTAATGTCGTTTGGGTTGAAGAATGCAGCTGCAGTATTTTCGTGGGTTGTCGTTGCTGCGTTCAAGGATTTCATTCATAAGTTTTTGCAGGTATACATGGATGACTGGTTAGTCTATGGTTTGATCCACGATCATCTGGGAAACCTGCGATTGATGCTAGAGTGTTGTTGACAACATCAGATATCGTTGAACTTGAAGAAGTGCATCTTTTTTGCACCATTCAACATCCTACTGGGTCACATTGTGTGCAAGTAGGGGTTGTTAGTTGATCCAGCCAAGATTGCGCTCATTCTGAGATTAACACCACCAAATAATGTTAATCAGTTGAGAGCGACATTGGGACATACCAGGTATTATCGAAAGTTCATCAAGGGTTATGCAGCGATCACCACCCCTATGGAGAAGCTATTGAAGAAAGATGCAATATTTCAATGGAGCCCGGAATGTCAAGATAGTTTTGAGACGCTGAAGGCTAAGATGGCTTCGGCACCGATACTGGTATTTTCATATTGAGTAAGGAATTCCATGTTCACGTTGATGCCTCATCGATCGCGTTGGGTGTGGTGCTTTCCCAACCAAGAGAGCGGGATCTCGACCACCCCATTGCTTTCGGAAGTCGGAAGTTGTCATCAGCAGAAAGAAACTATACCACTACGGAGAGGGAAGGCCTGGCGATGGTGTATGCATTGCAGAAGTTTCGACATTACTTATTGGGAGGACATTTTAAGATGTTCACTGACCACTCTGCATTGAAATACCTGGTCAATAATCCTGTGTTCAGGGGGAAGATATGTCACTAGCTACTTATTTTTTAGGAGTTCGATTTTGAAGTAATTTTAAAGCCAAGACGATTGAATGTTGGACCTGATCATCTATCGCGGATTGAAACAGGAGAGGATCCAATTAACATCGAAGATGGGTTTCCTGATGCACAAATTTTTAAGGTTGAAGTAGCTGATTGCTACTTTGAAGAAATCATTCAATTTTTGGCGACAGGTACCACATCCGAAGAGTTCACCACTAGTCAGAAGAAGCAGTTGGTGGTCAAGGCTGCAGATTTCCAGCTCATTGCAGGAGAGTTAAACAAATTGGGAGCAGATGAGATTGTGCGATGATGTGTTTTTCCTCATGAGCAAGGGTAGATCTTGTCCGAAGCACACGTAGGAGTGGTTGGTGGAAACTATGGCGGTCGCGCAACTTCCAGGAAGATGCTTCGAGCGGGGCTTTGGTGGCCCACGCTGTAGAATGATACGATAGACTATGCGCGGTCCTGCAACATTTGTCAATGAACTGGAAATCTAGCCAAGAGGGATGAGATGCCGCTGATGCCTCAACTAACATTGAAACCTTTTGAAAAATGGGCAGTGGATTTCGTGGGACCAATCAACCCACCTGGGAAGCGCACTAGTGCAAGATACATCATCAGGACGACAGATTATTTGACCAGATGGGAGGAAGCTGCACCAGTTAGTGATTGTTTCGTGGCCACAGTCACGCGGTTCTTGTTCGACAATATCGTCACTCACTTCGGCTACGCCAAGATATTGCTAAGTGACCAAGGAAGCCACTTTCTCAATCGCACCATCAGCGCATTGACGGAGGAATTGCAGATACAACACAAGAAGAGTACGCCGTATCATCCGCAGGAAAATGGCATGGTGGAAGCTTTTAACAATATATTGGAGCATGCACTGACAAAGGTGTGCAATGCGAACCGCGATGACTGGGATATGAAAATCCAAGCAGTATTGTGGGCGTATCGCACCATGTGTAAAAGGTTGACGGGACAGACACCATTCAAGCTGGTGTATGGAAAAGAAGCGATTATGCCTATGGAGTACATCGTTCTGAGTCTGCGCATAGCAACAACAACAGGTATGGATGCTGCAGCGGCATTGGAAGAACGTCTAGCCTAGTTAGTGCAAATGGAAGAAGATTGATTTATTGCAGTATCCACCAGAGTGTTGATAAGGATCTCCAAAAGGCTTGACATGATCGCCACATAAAAAACAAACAGTTTCAGCAGGGTGACTTGGTGCTATTGTATGATAGTAAGTTTATGAAACACCCAGGAAAATTGTAGATGTATTGGCTTGGTCCATATCACATCAGTAGCATCACTTCAAGAGGAGCAGTACAGTTGCAGTAGTTGGATAGAACGATGCTCCCAAAGTTAATCAATGGTAGTAGGTTGAAGCCCTACAGGTCGGGCTTAGAACAGTGCAATGCCTGGGTCGCATCGGGAAAAAAAAAATGCAGTTTGATCGATGGCAGGATGGCACACCGATAGGGATAAGAATGCACAAGCAGGGAGGATGGTGCCGCAAGTTAGGAGCGGTCCACGACAGTGGCAGGGTCATGACTGGGTCAGATCAACAATAAATGCCAAAAGTTAAGACAGTTAATTAACAGTGCTCGTTCAAATGATGAGCATTAATGGTGGATATGGCTGATCAATTGACAGGATCGACGGCGGATTTGGGTCATTAATACAGGATTTATTCCGAGTTAATGCAGGATGCTTGGTTGCAAGATGGTGCACCAGCAGGAATAGAATGCACAAGCAAGAGGGCATGCATCACAAGTTAGCGACAAGGTTGCGATAGTTCCTGCATTGCGACTGGGTCAAATCAGGAATCATTACGAATCATTAGAAAACAAAGCTTTTTCTTTTGGAAGGTATGAATTTTTGTTGGCTTGGATTTCCACCAGAAGCACACATGTTTGACATGAAGAGCACACCATGGCAGCATGGCCGGTGGCACGCGGGGTGATGGTTTGCACACTTTGGCACGAATGGCAGCCAGCGGCAGTATGGTTGCCACTCTGCACGTCAGAAGTCTGGTTCATACACACAAGGAACAATGAAATGATATGATTGGCACCTTACGTGAGCGGGTTTTGTATATGATTGTCGAGGAAGACGTTCGGACGAGGGCGATGCATAAATATAGGAACCAGAGGATAGTAGAGAACAGAGGTATTTCAAGTTGAGAGGCATTTATGCTGTGAGAGGGTCTGGAATCTAGCTAATTTAGGAATTCCAAGGAGGCTGTGGAAATGATCCGTTTCATTTTGTGTGGTAGCACACCATGTGTGCCGAGGGCCCGAACAACGAGTGTGCATGAGCGCCTGGAGCAAGCAGTGTCGCGGACACTCGGGTGTTACAAAAACGAAGTCCCCTCTGAGATGTCTAGGCATATGGTGATAGTTCAAAGCCTTGTGGTCTCTGCGACCACAAATATGATGGCGGTGGCTGCACCCTGGTCTCGGTAGTACGTGCTTACCAGCACGAAATAGATGTGCCAGAGCCGTTGGCCTGTTTCGCACCTTGGTGCTGTTCGTAAACCTCTCATGAGTCTCACCAGATTCCTCGAGATTGGAGGATGAGTTTGAGAGGTACATGACAGCAAGCTGGGGGATGACCACTTTCGGGTGAGAAGTACATGTTAGCGAGTCGATTTTCAGTGTAGCAGAAGGCGCAGGACAACACCACGTGATCCAGACAACAAGAACAGTTGTAGAAACATAGTTCAGCCATAGAAGAGTCTGAGTAAGCCCTGTCCAGTTGACGTGGCTCGAGGGTGAGCCACAAGATTGTGTTGGGGGATTGCTGGTAGGCGGTTAGGATGGGTCATTATCGCAGCACCGCAGGTTCTACGATACCACGAAAGGCACAAAGTCAAGCACAAATAATGTTTTTTTTTGTATTTTTGGGTTAAGTGTACCGCGGTATGCGCGTTTTTTGGTCATTTGGACCATGTTATCTAGATTTTGGGTCATTTGCTCGAAGTGTCGGTTAGGAAGTTGTTAGTAAGTGGACAAGCAATGTAAAGGCGGAAGCCTATATATAGTTATAGAGTTGTATGTGTTGAATCATCTTGGATTGATGCGTCTTTGGACTGTGTATCTGAGATCACGAGATATCTGCGAGATCTGTATTTTTGCAGAGATGTTATATCTGGGTTTTTGCGGGGTTATTATGATATGACAGAGCTATTTTGCAGAATCCCTGTGTCTCTTTTGTAATGCATGTTGCAATATATGAATGATGCTATGATTTCTTGCTGTAATTAATGCTTTACTATTATATTTGTTGCAATGATGAATGTTGAATGATGCTATGAATACAAATGATGTTTGGGTTAAATGCATATATCTATTCCTATAATGTCACAATAAGTTAAGTAGTTAAGCCGCAACCATCCTCCTTCATTCGGTGGAAACATGGTTCCGTCAACTCTCCCTTGAAAATCTCGGGTGAGACCTCATCTGCTCCGCAGGTGTTGCTGGATAGAGTAAAATCTGTTTGGGCCGGTGCTCAGGGAGATCGCGGTGGTTTGGATGTCAACAGTGAGTGGAACCCCTGTCGACTGGGTTTGAGTCAATAGGCTGTGGATACCACGAATGCATGGGGGAGGCGAATCGAATGATACGGGGTAGATGGGTGCAAGTTATGAAAAGACTGTGAAGGAAGTCGAGGAAGAGAGTGGTATTACAAGGGGAGGAGCAAGGTTTCGACAAGAGAAGAGGCAGAGGACAGGGGAAGGTCCTGTTGTGATCGAAACGCAAACCCGCCAAGGAATACCACATGGGATGAAGCGACCCCACAATTCTGACAATGACAACCAGGCTCCACCCGGGATAGAGGTAAGACCAAACCCTAGTAGTAACATACCCACACCTCCTCTCACTATATCAAAACCAGGAAGAAACACGAATTTGACACCGTCGTGTTTGACGTGTCAACAACACTCAAAGAGCAGTGGATCAACAACTGTAGGAAGAAGGCCAAGGATGGTGGGCGACAATGCGAAGTTACCTTTGTTCCTTGGAAATGGAACTAAGAACCCAGAGCAATACTGGTTATTATGTGAAGCTATGTGGACTGTTAAACAAATTACGGATGATGATGTCAAGAAAGGTCAATTGGTGACGACTCTTTGGGGTCGCGCATTGGATTGGTTCATGAAATTTGTACAAGTTCTTGTGGGGAGTCCAGAGAAGAAATTGGATGAAGTTAGAAAAGGATTAATTGAAGAGTTTAGAAAACCGAAGTCTTAAGCGCAATACATTAAGGAACTGAAGGAGATCAAACAATATCCAAACGTAACTGTTTGGGATTTTGACCAGAGGTTTAAAACACTAATGGAAAGGGTCAATAATTTTTAGATGAGCAACATTCAACATAAGGAATGGTTCATCGCGACGTTACTAAGTCATATCAGACTCCTATTGATGCAACATAAAATTGCGACACAGAGCGAGTCTCTGGAGATTGCGATGAAGTTAGAAGTTTCACCTGTTGGTGAGAATGCAGTCGGCATGTCTCATATCCAAGCATAGATGGCGAATCTGACAATTCAGTTGCAAGATATCAAGAAGGGTAAAGTGCACTGCGAAGAGGTTTGGTGTACTCGATGTTGTGCAAAGGGACATATCAAGGATAACTGCCCAGATTTCCAAAACTACCTAGTATCAGGAGCATCGAACCCATTGAGTGGCGGAGGTATGCCATGGTATTGCATTTGTCAAGATTATGGGCATTGACATGAAGAGTGTGCTTATATGCAGAATATGGTCATGAAGCTAACGAATTTATACTATACATTCTGTTGGTCTGTTGGGCATGATGATAAGGATTGCCACGCATATGGCCTACTCTAGGAAAGAACATATGACTCATATTACGAAAAGGGAGACAACCATCATGCAGTACAGCAACCACACTCGCAACCACAGGTTTCTAAGCCACCACCTCAAATGCAGATGCAATTTGTACCATAGCCACAACAACAATTTGTGCCACAACTGCAGTATAATCAGATGCAGATAGATCTGCCGCAGCCATAGTACATTCAGCCAACGCAGTATGTTCAGCCATGGCAGTGTGTTCAGCTGTAACCGAATCCCTCGTAGCAACAATTTAATCAACCGCAATATCAGCAATAAGGAGGATTCCGCGGAGGATTCTGAGGAGGACGAGGTGGAGGATTTGGTCAAGGAGGAGGATGGGGTTGTGGACCCGTCCAATGTTTTAATTGCAGAGTATTGGGACACTATTAGAGAGATTGTCCGCAATTGCAAGCATAGTGTACATATTGTATCTTTGTTGATCACACTGTTGAGAACTGTCCATAGTTGATTGCGAGATGACAGGCAGGAAATGTCCCACAGTTACAGAACCAAAACCAGTTGCTGAACCAATTGTAGAATTAGAACCAATTGCTGAATCAGAATTAGTCGCATAACCAGAATCAATGTCAAAATCAAAACACAAATAAGAATGTGAATCAACTTGTGAATCCACCGCTGAACCAGAATCAAGGACAAACTGTTGCGACAATTTCAGCAGAACCGAGGATGCAAGATGTTGACGTTGCTGTTATCACTCGCGGAGGTGCGAAGACAGGAGAAGATGGTCCACTCATCCGGTTGGTTGGAAAGAAGAAGGTGCAGTTTGATATTGATGTTGAACGAGACACATTTTTTGAAGCATGTGAGGTGATAGGAAGAAATCTTGGTAAGTCAATTACTTATGACATGCCCGGTTCTTTTGACTCAACTTCGGGAGCTGGAACATCACGACAGTATGGTATTTTGCAGAACTTATTTGAAAGTTGCTTGTCGATGGCAAGACATAATTTAAACTAATCTATCTACAAACTATAAAGACTTTCCTATAGAAAACTAATGACTAAAACTTAACTGTGTATATATTGTTGAGATTGAGAGTCTGTTGCATTGATCGACCAAGGGAAGGAAAGAGTCCACAGTGAACTATTTACAGAGGAAGAAGACAAGAAAAGAGATGCGCATGAATATCCATATTGGGGATTACGCGGTAGATTCAGTCATTCTATATCTAGGCTCAGATGTCAATATTCTAACAAAGAAGACATGGCAAAAGATGGGGAGCCCAACGCTGAGCTAGTCTCCCGTGCATCTGCGACTGGATAATCAGGCCAAAGTAACACCCATTGGGACAATTCCATGCCTTGTTGTGCAAATTAAGGGGATGAAAACTTATGCTGATTTTGATGTTATTGAAGTTGTCAATGGTGGAGGCTCCTATCCCGCATTGCTAGGGATTGGATGGGCCTATGACAATATGGCAGTAATTAATTTCAAGAAGCGGGTGATGACATTTGAAAATCAATACCTCAGAGTCATAGCTCCATTGGATCCGACTAAAGGGCTCAAGTATGTTGAACCAGTAAAGGATGAAGTTGTAAGAGGATGAGATCATGCATATAACATATTAGAAGATTACATCCATCCGAATGACAATGGTGAACTCGATTGGCGCAGCTCTAGCTCTGCGTCTTTTGACTCTGATGATGCATTAGAGAACTGGAAGAATCGTATGCATGAAGTGTCGTTCAGAAAGTGTGGTTTGATCACGTAGTCGTTGTGTCGTGTCACGACTGAAACTGTTGAATTACCAGTATACTAAGGACTACCCGGGTTGTCTGAATTCCTAGTGGCATTTGAAGACAAGGTTCCAGAACCACAGTGGTTGCTGGAACTAGAGGAGGCACTGAAGGCTGCTCCAGCATGGTGGTGGGCGACCCATAAGAAGTCGATTACTAGATGGTCGCAGTGTCGAAGATTGATGATGGTTCATTTTGGCAACGTGGAAGTATACCACATTGGAAAGTATGATGGGCGGACTCACCCCGACGGTCATCTGATTGAATATCAGACTTTGTGGGCCTCGCAACCAAAGGATGAATGGATCCATGCCTTTGTCCACACTTTGGATGAAATGTCGCGCTCTTGGTATGCCTCAGTTGAGTTGCACAAGGAGATTACCAATTGGTTAGAGTTGACATTTTGCTTCACTCATACCTTCAGTTTCGCGGATGCCAATCCAGACGTTCATAATGCCCTGCAGCTCATCTGCGATGTTGTTCTGAAGGTGGTTCCAGTTGCATACCCTGTGGATCTGCATACGTATTGTCATATGCAGTTGATGATGGAATGCTATAATATTACTGGAGGGATAGAGGACAGAGGACGGTGATGACCCATGGAATATCAATATCCCAGAAACAGAAGGGAGTCGGGATGTCGTAGCACCTGACGCACCGACAGATCCGATAAATCAGCTATTGAAGCTTAGGAAGGTCAACATTGGGACAGAGGAAAACCCAAAGTTTGCGATTGTCGGGGAATACTGGGATGAAGAAATGATGGCGAAGGTCACCGGCTTGTTGCGTGAGTTCCAAGATTTTTTCCCTACGAATTTTTCTGAAATGAAGGGGATATTGGGGGATCTAGGAGAGATGATGATTCCGTTGAAGCCAGATGTGAAACCAATCAGGAAACGACCGTATCGACTGAATCTGTCACACAAGGAAAGGATCAAAATTGAACTTGACAGAATGATGGATGCTGGAATAATTGAGCCAGTCGAAGAATCATAATGGATTAGTACCATGGTGGTGCAGGATAAAAAGACGGGTGAGGTTCGGATTTGTGTTGACCTGAGGAAGTTGAATGATGCGTGTATGCATGATCCATTTCCAACGCCATTCACTGATGAGGTACTAGAAGGAGTGGGCGGTCAAGAAATGTATTCCTTCACGGATGGATTTTCTGTCTATCACCAGATCAGGATTGCGAAAGATGATCACCACAAGACAAAATTTGTGACTGAATGGGGTTGTTTCTAGTATACTGTGATGCCATTTGGGCTAAAGAACGCACTTGCGATATTCTCCCACATTGTTGTCGCTGCATTCAGAGATTTTATTCAGAAGTTTTTGCAAGTCTATATGGATGACTGGACAGTTTATGGATTGATCAGCAACCATCTGGAAAACCTGCGCCTAATGCTAGAGCATTGTAGACAGCATCAGATCTCGCTGAACTTGAAGAAGTGTATTTTCTGTGCACCATTCTGGATGTTGTTGGGTCACATTGTTTGCAAGAAAGGATTGTTGGTTGACCCAGCAAAGATTGCGCTGAGTTTGAGCTTGACACTGCCCACAAATATAAAGTAGTTAAGAGCAATGCTGGGGCACACGGGCTACTACCACAAGTTTATCCATGGTTATGCTGCGATCACGGATCCTATGGAAAAGTTGTTAAAGAACAATGCAATATTCTTATGGAGTCCAGAATGTCAAGTAAGTTTTGAGATGCTAAAGGCTAAGATGGACTCTACACCGATACTAGTATTTTCCTGATTGGGGCAAGGAATTCCATGTCCATATGGATGCTTCTTCGATTGCGCTGGGTGTGGTGCTCGCACAACCAGGAGAAGGAGATCTTGACCACCCAATTGCTTTCTCGAGTCGGAAGTTGTTATTTGCAGAGAGAAATTATACGACTACCGAGAGGGAAGGTCTGGCGATGGTATATGCGCTACAGAAGTTTCGACATTACCTATTGGGGGGTCATTTCAAGATGTTCATAGACCATTATGCTTTGAAATACCTGGTTAATAATCCTATGTTGGGGGGGGAGATATGCTGCTGGCTACTTCTCTTTCAGGAGTTTGATTTTGAGGTAATTGTGAATCCAGGTCGTTTGAATGCGGGGCCAAATCATTTATCGCCACTTGAGACAAGTGAGGAGCCAACAAACATTGAAGATGGGTTTCCAGATGTGCAACTATTCAGAGTTGAGGTGGATGACGACTACTACAAAGAAATAATTCATTTTTTCGCTATAGGAACCACACCAGAGGAGTTTACCACAAGTCAGAAGAAGCACTTGGTGATTAAGGCCATGGATTTCCAGTTGCTCATCGGACAGGTTTATAAACTAGGACCAGATAAGCTCTTAAGGCGATGTGTACTACCTCATGAACAAGGGCAGATATTGGAAGAGGCACATGCAGGAGTGGCTGGTGGACACTATGGAGGTCGTGCTACTGCTAGGAAGATGCTTCGCGTAGGCCTTTAGTGGCCCACTCTTCATAATGATGCGACGGATTATGCGCGAACTTGCGACGTCTATCAACGAACTGGAAAACCATCATGGAGGGATGAGATGTCATTGGTACCTCAAGTGACATTGTAGCCATTTGATAAATGGGTTGTGGATTTTGTGGGACCCATCAACCCACTTGGAAAGCGAATTGGTGCACAATACATAATTACAGTGACATATTATTTAACAAGGTGGGCGGAGGACGCACCTATCATAGATTGCATCGCTGCGACAAAAACACGATTCTTGTTTGATAATATTGTTACTCAATTTGGATGCCTGAAGATATTGATGAGTGACCAGGGGAGTCACTTCATCAATCGCACAGTCAATGCATTGACAGAAGAGCTTCAAATACAGCATAAGAAGAGTACCCCGTATCATCCGCAAGCAAATGGCACAATTGAGGCATTCAACAAGGTGTTGGAGCATGTGCTTACCAAGGTTTGTAATGTAAACTGTGATGACTAGGATTTGAAGATTCCAGTAGTTTGGTGGGCATATCACACCACTTGTAAAAGGTTGAGGGGATAGAACCATTCAAATTGGTGTATGGGAAAGGGGCAGTCATGCCTATGGAGTACATTGTTCCGAGCTTGTGCATAGCGGTTGCGACCGGCATGGGCGACGAAGCTGCATTAGAAGAATGGTTGGCGCAGTTGGTGTAGCTTGAGGAGGACCATTTTGTCACAAATTTTCACCAGCGCGTCAAGAAGGATCGATAAAATTCTTGGCACGATCGACATATTAAAAACAAGCAATTTCAGCAAGGTGACTTGGTGCTGTTGTATGACAGTAAGTTCATGAAGCATCTAGGTAAGTTACAAATGCATTGGCTAGGTCCATATCTCATTAGTTGCATTACTTCAGGAGGCATTGTACAACTGTAGCTGTTAGATGGAGTGCCGCTATCCAAGATAGTGAATGGTAGCTGACTGAAGCCCTATAGGACGAGCTCAGAGCCGCACGATGCGTAAGGCATTGCGCAAGCAAAAAAAAAAAAGATAGGATGCTAGGTGGAAGGATGGCGCACCAACAGGGACGGGATGCGTAAGAAGGAGATATGGTATCGCAATTAGGAAGCCATGCTACGATGGCTGCAGGGCCATGAAACAGTCAAATCAAGCAATACATGCAGTTAGCTGACGACGCTCGTTGAAGCGACGCGTATAGACCATTGGATTGACAAGATCGACAATGGATTTGGGAATTTAATGCATGATTTGTTCATGATGATCAGGTTGATTTGGTCATGATGATGGATGGATTGAATTAGCACTATAAGAGGGGGTCGAGTGCAGTCGGAGATCACTATTGTGCAAGGAGTGAATTGAGTTGAGTAGCAGCGAGTTGAATTGTGAAGGGTTTTTCTAGAGTTGCAGTAAGTTGTCAAGTGCAGTAAGGTTGAGCACCCATTGGGCATTGTGGGGAACTGGTGAGGCATGCAAGGGACCGAGTCACGGTTGAAATTTCAAGTGAACGGGACTCACCTGTCGTCCCTGTATTTATCGAGGAGAAAGTTTCCAGTATGCCAGTCGGGTCATCGACAATACCGAAAAAATGGAGGGGAGGGTAGCAATCTATCTCCTTAGTGTCGAATAAGCGCTAGACTAGATCGTATGTATTGCTGCAAGCGGACGTGCATGTGTAGGCGGGTCCATCGAGCTCAGGGGTGGTGGAACCAACTCACGATGGGGTATCTGCTGCAGATATCCCTGGGTATATACCTCCCTGTTGGCCTGATGTTCCACCCAGGAAGCCTACCAAGAACCAGTGATATCAAGTAAGGATGCCGGTGATACCTCATGGAATGGTTTGCACCATAGACATTACGCCTGTGTTGATGCGGATGAAGTATGAGAACCATGATCTGCTTGCCTTAAGGGACATTACGACAGAACCATATGAGCCGAGGGTCACAGCCGGAGGCAACCTGGTACCCCTTATTCTGAAGGCTTGGGCGCATGGGTTGGATAGGGCAGGACTGTTGCGTTTGATCCACATGCCGCATTTTGGGAGGTTGACTGAGGCAAATGCCTATGTAAAGCAGCTTTTGGCCTGCTTCCATGGCGGGATTTTATGGCTAGACAAACCGGTCGCCGTAACGGTTGCCCTTATTTCAGACATCATAGGGTTTCCTATGGATGGGCCAGAACCCTCGTAGTATTTTCGAGGGAAAGATAATGATAAGAGGATCATGGTGATGTTAAGGAAGCGCTATGATTTACAGCGTGACAGACGAGCTTACTGCATCGACAACATCAATGATCAGGAGGTGCACATCGGGGCAAGGATTTTGGCTAGTAAAGTAGTCAAGAATAATCGACCCAACCAAGGTAACTTGGGGGTAAAAATGAACTGGTCACTCTTTTTATTGAAATAGTGTACAAAGGATGCAATGGTAGTCCAGGAGGGGAAGCGGCCGTTTACATACAATTGGTTGTTGATTTTGATCGCGCATGTGGCTTGGATGGATCTAGATGGCTATCAAGGTATGGAAGTGTCGGCCGTAGTGGCTTGTAAGGGCATACGCTATCAGAACCTCTGGTGGGTGTGGGAGGTTGAGCGGCTTAAGGACTGCACATCGCAGTTCTGGCTCTATTGGGAGGCGCTGCGGGTGGAGGCTATGAAGGTTCCATGATTATCTCAAACAACCATAGCGAAATATCAATGGATCACTCAATTTGTGATTGGTCCAAATGGCATTCATGTCCAATCCCGGCGCGACGCAGTGAAGTAGTGGTTTCCGACACCATACAAGTTGGCTGATGAAGAGATGGATTCCATCGTTGATGATTGGCCCGCCGAATGAAGAGAACCGGTTAGTATGGAGGAAGTAGACTCAGGGGTCCC
Source organism: Larix kaempferi (assembly GCA_027924585.1). Taxonomy (NCBI): domain Eukaryota; kingdom Viridiplantae; phylum Streptophyta; class Pinopsida; order Pinales; family Pinaceae; genus Larix; species Larix kaempferi. Next base: position 1,150,852 of record BSBM01000406.1, read on the forward strand.
CCATAGGATGCACTAGTTGTTCCAGTACAAGTGATGGACTCGCCTTCAGATCAAGAATCATTACGGACACCCACTGATGAGGAAGCATAGCGCACATTTGAGGAGGCTAGAACAAAGACTCGACATGAGCAGGGTATGGCACGTGGTGTAACCCCAAGGATGGAAGAGCAGCTGGACTGGCTTATCGAGGCCATACAAAACACCATAGCACCGATAGTTGAATCAATGACAAAGAAAGGGGTAGAAGGACTCAACAAGGTAATAACCCGGTTTGATTCTTTATGTGATGTTATTTTGAATAAAGCACCGGAGGTAGCGACTGTGTAGGACATTGGCGCAATCATCACTAGGACATGGGTTCAGAATGTACAAATTCCACCGACTGCAATTGCGGTCAACAACGAGGATCTCCATGCCTCCCTACAATAGTTACAAGTTTTGTCCATCAACATCAATGGGTTGTCTACGCAGACGTTGGTGCATATGCAGATGGTCTCCAACCAGAAATTGGAAGACAGGGAGCAGGATATCAATGGTCAGTTCTTGCGATCGCAGGAGAATGTGGTAGTGTCCCAGAAAGAGGAAGCCGAATTAAAGGAGAAAGTGGTGAAGACGGGCTTACCGCATTGACGACATCAATGATCAGGAGGTGCACATCAGGGCAAGGATTTTGGCTAGTAAAGTAGTCAGGAATAATCGACCCAACCAAGGTAACTCGGGGGTACAAATGAATTAGTCGCTCTTTTTACTGAACCAATTGACAGAGGATGTAGTGGCAGTCCAGGTGGGGAAGCGACTGTTTGCATACAGTTGGTTGTTGATTTTGATCACGCTCATGGTTTGGATGGAGCCAAATGGCTATCAAGGTATGGAAGTGCCAGCCATAGTGGCTTGTAAAGGCGTGAGCTATCAGAACCTCTGGTGGGTGTGGGAGGTTGAGCAGCTTAAGGACTGCACAATACAGTTCTGGCTCTATTGGGAGGCGTTGCGGGTGGCGGCTATGAAGGTTCTGCGATTATCTCAAACAATCGTAGCGAAATATCAATGGATTGCTTGATTTGTGATTGGCCAACACGCCATTCATGTCCAATCTCGGCATGACGCGGCAAAGTAGTGGCTGTCGACACCGTACAAGTTTGATGATGAAGAGATGGATGCCATAGTTGATTATTGTTCCACTGAATGGAGGGAACCGGTCAGTATGGATGAAGTAGAGCGAAGTCCCCTAGAGGATGCACCAGTTGATCCAGTACAAGTGATGGACCGGCCTTCAGATCAAGAATCGTCGCGGACACCCACTGATGAGGAAGTAGAGCGCACATTTGAGGAGGCTAGAAAAAAGACCCGACATGATAGGGGTATGGAACATGGAATATCCCCAGGGATGGAAGAGCAGCTGAACCGGCTTATCGAGGCCATACAAAACGCCACAGTGGCGACGGCTGAAGAAATGACGAAGAAAGCGGTAGAAGGATTCAACAAGTTAACAACTCAGCTTGATTCTTTATGTGATGTTATTTTGAAGAAAGCACTGGAGGTAGCAACTGTGCAGGACGTCGGCGCAATCAGCACTAGGACACGGGTTCAGAATGTACAAATTCCACCGACTGTGATTACAGCCAACAATGAGGATCTCCATGCCTCCCTACAGCAGTTACAAGTTTTGTCCATCAACATCAATGGGTTGTCTACACAGATGTTGGTGCATATGCAGACGGTCTCCAACTAGGAATTGGCAGACAAGGAGCAGGATATCAGCGGTCAATTCTTGTGATTGCAGGAGAACATGGTAGCGGTCCAGAAAGAGGTAGAAGAATTAAAGGAGAAAGTGGTAGCTACGCTTGAAGTGGTAGAAGAATTGGAAAATAAGCAAGAGCAGCTGATTGCAGAGAATGCTAGAGAAATTGCAGAGCTGAAGCAGGAACATGACCGTTTGACAGTGGAGAAATCAAACCTCTGGGACAACAGCATACGGTTGGAAGAGGCAATTTCAGATTCCTGTCGGTATGTATTAGAACCCACCGCAAAGTTAGATGCGGTCGAATGAGCACTTAGACTTGGGGATGTCATTTCCCAGTTGCAGTGCGACAACGCTGACTTAAGGGCTCTGATACAACCAGGCACACCGTCGAAGCAAGTAGCAGAAAGGAAAAGCGCCCTAGAGGAGTTGGAGACCTAGCTAGGAGAGTTGGAGCAAGAATCAACCAAATTAACTAAAGCAACTGTGCAATTTAGGGGAAGCATAGTCTAGGATGAGCAATTGGAGCAACTGACCAAGCTACCGCAGGAGGCAGAAGGGAAACTAGCAACAATGAAGGCGTTGCTGAGAGTATTGCCACTGGCAGTTCAGGTCAGCTAGTTTGTGGAGCTGAAGGAGTTACAACAGCGAGTTGCGAGGGAATAGGAGCGTCAGCAGAAGCTCACTACGCAGTTGGATGAGTTCCAAGATATTGGTGCGCAGTTTTCGGTCAAGGCATTTTATGTGCTGCAGGTTGTGCAGGAAAGTAAGAAGGTAGTCGTTGACAAGCTAATTGAGCACCCATTAGTGCAGGATTGACAGAGACTCTGGATATCGCTACGATGACTAAGGAGCAAGTCAAGGAGATCAGTCAGCAGTACGAAGACTTCAGGTTAAAGATCAACGAATACACCATGTCCAACTAACCTGGCTCGAGGGCGAGCCACAAGATTGTGTTGGGGGCCTGTTGGAAGGCGGGTTTGGATGAGTCAGCTGTGCAACATCGCGGATGCTACGCAAGGACAAAGATGCCGCACAAGGAGGAAAACCGTGCACAAGTTGGAAATTACATTATTTTATGTATTTTTGGGTCATTTTGGACCGCATTGTGCGGGTTAGGGTTATTCTTTTGTAGATCTTGTTAAGAAGTAGTTAGGCGGTTCTCTAAGTGGACCATGAATGTAAAGACGAAAGCCTATAAATAGATGTAGCATTGCAAGTGTTAGATGCCAATTGATATCATCGGAGAATCAATATCATGATTAGATAGAAGAATGTGGTATGTTTTGGATATTGACTTTGGTCTTGTGAATTTGGGTATGCGACAGAGGAACCGTGTTGATGTATTTGTATTTTGTCGCAAAGTTTAATATGACATGAAAGGATTTTAGCAGATTCATTGTGTCTTTTCCTATTTTCCTATTATGACTGGAATATGTGAAATGAATCTGTGAATGATGCGATGTTTCCTTGCTTCAATTGATGTTTACTGTTAGATCTATAGCACAATGATAGTTTTGTTAATGATGAGATTTGTTTAATGATGATGCGATTCTATTTGATGCATAAGATGAATAGTTAGAACTGTTAAACAATGCTGCACTAAGTTGATAAGTTGATGCACATGGTCCTCCTTCATTCGGCGGAAACGTGGTTTTTCCAGCTCTCCCTCGAACATCTCGGGTGAGACTTCATCTACTCTACAGATGTTGTTGGATAGGGTAAAACCTGTCTGGGTCGGTGCTCAGGGAGATCATGGTGGCTTGGGTGTCGAGAGAGTGAGGAACCCCTGTTGACTGGGTTTGTGTCAAAAAAATATATAACCTTTAACCCCATAACCTTAACAACTCTTAACCTACAATCCTTATAACCCTAACCCCTACCACTTTTAACCCATATACACTCTAACCCTTAGAACCCCTATATATTTCTAACTAATAATCCCTATAATTCATAACATATTAACATCAACCAACACAACCCGAAAATGGTAGCCTAAACAATCCCTAACCCATATACACCATGTAACCCTATCACCCATAAACCATTAATTCTAACATGAATAACACCTAACACTAAATTCTTGACCAATAAAACCCCTCCTAACCATAGAACTTATAATCCCTAGGCCACACGAGCCTTTATGAACCCTACTATCTATATTGAAATCATTTTCATAACCTTTATTTGTATGGACGTTATAAGAACTTAGTAGTGTTAACCCCAAACACCTTAACCCTTAAATCCTAGTTAACCCAAAACACCTTAAACCCCTAACCCACAAGCTCTAAATATCAAAACACCTAAGCACTTATGCACTTGGAGATTATGGTTTAGAAGAGGGCCTAAAGGCCTTTAGGAGGGAGGGGCTCTAGGAATAAAAGGGAAAATAGATATTTATTGGGCAATAAATGCACTAAATGTTACCCACCGAACAAATCAACATTATGTAGAGGTGTGCACGCGCTAGAAGCGCGTGTGTGCCTCTAGTGTGTGCGTGCCTTTGTTGAACATGAAATTTTGCAAATTACATGCACTCTTCTCCCACATTTTTTTTTCGCTCATATAGCAATTTTTTTGCTCTTCTCAAACACAGATTGAAAATTACTTGCATTTTGGATTGAATTCACACACCGTTTGGAGTTTATTTGACAATTTGGATTGAATACACATCAGTTGGACTCTATTTGGATTTTTGGATTGAATACACACCAGTTGGACTCTATTTGGCTCTTTGGATTGAATACACAACAATTGGACTCTATTTGGCTCTTTGGATTGAATTCTCATGATGTTTGGACACACTTGAACTCTTCTTTCACAGGTTCTCCTTTGCACTGGATTGATTGGTACAACTCTTGGGACATCATAACCATCAAAAATAGATTTCCAAACATCATCTCCCAATGATTGCAGATAGACTTCCATATGTACCTTCCAGAAAATATAATTGATGTTGTCAAATCTTGGTGCTCTGTTAGTGGAAAGGCCTTCCTGCTTATCCATTTCTATGAAATTATCTATCTTCCATATGTTAATCTATTACTGAAGACATCCGCTCTGATACCAATTGTTGGAATTGATTTAATACCGAGAGGGGGGTGAATTAGTATTAGAGTAGTTATTGACTTAAACTTCTACTTGAATCTCTTATGCTCTTGGCATCAATCTTACTTCAACTCTTTGACTTGCATCTCTATTTATAGATGTCCTGCACGAATTGTATGTCCACAAGTTGGTTGTGGCATTCCTTCTTCCATGTTTCACGGATTGTTATTTTTCTACATGTTATCTTTTGTGCTATTGATGTGTCATCATTTGTCGGTCTTGCAAATCAATTGTCCACTTCTTAATGGGAATTACACCTTGGTGGTGTACCCTTTTGATCTTGATGTACCATTTCTTTGAGGTATGTGTGCATCCTTTCTCTTCAATTTGATGAGTCTATGACTCTTTCTGTACCATCCCTTATGGGTATTGTGCACTTGATGTATTAAATCTTTGCGAAATATGTGCATTCACCAAATTTTGCTTGGTGGTACTTTGACCCTTGCTACGTCATTACTTGTGGTACATGCACACCTGATGTATTGATGCTTCACGAAATATTTGCATAAACAACTTATTTTTGGTGGGACTTTGACCCTTGCATCATCATCACTTGTGGGACTTCCACCTTTGTTGTGCCTTTGGCTGTGGAATTTTATCATAGACAAAATTCAACCGTTATACACTTATTGGAACTTGTGCACCCTTTACAAAACTGAAAGCATCTTTATATTGGCTTAGACTTGCGTGTTTTCATGACTGTCCGACCATAGGCTATTAGCGCACTACTGAGCATTCTAGAGTCATCTTTCAACATGCTTGCACCTTTGTATCTTTGCTTAACCAACTTCTTGGCTTGCTTGTGCACATGTACCTTTGTCCTACCAATTCTTTGGCTGTTACCTTTAGTGAGTATGACTTGGTGGACTTGACTTCTGTGCTAGTACCATATGTAATAGGATACATTGCTTATGTGTTTCTTTGAATTGGATCTGTATAATGTATCCTTAGACACACATATTCAGACTAGTTGCAACTTCTAGATATACTTCTTCATATTGGCATCCATGTTCTTCACCTTCGTACGCATATACTTCTTCAAAGTGGCTTCCATACACTTTTTCAAACTAATATAGGAATGTTGTATCCACATTGACATCAGTTGAAATCAATGAATCAAACTTAATCAGTTGGCATCCTCTTTGACATTAGTTAACATCAATGACAACCAAAGTTCAACACTCATGTAGATCTATCTAGTTGGTGTGTCAAAGCTATCTGCAGAATCTCCACATGCACCGGGAGTGTGATAGGGTTCATTTTTTCCTCCACTCCTCTCTATTATTTTACAGTGCTAGTGTGAATCCTTGATCTGTGGTCCCTTCTAGTTTGGTTATTGCCTCATAGGTTATGCCTTCATCATGGCTTGATCTACCATTTTTCTCCATTGCTTCATTGGTTACTCCCTCCCTCTTCAAGTCCAGATACAGAATTTGTAAGTGCACTTATATAGTGATAGAGGTAAGCCCATATCCAAGTTCATTTTTGTCTTCAGTATTCCAATTGGGGTGTGCTCAGTTTATGAATATAATGCCAGCCGGTCGTGAACCTTCCCCTGAGGCTTCATCTTCCACTAAGTCCTCACCTGTATAAGACTTGGCCATGGATTTGCATGAGCTAATCGGTCTACAATGATATTCTCTTGCACCCATGCAATTAGATGCACTATTTCATGTTCCTATGTTCTAAATTCAATTCAATGGGGAGGCTACCGATTCTTGGATCCACAACCTTTCCACATATTTTAGTACCTACCAAGGGATATCTAAGGACAAAAAGCAGAAAATAGATAGTTTACAAATGGAAGGCATGGTTTGCACTTCATGGGACACACAGATGATTGACTCTTCTTTGGTGGTAGATCTGCAAACTCCACCCTCTTTAGGTGCATCACCTATTTCCTCATGGGATGGACTGTGCCAGGAATTGTGCAGTAGATTCTACCCTCCATAGTATCACCAGAACCTCGTTTCACATTGGTTCAACTTAGACAGTTCTTTGGAAAATCAATTCAAAACTACATTAAAGTTTTCACCAAACTCCACATTCAACTCCAAATCTAGGAATCTAAAGAGGTCCTCAATGTAAAATTTAATTTTGTTTTGTTTTCCATTTTATACAAAGAGGTTTATTTTATTCGATAGTAACTCCTTCGACAAGGTTTTTTCTCGAGCCTTGGTGGTGGAACGTAATTTCACCCCCAGGATCCACTCTCCTCGACTAAAATATATCCCTTTGTCCAACTCATCCCCTACTTAGTCTCCCACCTCTCCTAAGACTATTGAATGGTGCACTTTCCATAAGTATTCTTTTCATTCCTCTACCAATTGGTGTGTCCTTCATGGCCAAGCTGCAACCAAAACACTTTCTGCAGAGACTCCTAAGACATCATCTTACCATGCTACTAAGCCTGAATTGATTTCTTTGGATAATCCCACCTCTCCTGACCCCTCCTTATTGCTCATGATGACTTCTCATACTTTTCCTTAGCATCTCTTTTTACCCATAATTTCCAAATAAAACATTCGATGGCCATGCTTATACTCAACAAGGGAAGTCAAAATAATTTGGTCGATTAGGATTTGGTGCAGTGGTTAGCTCTCCCTACTACCCCACACCATGGCCATTATTATCTCATTTTGGTCCATAAGAATGGACCTCACTCGATAGTGATGCAATGATGTGTGGGGAAATTTGTTATTGGTCCATTCTCTGATTATGTTCTATGTGGTGTTTCTCCCTTGGATTGTGCCAATCTTCTCCTAGGTATCCCATATCAATAGTAATGCGAGGTGGTGTATCATGCTCGCATGCATCAATATGAACTTCAACAGGAGGGTTTCACCTATGTCCTCACATCCTTCTCCTTGAAATACCCACCTTTACTTCTTAATTAAACTGTTATCTGACAAGTTAGACTTAACAAAACCATCTCCTTGTGTCTGGTGCTCCCTGTCAAACCAGACAATGAGCTGCAACAACTTAACCCTGATATGTTTTCTTTGTTCACCAAATTTGTTGATTTTTTTACTCATCCCATAAGATTACCTCCCCCTTGTTCCATTGAGCATTTGATTGATCTTATTCCTAGTGCTCCCTTCTCGAATACCCCATCCTATCACCTAGCTCCCCATGAGGTAGAAAAGATTGAAAGGAAATTGCAACAACTTTTGAATGGAAGCCACATCCATCCCAAATCCTCACCTTGTGATTCCCATGCAGTCATCATTCCCAAGTTGGATAGTGATGAGTGGCGTCTTGTTACTAACTAACACACCTTAAATAAAGCCACAACTAAGAATCGTTATCCTCTACCCCACAATGATGATTTGCTGGTTCAGTTAAAAGGGGCTAAGCATTTTACCAAGATGGACCTTACAGCTGGATATCACCAAGTCTGGATGCACACTTCTGATACATGAAAGACCGCTTTTAAGATCATATTTGGATTTATGAGTGGATGGTGATGCCTTTAAGTATCAACAATGCTCCTGCCACATTCATGCAGCCAATAAATGATATTTTTTTAGAACACCTGGGTTGTATTGTTGTCATCTACTTGGATGACATATTGATCTTCAACAAGACCTAAGAGGATCATTTGCAACATGTGCATACAATATTGACTATTTTACGCACTCACAAGATTTAGATGATAGAGCGTAAGTCTTCTTTTAGCCAATATTCTATTCAATATATTTGGTTTTTCATTGATGAGGAAGGGTTGCACCCCAAACCTACTAAAGTGCAAGCTCTTGCTTAGTGACATGCACCTCAGGTTTCCTTATCTCTCAAAAGTTGCATGAGAGGCATCAATTTCTACTGCAGGTTTATAGCCAACTTCTCACACCTATCCCATATATTGCACCACTTGTCCAATCAAGATACCTTTATTTGGACATCATTGGCCCAACACCAATTCCAATTCCTGAAGGATACTTTATGTTCTAACCTCGTCCTTTGATTATCCTTCTGAGATAGAGATGGATGCCTCTCAGCATGCCATATGGTTTATCCTTAAATATGGAGGACATAAGTTTTCTTATCATTCTGATACATTGGCGACTACTAAATGAAACTAAAACACCTATGATAAGAAATTTTACATACCGATTCAATCTCTCCTTATTCAATTCATCGAAAGTAAAAAATGGGACACCACTCTCCATATTATCCAACAAAGCTACAATAGAGCAATACATTTGTCGACCAGCCTCTCTCCCTTTGAAGCCTGTTTTGGATACCAACCCTTGGCACCATATGAGCTTCCCTTGACATTGCAACTTATAGGAACCCCCCATCAACAACGTGGACAAACCTATGCTCAATCCTTTTTGAAAACCTTGTCCTGCAAACATGCCCAAGTATCTGAAGCACTAAAGTATGCCCATCAATGTTATAAAGAGCACCATGATCCTCACCACACACCTCTTACCTTCAACCCAAGGGACAAAGTCTGGTTTTCCATGGACCACCAATGGTTTAAGATGCATTGACACCTCAAACTAAAACCATTATGCTATGAACCCTATATTATACTTTAGAAAGTTGGTGACAATGCTTACCATCTTAATTTTGGTCTTCAACTGGGAATTCACAATGTGGTCAATGTCAATATTCTCAAGTGCTTTGAACACCTCCTCCTTGAAGATATGGCTACCATTTCTCGTCCTATTGAGTTGATTCCATATCTCCAAACTCCCCTCCTTGACAATACTTTTATAGACACCCGCACTACTACTACATGCAAACAACAACATACCTATTACATGGTGGGTCACAAAGGGAAAACCCCAACACAAGCCAAATGGTTCCTTGCTTTAGCTATGAAATAATAGTTCCCTCAGTCATTGATGGAAGTAGGGACACCTCCGGGCTTAAACAGGGAGGAATTGGGAAACCTTCCATCTTGAGACAACTTAGCCAACATGGGGAAGCGTACCCTCTCAAAATATTAAAGGAGAGGAGAAGTTGGGCACGATTTTCAATGAAGGAGTGGATCTAGCTAACTAGGTCTTGGAGCTATATGTCTTTTGTTCAACAAGTGTGAACTATTTTTTATTGTAACTAGTTAATAATTGGAAAGGTTAAAGGTTTCCTTGCTTATAAAAGTCTCACATATCTCATAATAAAGTTAATGGTCATTTTTCTATTAGTTTTCTCTTGTTTTGTTCTTTCATATGTTTCTCGATGATTATTCAATGTTGTTTTAGATCAACAATTGGATTCACACCACCTTCACACAGATGATACTTATTCAAACATTAATCCGACTTAACATACAACCAAAGTTACACAAACATTAGACATAAAGTACTTATTTAAACCCCCCAAACCCCATATATACATAATTATAACCCCCATGATATCTACATGTTTTTAGTATATTAAAAATACCCCTTCATCCTTACATACTAGGAAATATATTGCATCCATATTTTACACTCAGTGAACCCTTGGTGGCCACTCCTAGAAGCTCATTATTCAATCTCCATACTTAATATACTTTATTAGGTTCTTCTTCTCTATATTTGTCTCTATTTATGTTCTAACATCATAACCCCTTTTCAAATCCTTTATTTTCTTAATTTATATTTTTGTTAAATTTTAATGATTTCTAATTTCTCTTTTTCATTTCTAGCCCTATTTATCTTAATTTTAACTAATATTATTACTTACCTCCCTTTGTTTCTTATCCACATTGAATAAAACGACATTTTTTTCCCTTAAATTTAAATGCTTATAATTGACATTCTCAAATATGCAATGAGCTAAGTACAAACAACATAGTTGAATTATTTACTATATGACTTTTATAACAAGAAATTAGGGGAAAAAATTATAAGTATTTGGTAGCTCAAAATTGATTGTCAATTGGGTAAATATGAAATGTAGAATTTCTCAAATATGCAATGAGCTAAGTACAAACAACATAGTTGAATTATTTACTATATGACTTTTATAACAAGAAATTAGGGGATAAATTATAAGTATTTGGTAGCTCAAAATTAATTGTCAATTGGGTAAATATAAATCTAGAATTAATAATAGAGCTTTTCATTTTGTTGTCCATAAAGTCAAAGATAGTTATGAAACTCTAAAGGTGAATACTAAGGTTTATCAATATGCAAAGGAAGCTTTGTTATTGTAGGAATAAACTAGCAAAAATATTAAAAGTATTATTAATTTAAATCCATGATATGATATAACTAGCATAACCACTTAACTTGTGGTTGGTGAACATCGATAGATCACAAGTTAAGTGCCATGAACACGTTATATGTTATTTGTTCTCCATAGCTACCAGATAATGTTCGTTATTCATGCATTAGTTACGGGTTATTCCCATGCATAGCTATGCCATAAAATCAATCTAGACTATACACTTGTCTTGCAATCTAGGAAAAGCATATATCATAGTCCAACCCAAATTCTAAGATATAAACACCTATGAGTGTAATAAGAAAAATTGAGATATTATAAGAAGTGATCACCCCAATCTAAAATATCAAAAATACCTATGTTTTCATAGTGAATAAGGAACAATTCTTAAAAATAATAAGATGAAAGAATTTGTAATCTTTGTGAAGCTAAAAGAATTGGAAATGAAAATCACTTTCTAATTTCACAATTTTATAAAGTTACAAATTAAGTTCTTAAAAAACCATGTGATTTTTTTTTTTTTTAGAGATATAATAAACCAAAGTTATCTGACTAGTTCAATATGGCCCAGAGATCCATTAAGCCCAATTCAGTGGGGAGAGATGAGCAACGAAATGGTATATCCAGCTTTGGCCGTTTTCAGGAGATGTGGTTGGATCGAGTGGCATGCACCCTCACAATCAAACTAACATATTCCGATCCGTTAGTTGCGTCTTCCATTTAAAATTTTGAATTTCAAACCCATGGAATTTACGAGTGATTAACTTTGGTTTGGTTAGTTTTTTCTTTCACTTTAAATATGATTTTGGCGGAGGAAAGAAATCCGTAACTCAGTAAGGGAGAAAAAGGAAGGAGAAGGTGGTGAAGTTGAAAAGATTAAGCCCATGCAAAAGACAAACAAGAGAAGCAAAAGAAAGGATAGAGAACCTGCATCGCTTAATGGCCTCACTTCCACCATCATCTGTGACAGACGTCGATGCCTACGAGAGGTTCGACAAGCAAGCCCTTCTCCAAATCCACGACTTAGCCCGTCATCAATTGGAGAACATTTTTCAATCAAAATTGTACTTCACAGACCCCATTGGCAGCAGCGCCAAAGCTTCTTTGGTTCCGCTGGAAAGCCTGAACCCCATTTCCTTAACCTAGTTGCAGGTTGGGCAAGTCCACCGCGGTCGGGTGCTCTATCGTACTCTCTGCGCGGAGGCCTTCAGGACGAGCATCATCATCATGACTATGCTTGAGGACGATGATGGCCTTGCCGTCAGGCTGGCGATGTACGAACCAAATCATTTACAAACGAACGTCAAGAAGCTTTTCCCTAGTGGAGCCAAGTTGGCCATCAGGGACCCCTATTTTAAGTGTGTCGGTGACGGTAGCCTTGCCATCTGTATCGAAAACACTACCGATGTCCAGATGCAGGTGACTCAGAAGGATAAAAAGATGCACCTTGATGAGCTGATCAGCCTAGTGCATTCATAATTTGAGATCAACAAAGCTTTACCCTTCAGATTTGTCCTTTTGTCCTCCCGGGTTCACTAGGGAGAGCCCTGAATTAGGGTTTGAGTTTCCCGGAGATCTACCTAGCCAAAAATATCGATCCAAAGCTCTAAACTTTGTTTTTGCAAGGATCTTCCAGCTATGTCTTCAGATTTCAGAGATTCCTATTTTTGTGGAAACCCTAAATTTTAGGGCCAAATCTGAAAAAGCTCGGAATTGAATTCTGATTAGCCAAATAGATGCATCTTGATGAGTAGAGTCAATCTACTATAATGCTTTTCCAAAATCTGTGGAGAGAAACCCAATAAACAAGAAACTCAAGTTTCCGTCACTGTAAAATGTCTTCTTCTCAGGTTAGCTCTGATACCATGTTAAATTTTGAGCATCAATTCACAATACTCTAGGATCTTTACTGAGAGAATAACATATACAGTATATCAATGCATGACAATCACAATAAGTATGACAAGCATCACAAGAATCAAAAGCATAAGAGACAAGAGACACAGAGTTTCCGTGGGGAAAACCCTAAGGTGAAAAACCCCACAACTTCCTCAGAGATAGAGAGAGCAATGGCTCAACCAAAGTACAAACAAAATACATTGAGATAGTCTCCTAGTAGTAGATAATCCTCCTCCTCACTAGTGCGCCACTTTCTAAGTGAGAGAGATGTACTTTTTTGAATGATCTAAATAAAGATCGCCTGATCTCTATTTATACTAACCTGTTTTCCTAGTGACCTTATGGGACCGACTTGTCTAGCTAGGTACATCCACATTATAATATATATTTCAGGGCTGACCCCACACATGGTGGTCTAATAACCCATCGGCAAGTACCCACACTTGCGACACTTGTCAATCCACATGACGACACTTCCTTATAGAGGAATGACACATCTATTATAAGGGTACAATAAATATATATAAAATACATAGATGAAATACATTCTGAAGTTACATATACATCAACACTCCCTCTTAACTAGGAAGGTATTTCTCGACAGAGATATGCTAGACAAGTCTTCTTTTCGGGATCATCGTCATCGATGCATCGTCATCATCATCATCACTACTGCTGCTATCTCAACCAATCTTTGAATCTACTCATCATAGGAAGTTCTACAGAGCCAGTCCTTTTTCATATTGGATGTAGGCCCACCTCCTGCAGGTCTTCATCATCACTGGCCATACTGTGGAGTTCTCAGGACTTATTATGTGCGTCACAAAACCTGGCTGCAGCATCCCAGGCTATTACGAGCACATAGCTCTACTTGTAGGATCTCCCAGGAGCACATTACATGTGACCCATCACAAAACCTGGCTGAAGCATCCCAAGCTGTTACGAGCACACAGCTCTACCTGTCGGATCTCCCAGAAGCACATTACATGTGATCTCACCACAAAACCTGGCTGAAGCATCCTAGGCTGTTACGAGCACACAGCTCTACCTGTCGGATCTCCCAGGAGCACATTACATGTGGTCCACCACAAAACCTGGCTGAAGCATCTGAGGCCTTTTTCATCCTGTCCAGATCTCCCAGGAGCAAATTACATGCCATAGGACAAAACCTCGCAAGAGCATCTCAGGATGTTACGGGTACATAACTCCGACCTGAATATCTCCCAGGGAACAAATTACATGTCCTCTCAGAGCAATATTTTGAAAGAGCATCCCAGACTGTTATGGGTACGCAAATCTGACCTATAGGATCTCCTAGACATGCTCATCTGCACAACCTGATCCACAGCCACAAAGTATCATCTGATACTCATCATACATCATCCTGATGTACAAATGATCATCCTGATCATCATCACTACAACATCTTGCTACATGTCATCTGGAGAAGCTCGTCATCCACGATCACCCTGATCATGCAATGCATCCATCTGATGCACACCAAGTATCTACCTGATACATATCATCATACACAGCGTATCCATCTGATACATAGATACATGATCCACACAATGTATCCATCAACATACATGATCTACCTGATCATACAATGTATCCACCTGATACATATACAGATACATGGTCCAAGCATCCAACATGATGCATATACAAAATACATACACATGATCCAACCGATCATATCCAGCATCCAACATGATGCGTACATACATATAAATGATCCAACTGATCATATCCAGCATCCACCATGATGCGTACATACATATAAATGATCCAACTGATCATATCCAGCATCCAACATGATGCGTACATACATATACATGATCCAACTGATCATATCCAACATCCAACATGATGCGTACATACATATACATATAAATGATCCAACTGATCATACAAGTCAGAAACTAGAACACCATCCTGATGCTCATCATCCAGCGCTTACATCGACATCCATGTGAAGGATCCTCCTTCCAACATGCTTGGAATGGCTTCAGCAAATGTGTCCATCACTTCTTCCTCGAAGTGTCCTCAATCTGAAGAACACCAAGCCTCTCCCTGAAGTACTCAAACTTCACCCTGGCTAGTGGCTTTGTTAGCACATCTGCAATCTGCTCGTCCATCGCAACATACAGGAGCTTCACAACTCCTCTCTGCACCATATCCCGGATATAGTGATATTTGATCTCTATGTGTTTTGACCTGAAATGAAACACTAGATTCTCGGACAGCTTCACACAACTCTGGTTATCACAGAAGATACCAGTAACATCCAATGGGAGATCAAATAACTCAGACAGTAGCTTCTGCAGCCATACTTCCTCACAACTAGCTGAACAGGCTGCAACATACTCTGCCTCAGCTGTACTCAATGCTACACAGGACTGCTTCCTGCTAAACCAAGAGATCACACCTGATCCCATACTGAAGCAACACCCAGATGTGCTCTTCCTATCTGTAGCACTGCCAGCCCAATCTGAATCAACATAACCCTATAGGTTAAACTTTTGATTCGCTTCATACTTGAGCCCATAATCCACTGTACCCTTCAGGTACCTCAGAACATGCTTTACAGCAACCAGGTGAACACTCCTTGGATTCGTCAGGAACTGGCTCAATGTGTTCACATCAAAGAAAATTTCCAGTCTCATGTTCGTCAGGTACATCAAGGACCCAATCATCTGACGATACATAGAGACATCAACCGGATCAGATGAAGCATCACATAGAAGCTTCAGATTTGATGCCATAGGTATGGCCATGGCCTTGCAATCCATCATCCCGAATCTTTTCAGGATATCTATTGTGTACTTCCCTTGACAAGGAAGATCCCACCTGCACTCTGCCACACCTCCATACCTAGGAAATAATGCATCATTCCCAAATATTTCATATCGAACTCAGCAACAAGCTTCCTCTTAGTATCTGCAATCAATATGTCATCTCCTGTTACAAATAAGTCATCCACATACAGGAGTAGAACCACAAGATTTCCTTCTTCAACCTTGGAGTAAAGGTTGGATTCCACTTTACTCTTGGTAAAGCCCAACCTAGATAGGAAACTGTCCATCCTACCATACCAGGTTCTGGGAGCTTGTTTCAAGCCATACAAGGCTTTCTTTAATCTGCACACATATGACTCCCTGTCATGTATTTCGAAACCGAGTGGTTGCTCCACATATACTTCTTATTCAACTACACCATTCAAGAAAGCATTCTTGACATCCATCTGGTGTATTTTCCATTTGATTGCTGTAGCCAGGGAAAGTACTGTTCTGATGGAAGTGTACCTGGCTACAGGTGCAAAAGTTTCTTCACAATCTATTCCCTCTTTCTGAGAGAAGCCACAAGCTACGATTCTTGCCTTGTATTTCTCCACACTGCCATCTGCAGCATGCTTGATTTTGTAAATCCATTTGGAAGTCACAACATACTTCTCTTTAGGTCTTGGGACAACATCCCAAACATCATTCTTCATTATTGATTGATATTCCTCAACCATGGCATCCTTCCATTCTTTCTTTTCCGCTGCTTCTTCATAACTGGAAGGATCTTTGTTCATAATGTCACAGAGTAAAGCAACATAGATAGTATGTGATCTGGTTCTCTTCTTTGCTATGTGTTCCTCTTCTGGAATGCTAAATCTCTCTGCATCTTGAATGAGCTCTCTAGCCCATGCAGGTTTCCTCTTGTGAGAGTTATCCTCACGGGGTGGATCTACAGGTTCTTGCTGATCTTCAAACTCACGAACAACTTATGGAATTGCTTCAGTCATGGTAGTGTCTTGAAATCTAGTTTCCTCAGGTTCTTCATAAACTTCGATCGGTGCCTTCCTTGATTTGATGAATGCTGAGTTCTCATAAAATGCCACATCCCTGCTGACATCAATCTTCTTGAACCATGGAAAGTATATTCTGTAAGCCTTCTATCTTTCACTGTAACCTACAAAGATACCCTTCTTTCCTGGAGGATCTAGTTTGGTCCTCTTTTCCTTTGGGACATGAGTGAATACTGAACAACCAAATATTCTGAGATGGCTGACTTCAGGTTTCTTACCAGAAAATACCTCTTCTGGTGTCTTGTTGTCCAATATCTTGTGGGGTGTTCTGTTCTGCACATATACAACTGTTCTAGCTGCTTCTGCTCATAGATGCATAGGTAGATCCTAGTCATGGAGCATTGCTCTTGCTGCTTCTATGATTGTTCTGTTCTTCCTTTCTGCAACTCCATTCTGTTGTGGATTGTAAGGAGCAGTCAAATCCCTCTTAATCCCTGAATCACTGCAAAGCTTCCTGAAGTCACCTGAGGTGAATTCTCCACCATTGTCGGATCTAAATATTTTGATATTCTTGTCAGTTTGATTCTCCATCAAGTTTTTGAATTCCTTAAACTTATCAAACACCTCATCTTTGTTCTTCAAGAAGTATACCCAATTCTTCCTGGAGAAGTCATCAATAAATGAGACATAGTAAACATACCCACTTAGAGAACTGGATGACATAGGACCACATACATCTGAGTGGATGATTTCCATGATGTCTTTTTCCTTGCTTTCACTGCTTGGGAAAGCCTTCTTAATGTTCTTACATTTTTCACATCCTTTGCAAACACCTTCATGTTTGGTATTGATTTCAGGAAGACCCTCTACAGCCTTGCTTGCAATTGGAAGTGCTCTATAGTGCATATGAGCAAGTCTTCTATGCTAAAGTTCACTTGGCTCCATGGATTCATGTACCATGGCATGCTCAGGTTGTCCCTTTAATTTATACAAACCTCCCTCTTGCTCTCCAATCACTACTGCATCATCTATGTTCTTTCCCTTTGGCCACATTAGGACTTGGCCATCCACAAATGCAATCCTCATGTCTTTTGCATCCAATGCAGAGATGGAGAGTAAGTTCTTCATGACCCCAGGTACATAAAGAACTTCTTTCACCGTCAAAGATTTTCTAGAATCTAGGTTGTAGGAGGCTTCACCACTTCCTTTGATTGGGTATTGATAATCATCCCCAAGTTTCACCTTCTGGGGTGATTCATGTTCAGATAGATTCACAAAAGATTCCTTAAACCCAGTCATGTGTTTGGAAGCCCCACTATCAATCAACCAATCATTACAACCATGGGAGATGGTACCTGTGACAGTAGAGATCAGAACATACTCTTCTTCACTTGATGAGTTATCATCCCTTTCTGCCCTAGCCTTCTTCTTGGCCTCGACAGCATGAGCATGAAACCTTCTTTTGCTGCCCTTCTTATTGTTGTTGGAGTTGTTGTTGTCCTTCTTGTTCTTGGGACAATTTATGGCAATATGTCCTTTCTCATTATAGGTGAAGCATATTCTTCTTTCTTTGAAGTGATGTGAAGATTTCTTCGAGTGAGATGGATCTCTCTTGGACATCCCTTTCTTGGTGTGAGCTGTGAGAGCTTGATCTTCATTCCCCATCTTTTCTTTTCATGCCACAAGCCTTGCTTCTTCTTGTGAGCATTCTTACCGTAGTCTACTGAAGGAAATCACCTTCTTTCTTGCACAGATTCCTTGAATGAAGGAGTCCCATGACCTAGGTAAGCCATTGAGAGTGGTCATGACAACTTCACCATTCTCTACCATTTCATCCACTGCTTCTAGTTGTTCCTTGATCTGGGAGACTCTTGAAAAATAAGATTGAATGGTTTCTCCATTCTGAAACTTTACCCCTTTCAATTAGTTCCACAGGGTCATCTTCCGATTTATGTTCTTCCCTTCAAATAGCTTGGTCAAAGAGTCAAACATCTCTTTGGGTGTCTTTAGAGAAGACACATGGGGTATGAGATGGTATTTGATAGAATCAACAATGATTCTTTTTGCCTTGACCAAGTTTTTCTTATGCAATACTTTAGCCTCTTCATCTTCTGGGATAGGGATGTCTTCTTTTATATATGAGTCCAACTCATTCTCTTCCAGGATTAACCCAATCCTATACTTCCAAGCTTGAAATTTATCAGCCCCTTCAAGCTTATCCTCAAGCTTGGTGTGGTGAGACATCTTAAAGAGTACTTCAAATGGAAATAGAAAAGATTTAGGTTTTACCACTTGAAATGTTGAAAACTGGATCTCGTCCTCGATTAGGGTTTTGTCAAAAAAACCCTAAAATTCAAAATGTGAATTTCAAATTTATGAAAGGATAGAAAGATGCACCTTGATGAGCTGATCAGCCTGGTGCATTCAAAATTTGAGATCAGCAAAGCTTTACCCTTCAGATTTGTCTTTTTGTCCTCCCGGGTTCACTAGGGAGAGCCCTGAATTAGGGTTTGAGTTTCCCAGAGATCTACCCAGCCAAAAATCTCGATCTAAAGCTCTAAACTTCGATTTTTGCAAGGAGCTTCCAGCTATGTTTTCAGATTTCAGAAAATCCTATTTTTTTGGAAAGCCTAATTTTTAGGGCCAAATCTCAAAAAGCTCAGAATTGAATTCTGATTGAACAGATAGATGCGCCTTGATGAGTAGAGTCAATCTACTATAATTCTTTTCCAAAATCTGTGGAGAGAAACCCAATAAACAAGAAACTCAATTTTTCGTCACTGTAAAATGTCTTCTTCTCAGGTTAGCTCTGATACCATGTTAAATTTTGTGCATTAATTCACAATACTCTAGGATCTTTACTGAGAGAATAACATATACAGTATATCAATGCATGACAATCACAATAAGTATGACAAGCATCACAAGAATCAAAAGCATAAGAGACAAGAGACCCAGAGTTTCCGTGGGGAAAACCCTAAGGTGAAAAACCCCACAAATTCCTTAGAGATAGAGAGAGCAATGGCTCAACCAAAGTACAACCAAAATACACTGAGATAGTCTCCTAGTAGCAGATAATCCTCCTCCTCACTAGTGCGCCACTTTCTGAGTGAGAGAGATGTACTTTTTCGAATGATCTAAATAGAGACCACCTGATCTCTATTTATACTAACCTGTTTGCCCAGTGACCTTATGGGGTCGACTTGTCTAGCTAGGTACATCCACATTATAATATATATTTCAGGGCCTACCCCACACATGGTGGTCTAATAACCCATCAGCAAGTACACACACTTGCGACACTTGTCAATCCACATGACGACACTTCCTTATAGAGGAATGACACATCTCTTATAAGGGTACAATAAATATATATATATAATACACAAATGAAATACATTCCGAAGTTACATATACATCAACATTTTGGAGGTTTCTTTGAAGGTAGCCCTGGAACCTATAACTGCACGGTTCAAGCAGTTGCATAACAAAGTATTGGAAGAAATGAATGCTGCAAGGTCGCAAGAGTATTTCGACCTGAATCAGCTTCCCGTATGCGTAGAATTTGCTAAGATTTTTATTGAGACAGAGGAGATTATCAAGAGCTTCGCCTTGTTAAAAAAAAATAAGAAAGAAATTGGATTCGTTCATCATTTGTGTCCGCATATTTTGCAAGAACAGAGTCAGACGACTCCTCCACAATGTTGACGGACTGCGTTCCTTCCAGAGAAATTGTAAAAGTCGTTCAAAATACTGTGCCCGGAGACATTCGAACCCTGGTCATTGCAACCCTAACCCTGGCCACTATAGCTGGGATTTTAAAAGAACCCAACCATGTAATGGGGGTTGAAAATGAAGAATTTATGAGATGATATGCATTAGAGCAGTCGATGGAGGCATGCATCGGAGTCTTTGGCAAGCACAGAGAAGGTATTGTGAAGGCATTGGTCTTAAAGCATTCAATTTGCTATTTATTTTAGCAAAACTACAAGTATTTGACGAAGACAAGACTATCAAAGCTGCCTGATAGTAACTAGCAAGCCATATTAATATTAATAATATGGCTTATATACGCCGGTCGGAGTATATCAACCACATTTAAGCCATATTGATATATGCAAAGATGACGTATATAAACTATATTGAGAATATTTAATGAGTAACCATATTATTATTATTATTATAAATAACAAATATTAAAATATATAATAAGAATAATAAGAATGAAAAAAAATTATTATTGTGTATTGTAAACAATATATCGCAATGTAGCGTATGATTTTATAATAATAATAATAATTATTATTATTATAAAAAATCTTATTTTTATTAAAGTTGTCAATTCTCATTTTAAATTATTTTTATTTATTATTGTTATAATTATATTTTCAATTATTTTAATTTATAATTAATAATAATTAATTATTTAATAATAATATTATTAATTATTATTATTATTATTACTATTATTTTCTCATTTTCTTTTATAATTATATATTTTTATTTATAATTACTTTTACTATTAAAAATTATTTAAAAAATATAATAAAATAATAAATAATAAAATAAAATTAATATTATTATTATTATTATAAAATATTTTTTTAAAAAATAACAATAATAATAATTATTTAAAATAAGAATAACAATAATTATTATTATTATTATAAAATAGAATTTTTTAAATATTTTATAATAATAAAAATAATTATAAATAATACTAAAATATTATCATAATATTTTTTAATGAAAATAAGAAATTAATTAAAAAAAAATAATAATTAATTAATTATTAATTAAAATAATTGTAAATAAAAATAAGAAAATATAATTATAACAATAACAAATGAAAATAATTTATAATGAGGATTGGCAACTTTAATAATAATAATAGTAAGGTAACAAAATAGACCTTACCAGAAATATTTTGCTCCAATATGTTTTTGGATGACTTCTTCACCAAAGATAATAAACATTTGGTGCATAAACATGGCTACAATATGAGGGTATTGGATAACATTTTGAATTCTTGGCCATATATCGATTGAATTCTTGGCTTATAAGCCATATTGATTAATTAATATGGCTTGCTAGTTGACATGGGCGAGCTCGTTAGGTTTGGTGAATTATTATTATTATAATAATAATTAAAAATAATATTATGGCCACACAATTAATAATATTTATTAAATGATAATAAATATATTAATTAAATATAACGGTTGACCATGGTTGACTTTGGTTGACCATGCATAACTTTGGTTGACTATAGTTGAACATAGTTGACCATGGTTGAACATGGTTGACATTACTTCACCATGGTTGAACATGGTTGACATTACTTCACCATGGTTGGTTTTGGTTTACTATGGTTGTGTATGGTTTACCACCGTTGGGTATGGTTGACCATTGTTGTATTTGGTTGACCTTGATTGACCATGGGTGACTTTGGTTGACCATGGCCAACCAAGGTTGACTTTGGTTGACTCTGATTGACCATCGATTTCTATGGTTAGCCATGGTTAATCATGGTTGAATATGCTTGGTTATGGCTGACCATGGTTGACTTTGGTTGACAATGGTCAACCATGGTTGACTATGCATGAGAATGGTTGACCGTAACTGTCCATGGTTGACTATGTTTGACCATGGTTGACAATGCTTAACTATAGTTGACCATGGTTGACAATGCTTAACTATAGTTGACCATGGTTGACTTTGGTTAACCATGGTTGAATTTAGTTGACAATAGTTGACTTTAGTTGAACATGGTTGACTATGGTTATTCATGGTTGAATTTGATTGACCATAGCTGGATTTAGTTGACTATGGTTGACCATGATTAACCAAACCTAACCATGGTGGACTTTGGTTAACCATGGTTGAATTGTTTGACATTGGTTGATTATGGATGATGAAAGTTGACTTTGGGTAGCCAAAGTTGACTTATTCTGACCAAATTTAACCATGGTTGGCTAAGGTATACTTTGGTAGACCATGGTTGACTTTGGTTGAATTTTGGTTTATATTGGTTGACTTTGATTGACCATCGGTTTCTGTGGTTGGCCATGGTTAATCATGGTTGAATATGCTTAGATATGGCTAACCAGGGTTGACGTTGGTTGACTATGCATGAGAATGGTTGACCGTAATTGTCCATGGTTGACTATGTTTGACCATGGTTGACAATGGTTGACAATGCTTAACTATAGTTGACCATGGTTGAATTTGGTTAACCATGGTTCACTTTGGTTGGTTAACCATGGTTGAATTTAGTTAACAATAGTTGACTTCAATTGAACATGGTTGACTATGGTTATTCATGGTTGAATTTGATTGATCGCGACTGGCTTTCGTTGACTATGGTTGACCATGATCAACCATAGTTAACCATGGTGGACTTTGGTTAACCATGGTTGACTTGTTTGATGTTGGTTGATTATGGATGATAAAAGTTGACTTTGGGTAGCCAAAGTTGACTTATTCTGACCAAATTTAACCATGGTTGGCTAAGGTATACTTTGGTAGACCATGGGGTGTGTGCAAGAAGATGAGGGTCACTTTAGATGTAATGCTACTTTTTCAAAACTCGTTCCTGATACATAAAAACATAACGCGTTTCTGATATTTAGCACCTGCCATGGTAAGACCCGAGCCTAACATGTCACTGGATATGTAGGATAGGTAACCAAAACGCATACGCGTTATAGAACTACAAAACCCGTACGCGTTATGTAGTTACAAAACACGTATGCGTTATTGAAATCTAAAATCAATTTAAAAACACAGTCCTGACTGCCCCCGACTACCCGCGGTGCTCTTCACGCATCAGAAACGCAAAATAGAGGTTGGACGAGGACGGTTTGTGTGCCCTGGAGTATTGGTGGAGCTCGATTTAGTCGGAGGGGAGGCAAATTCATTGGTGGATTGTCATCTAATCAGGTAATTCATTCACCCATACCATTTTTTTATCATTTCTTAACCTAAACTACTATTTTTTTATTGTTTAAAACAACCTAGTTTTGTAATATTGATAAAATTGGGAATAACCCAATCTCTAATTAAATTCACATCTCCCTCAACTAAGATGAGTGAATAATTAAAATGAATCCCTTTTCAAAAACTCAAAAATTCCTAATCCAACCAAAAATTGAAAAAAATAGAACTCCCCTCTTTCTACAATGTATCCATCTAAGTCACCTGACATGAGGACATGGGACACGAGTGTCCCCACGGGACACGGTGACCCCCTGAATTAGGACACATTTTATATACATATATATATATATTTTTAAAATATATTAAAATTTAAAAATATAGACATATAGATCCAATAAAATTTAACATTTACAATTACAAATATTAAATAGAAATTACATTGACAATTACAAATATGAAATATTCAATAGAAATTAGATCATTCACAAATCACAACACATTTGTCATTCACAATCACAAATCACAACGAGACATTGAGACACATAGATGCATGTCAGAGACTCGAAACCATATTTCTCATTAAGTCATCAAAATCAAAATGTATTACATAGATGTCAGAATGCCACTGGGCACTGGCAAATGCCAAATAGACTAATAGTCTAATAGTCTAATAGTAAATACAAAAAAGGAGTGGATCAAGATGGAAGAATCCCACCTGTCAATGACTCAATAGTCCTCCTCCATGCCTGAATCAACAAACTCATCACTGCCCTGATCCTCCCCCTCCTCCTCCTCCTCTCTGCCAATCTGACTAACTGCATCTGCTGGTGTGGAGGATGACCCCTCCATACGATCACCCTCATCAAAAGTGACCGGCTCTAGCACTGGATCATTAAGATCCATGTTGGCTAATGCCAACTCAGTACTGTTTTCCAAACCCATCTCATCAAGAAAGACAACCCACATCCGTGTATTTCCCTTCGCCCACTCCTCCCTCTTCCTATAAATAAGACGAAGGTTGGAGTGCACATACACCATCGTCTCTGACCTGGACTGCTCAAGCCTGCTCTTCTTCACACTGTATAGGTTCCCATATGTGCTCCAATTCCTCTCACAACAAGAGGATGAAGTAACTTGAGAGAGGACCCTCAAGGCTATCATTTGTAGAAGAGGGCATGTTGCCCCATGAGTTGTCCACCAAACAAGGTGTTTCTTAACCCCCATGTCTCTAACCACCTCATATCCTCCAAATCTCCCAGTGCCACTAGAAAACTCATAAAATTCCTCCTCCACCACCTCAAGGTGGTCTCTATCCTGAAGTAGCCGTCTAAATGCTATCTTCCTCCCCTCTGAGATTTCTCCATCCATGTGAGGAAGGAATCTAGATGAGGGCCCCGACCCACCACTGAGCCAATCCTAAGTGTAGAACCCGTGGTTCAATGAGTGGACCAAGTAATGCAAAGGTGTGCAATTCTTATCCCACCTGGAGATAAGAATGCCCTGTATGATGGACCAAAAGTTCTCTGCCGATGTCTCATACTCAGCACACTCATTCTCCATAACAATGGTCCTCATGGACTCAATCATGGAATCCCACCTCTCATAAACATCTCCTAGGATGGGCTAGTCCATGTTTGCAAACCGCAACAAAGAAATGATTGGCTCCATGATCTTGATGCTAAGGACTACCCTATCCCACCAACCATCATCTAAAACCGTGTCCCACGTGACACGGGGACCCTATTGGACGTGTCCGGTTACTTAGGTATCCATCCACATGAAACCCAAATTTTCAACCCTCAAAGGCCATTTCCCATGATACTAATTAAATAATTTTCCTTGGTAATGGCCATAACAAGATGAAATGCATGCACAAGCGTGAATAGAAAAAATGCAAAAAAAATTAGTAACTTGGTTTCTCAAAATTTCATCACAATCATTTGTCCATGAACATAATCAAAATTTCATCAGAAGTGTATGTAGCTATACATTGCCTCTTAGTTAAGCACCCTTGACTAAATGCCAAAACACATTAACAAAGTGTCTCTCGGGCCTGCCCTATCCACACCCTCGATCAATCTACTCAACGCTCAGGGACCGTCGATTCAACTAAAAGACTTCATATAGAAAATCACTATGTTTTTTATGTAATTTTCTGAACTTGCCATACAATGTAGAGATCGATTTTGTAGAGAGAAGTTGTCTTTGTTTTGAGAAGTTGAAATTGTTGTTATTGTCATTCTAGTCACAATCTCTAGTTGATTATTCAATATCTTAATCATTGATAGTCATTTCAAGTACATATGTAATCATATTGGCAAGACAAACTCATACATATCCATTTCATTCCATGCCACTTTGTCCTCCCCTCCAACCACAAGGCGTAATATGTTGAAATCAATAAATTTAATGTTAGGTTATGAAGTTGATGGAAATATTGTTTTCTGCAATGGACGTAAAGGCCAAAACATGTCAAAATAATACTCCTAAATTCTAAGAAGTTTAAACCCAAGTTTGCATGGAAAAGTCACCAATGAGGGTTAAGAAGTGCCTTAAATTCTAGAAAGAAGTCGAACGAAACTTACCTTTTAATTGTTAAATGTTTAATTTTAAGTTTTAAATGTATGTAAGTGAATGCCATTAAATTGCTTACTTGAGTTTGATTTAATATATTTTCAATTTTGAAGAGACGTCATTATATACCATGTATATGTTTCTAATGATTTTCGTATCGATGTCTTTATTGCAGTTGCGGCTATGGACACCAATGCCGAGATACTGATTGAGCTTGCCCACTTGAGGGGCATTAGTGCAACTTTTAGTGGTGGTGACAGGATTCGCTGCTCGCTTGCATCAACCTTGGATGCAATTGTTGACAACATTTCACATTCTAGCAATGTACTATATGATATTACATCATATAGAGAAAGAAAAAGACAACAATATGCTGATGGGCTAGACTACAATGCAATAAAAAAATTGAAAATATCCAAAGAGATCATATTTGCATTGTTTAGGGACCCTCGGATGGGGGAAATCCCAAATGCAAACAGGCCGCATATCTCCATTGAGTGGTGCACATTTCAACCATTTGTTGATAACTGGATGGACAGATGGTACATGGTTTTTGATATGCCACCACACAACAACAGGAAAATTCCCTTGTATTTCCTTCGAAAGATGTACGCAGAGTTCGTGATACTAAAACACGTAAAATATTTTGACATCTTGCAGTTTCAGGGGATCGGTGGGGGGATGCCCCAAAACCGACCCAATGCGAGGCTTCGAGACCAGGATGGCCCTATCCCTGCACCTCGCAGGCAGTTGCCTGGGCTAGATGTCCCACCTGCACATCTTATTATTCCACAGACATGGGATGCATTTTTTAGTTTGGCATGATCGGTTGTTCGCCATGGCACTATGGTTCAGCATATGGTTGAGGAAGGGACATTTGTCCCTGGTGTGGTACATACACTAGCTTGTCACCATGTAGGACCATCAACTAGTGCAGGACCATCAGGACCATCCACTAGTGCAGGACCATCGACACATCCCCATCCTAGTACAGATCCTCACGAGTGCACATCATGTGGTCGTCCCTGCTATGGTCTTGCCTCAGATGTTGCCTTCAGTGGGTTTTTGAGAGAGGTATGTTGATGGTTTATTGTAATAAATTATTCATTTATTTTCATCTTTGTACACATATATATAGTTTGAGCTAATATATTAATTTTATGAACTTGTAGTTGATGCTTTATGCCAGTAGCGACACCCCAGAGCCAGATGTTCCAGACTCTACAGGGGGGAATGTTGCTACCCATTTGGTAGGCCCATCTTATATAGAACCTATTGTCGTATCTCACACCGAGGTAAACATTTTAAAATTTCAGTTTTTTAATACTTGTTAATTTGTTAATTTTCATATACTTTACATTTTAGTTCACTAATGCTATCTACGGTCTAATATTTACAATTATTAAACTTGCAGATGGCAGATCCTTCACCAGGGCAACGTAATATGGAGGTAGCACCCATGGTCATACCGTACCATGAAACATCTGAGCTCTAGGTAAACAATTAAAAATGACATTTTTTAAATACATGTTTGTTTGTT
The DNA here is from genome assembly GCA_027924585.1 of Larix kaempferi. Lineage (NCBI taxonomy): Eukaryota > Viridiplantae > Streptophyta > Pinopsida > Pinales > Pinaceae > Larix > Larix kaempferi. The sequence continues at coordinate 1,178,608 of BSBM01000406.1, forward strand.
GAATCATGCATGTCTAACTACATGAACAGTTGCTGACTGTAGGCACCATCCGAGACATCTGGACCATTGCTTGGATTTGTATCTCCCTCTAGGCCATTCGTGAACAAGGGACGTGTGTATGTGAGGCGTTCTACTCCTAGAAAGACTCTAGTTGCCCACAACCATGGGCTTACTCACACCATGGTAATGTATATCCTTCGATGATATTTGTTGTTTAACTTGAAATCCAGTGCATAAATCGTTTTTGTTAATGTTTGAATTGCATGTTTACTACATCATGAACCCGATTTGTTTACTGAAAACCTTGCATCGATGGTTGATGCAGCAGTCAGTGCCGCATCTGCAATGGCAACTGATCACACATAGGTATGTAACTATTTCAACATTATCTTTACATAGTTTATTATTGTTGTCTATTGTTTATTCATGAATTTCTAACTATTTCAACATTTTTTCATTGTAGCCACCACCAGCAGGAGCAATTCCTGGCCCCCCTGGTTTGACCATCCTGGATGTTCAACCAACGGCTCCATCTGCTACACAAGCAATGCAATCTCCTTTGTCAGTTGAGGTGAGATGTCCTTCAGTGACCAAGTGTTTCATGCACTTTCCATGCACTAGTTGATAATTGTTGAGCTAATATATTAGTGTACATAGTTAGTTGAATTTAACAATTGATATTTAATTTGCAGGATCCAGAGATGCACATTGATCCTAGAGTTGTGCCTAGAGGATCAACGTTGGGAAAGAACAAGAGGAAACTTGAGTTTTGATGTGTCTTATGGGATATATGTACATTTGGATACATGTACATGTGGCTTTGATAGTTTTGGACACGTGTTTTTGGATACTTTTGTATATATATGTACTTTTCAATACATTCACTTTTGGAGACATGTACATTGACTTTATTGTGCATGTACTTTTGGAGACATGTACATTGACTTCATTGGATACATGTACTTTTGGATATGCATGTACTTTTGGAGACACATGCACTTTTGGATACTTTTGGATATATATGTATTTTTGGATACATGTACTTTTGGAGACATGCACATTGACATTTCACTTATAAATGAATGATACATTTCACTTTGTATTTGTTCTTCGGTTTCCACGTGTTCTTGTGTCAATCTAATGTGTTGATTTGTGTGGATTATCTATTACTCATGAATGCGCTATGTCAAAATAACAAACTATTATATTTAAAGGTTTCAACGAACTCACTACATGCGTGCACTAATTGGTATCTAATTAAAATTTGTGATTTTGGATAATCATTACAAGTTATGTCAAAGTTCTTGCTCATGTAATTGAATCAAACTAAATGCAATACAATGTTTTTCAAGGTTTCAACGAACTCACTCATGCACATTAATTGGATAGGTGTAATTAAAATTTGTGAGTTTGGATGATTAAATTACAAGTTAAGTCAATGTTCAAGTGTAATTTAATAAAACTAAGTGCAATACATGCTACACATTTCATCAACGCCCAATATTTGATTGTACAATTAGATTCAACACTACATATGATGAATTCCCCGGTTATGTGCATTCCCCATCACCACAATGATCAATTCAATATAGTTTGTTTTTGTTGTTCCTCAATTACAACCTCTTCAATAATAAGCAAATGGGAGTTAAATCATAAATTGTTTGGGCTCTTTGATTCTCTTGTACACTTGTGTATATCCACCATCACCATGAAATGGTCTTGAAGCTTGATATATTATCTTGTGTGCTCCTCAAATATAGGCAAAATGAATCTTTCAAAAACCTTATCTTTGGTGTTATTCAATTGGAGATTCTTCAAGCTTGTTGATTATCTTCTTCAAATATGGCCATATAACCCAACACCACACTGAGCAACCATGAAATATGTCCCCAATGCTGCACTTGCATAAAAAAAATAATGACGGAGTTGGTGTAGAGTGTGAGAATTTCCAATGGCGGGCTCGTGCTGTTCGAAAAATCACGAGAGTGTTGTTTTGGCTCGGACAGAGTGTAATTTCTCTCGGACAGGGATAGTCCACTGTTTATGGAGTTACAAAATGCGCACGCGTTATATAAAGCAAAAATGCGTGCACGATATGTAGTGCAAAAACGCGTACGCGATATTGTCAAGCACAATAAATAGGTTAGGTGCACGGCTAGGGCAACTAACAAAATAAAAAGAAAACTAATAATTTATATGGTTACATACAAAACAAATGTTTTTAGTGTGGGGACAAATGTTTTGTATGGTTTAATATCCCCTGGCTCTTTCCCAATAATCCCTAGACACCCCCTATCTCTTTCTAAATATCTATCCATCATTCTCCCTACATCCCTCCCTACATGTTTCTTTCATGTTTCTTTCTCTCCCTTACTCCAGCCATGTCCCTACCACCCCACTCTCCATCTCTCCACCTTCTCTTTATCTTCATCATTATCCCTCCCTATAGCACTCTCTCCCTTCTTCTCCCTTAATCACTAACCCTCTACACCTTTATCCCTTCCCCCTGCCCTCTTTGTCTTACCTTGTTCCTAGAGCCCCTCCCCCATAAAGGTCTTTAGACCCTCTTCTAAACATTAATCTCTAAGTGCATAAGTGCACAAGATGATGAGGAGGAGGAGGGTGATGACAATGAAGATAATCATGATGCAAATGAAGATGACAAAGATGATGATGAGGAGGAGGGTGATGACAATGAAGATGATCATGATGTAGATGAAGATGATAAAGATGATGAGGAGGAGGGTGATGACAGTGAAGATGATCATGATGTAGATGAAGATGATAAAGATGATGATGTTGATGAAGATGATGGTGATAATGATGAAGATGTTGATGATGATGGTGATGGTGATGTTCGGATGATGATGATGATGATGATGATGATGAAGATGATGGTGACATGATGGAGATGTTGATCTGATGAGGAAGATGATGATGATAATGGTGATGATGATGAAGATGTTGATGATGATGATGATGGTGATGAAGATGATGATGATGAAGAAGATGATGATGATGGAGATGTTGTGTTGATGGGGAACCTAGAGATGACAATGATGATGAAGATGGTGATGGTGATGACGATGAAGATTTTGATGATGATGCTGATGGTGATGATGATGAAGATGTTGACGATGATGGTGATGGTGATGTTCACAAGATCATGATGGTGATGATGGTGATGATGATGGAGAAGATGACGATGATGGATATGTTGATGAGGAACCTACAGATGCCAATAATGATGATGATTATGGTGATGAAGATGATGATGATGGAGATGTTGATGAGGAACCTACAGATGCCAATGATGATGGTGATGACGATGAAGATGTTGATGATGATGGTGCTGGTAATGAAGATGAAGATGTTGATGATCCATCCATTTTTTATCCACTCGGTGTCATTTCAGATCCATCCATTTTTTATCCACTCGGCGTCGTTTCAGATCCATCTATTGTCGATCCCTTCCACGTCGTTGCAGATCTATCTGTTTCTGATTCCTTCCGCGTCGTTGCAGATCCATTCCTGAAATTTAAAAAAAAAAGTACAAAAGTATAAAATTCCATTTTTCACCATATCTCCCCTGTTTTAACTCTATTTCCCTTGAAACTCTCTAGACACCCCTACCCTCTCATTCTGCATATTTAATTCCTGAAGACCCTATCCCAAATTTTACTTCCCAAAGTCAGAAAAATCACATTTGTCTATTTTTAGGGTTTGTCATAACTTCTTCAATTTTCACCCACTTGCCTCCGACTTTTTCCACTATGTTCATTCTCTATTTGTGCTTATTTGTCCCTCTTTGACAATTTTTCTCATTCTTTCACCCCGCTTCTGAAATCTTCATTTTTTGCTTCCCTGTCCATCAGAAAGTGTTCAAAACCTAGTCAAACCCCAATTACCCATCCAAGTTTTTCCCAAATCCAAATTTCCCTTTACTAAATAAGCTTTTGTTTGTGTTTTTCTATCCATTCCCTATAAAAAATAAAAAAATAAAAAATAAAAACTCTTGGTTATGTTTGTCACCCACGCAGGAACAAAAACCATGGAGGAAGCACTTGCAGCCATCCAAACCAAACTCCAAAATCTGGATGAAAAATTTCTCAGCCTCCATCTTTAGCATTCCGCCATGAATAATAATCGACAGCAAGAATATTCTGCAGCCAATGGGTTCTCTTCTTCCAGCACTTTCCGTGGTCCGAAGCTTGAATTTCCTCACTTCAATGGTACTGATCCAACTGGATGGATCTATCGTGCAGAACAGTATTTCAGTCTGCATAATACTTTTGATGTCCAAAATGTTCCACTTGCATCCTTTCATTTGGAACAGGAAGCCCTTCAATGGCACCGTTGGTACATCAAGACTCAAGACGAGCCAAAATGGATAGATTTTTTCCAACTCCTTTTGCAATGATTTGGTCCTAGTGCTTTTGATGACTTCACCGGAGCACTCACTAAACTTTGTCAAATTGGCACTATGAGAGAGTATCAGATAGAATTTGAGAAACTAGCCAACCACACAGAAGGATTGTCTGATGACTTCTACAGGAGTTGTTTTATCAGTGGTCTTAAGGATGAAATCCACCCAGAGGTCAAAATGTTCTGTCCCAACACAATGATGGAAGCCCTGAGATTGGCTAAGTTGGCAGAAAACAAGATTGCCACCCAACAACGCTCCAAACCCACTTTTGTTCCCTTCCGAAATATGGGTTCTCAACGACCTCCCATCCCACTAGCTCCTCGACCAACTCCTATCAAGCATTTATCTAAAACAAAGATGCAGGCATGCAGAGAAAAAGGGCTTTGTTATAATTGTTATGAAAAATTCACTAGGGAACATAGATGTGTTCAACAAAAGCTCTATCTCTTGTATGTGGATTCTCCGCCCGCCTATGAAGTTGGTGAAGAAGCTCCAGATACACCGGATGATCAGGTCAACGTTAAGGAGCTGCCTATTGATGTCCCATCTCAGGAAGACAACCCAGATATATCTCTCCATGCTTTATCCAGCGTCACCACCCCCCAAATAATGTGGGTCAGGGGTTACTTCAAGAAGCTTCCTCTTACAATACTCATTGATTCTGGTAATACTCATAACTTCATTGACCCTCGGATCGCCAAACATGCTGATTGTTTTGTCCATCCTTGCTCCAACTTTGAAATCATGGTTGCCAATGGGGGAACCTTACCTTGCAAGGGAAAGTGTCACAATGTGCGTATCTCTCTGGAATATTATAACCTGCGCTCTAACATGTTTGCCTTGTCCTTAGGCGAATGTGATGTGGTTTTGGGCATTCAATGGTTATGCACACTTGGCCCCATCTTATGGGATTTTGCTGAACTTTGGATGCAGTTTTCAGTCAATGGGACACAACACAAATTTATGGGCTTACAACCGGGGTCTCTCTGCATCATTAGTTCACATCGCCTGGAAAAGATCCTTAAGAAGAATTCACATGGTGGCATCGCTCAGCTTCAGTCTATCCAGATTCACCCACCAATGGTATCCACTACTTCCTTGGATAGATATGCAGGTGTCTTTGTTGCACTAGTGGGCTTACCGCCTTCAAGAGACCTTTCTGGTAATCATTTAGCCGCCTCTACATCTCAGAAGGAAATGATGGCTATTTTTCCTGCAATACAGAAATGGCAGCCATCCCTACTAGGAAATTATTTCTGCATCAAGACTGATCTCCAGAGTCTGGAACATTTTTCAGAACAACGGACCTCCTCACCAGCACACCGGAAATGGGTTATCCAACTCATGGGTTATGACCATGCGATCACTTACAAGAAGGGTAAGGATAATATGGTGGCAGATGCTCCTTTTCGCCAATTTGATGACCCAGTTTCTCTTACAGCTATTTCTCTGCTTGTTCCAAATTGATTGCAATCTGTTCAACAGGGATATCTCTTCTATGAATGCCATGTTTCTTCATCGACAGGGCACTATGGGTTCCTCAAAACCTATGACCGGGAGAAATGTAACTTCTTTTGGCAGGGACTGAAAATGAAAATTCACGAGAAATGGTGGTTGAGTGTGATACTTGCCAGGTCAACAAGGGTGAAACGACACTCCTTTCGGGACTGCTCGAACCCTTGCCCATCCCTACACAAATGTGGACAACAATTTCTATGGATTTCCTAGAAGCGCTTTAGTGGTACAATACCACATCTAAAAGGACACCATATGAAGCAGTTTATGGACAGGAACCGCCAGTTCTTCTTCCATACACGCTCAACAGCTCCCTAGTTTAGGAAATTGATTCGGTCCTTCGAAACTGCGATTAGATTCTTCTCATTCTGCAGGACAATCTTCACATGGAAAGAATTCGACTGAAACAACAAGCCAATCAACACCGTTTTGAGCGCACTTTTCTCGCAGCTGATATGGTCCTTCTTCATCTATAGCCTTCCAAGCAATCCTCCCTAAAACTCAAAAGGCGTCAGTGGCCCGGAATGCAACCCAAGGATGCTACAGGAGAACCACTCCTTCAGATTTTGCATCAATTTCCACATCTAAATCTTTGAGGACAAAGCTTTTTCTAAGGGAGAGGGGATGTTAGGAACCCATGTCAACCCTTCTATTTACTTTGTTAGTATATTGTTGTTGGACGCATATGCTTTGTAAGTCGTATTGTAGTATCTGTTGATCCATAGTTTGTATTATTGTTGTTGGATGCATATGCTTTGTAAGTCGTCCCGTAGTAATTGTTGATCCATATTTTGTATTGGCCCATGGTTTGTATTGACACATGGTATTGACCCATGGTATTGGCACCTAGACTTAGTATATAATTTTGTGTTGAGACCAATGAAGATACTGTGAAGTTATTTGTATTGAGCTTTCTCAAAGGAGGTTGCCCCCTCGAAGTGGCCTGCGATCAATATAAAAGTGATTTAGAGTTCTGTTATTTCTGTTATTTCGTGTGTTTTCATTAATTAATTATTGTAGGTTCTTCACATGATGAAGATTATGATGATGAAGAAGATGATGATCATGGAGATGTTGATGTTGATGGGGAACCTAGAGATGATAATGATGATGAAGATGGTGATGGTGATGGTGATGGTGATGACGATGAAGATTTTGATAATGATGGTGATGGTGATGATGATGAAGATGTTGATGATGATGGTGATGGTGATGTTTAGATGATGATCATGATGATGTTCAGAAGATGATGATGATGATGATGGAGATGTTGATTTGATGAGGAATATGATGATGGTGATGATGATGAAGATGTTGATGATGACGATGATGGTCATGAAGATGATGATGATGAAGAATATGATGTTGATGGAGATGTTGATGGAGAACCTAGAGATGAAAATGATGATGAAGATGTTGATGATGATGATGATGATGGTGATGATGATGATGGTGATGATGATGAAGATGTTGATGATGATAGTGTCGGTGATGAAGATGATGATGATGATGATGAAAATGATGATGATGATGGAGATGTTGATGAGGAAGGGGGAGATGACAATGATGATGAGGATGTTTATGGTGATGAAGATGTTCATGATGATGGTGATGGTGATGAAGATGATGATGAAGATGATAAGGATGAAGAAGATGATGATGATGGAGATGTTGATGAGGAACCTAGAGATGACAATGATGATGAATATGTTGATGATGATGATGAGGGTGATGATGATGAAGATGGTGATGGTGATGAAGATGATGACTAGGAGGGTATCCAACTTATGTATATATTCGCAAATATCCAAGTCCCTATAGAACTATCTCCCTTCGTTTTCCCTTAATCACAAACCCTATGTGCCTTTATCCCTCCCCCCTGCCCTCTCTATCTCACCTTGTATCCCTCCCTCCCTATCTCTTTCTCTAGATATGTCCCTGGTTATGTCCCTCACTCCCTTTACCTCCCTCCCTCTATGTCGCTTTCTCTCCCTTACACCATCTTCATCCCTGCCACCCCACTGATTCCTCCTTCCCTATCACACACACACACACACACACACACACAACCTCCCACTTTCTTTGTCGCTCACAACTCCCTCTAGCCTCTCTCTCCCCAACCATCAATCTCTCTCTCTGTCTCTCTCTCTCAAACACACACACATACACACACATTATGTCCCTTTCCATTCTCAAACCCATCCCCCCTCCATCCATATCTATCTCCACCTTTCTCCCTCCATCCCTCATCCTACCTTCTCTCCCTCCCTCTCTCATCGCCTGTCTCTCTCTCACCTTCTATCCCTCCCTCATGTTATCTTTCCCTCAACCTATCTCAATATCTCCATCACTCCCTCTCTCTCACACACTTTATGTCCCTTCCCCCTCCTCTCATATTCTCTCTCTCTCTCTCTCTCTCTCTCTCTCTCTCTCTCCATCGCCACCACTCTCTGCATGTCTCCCACAAACACTTTCTGTCCCTCCCTTCCTATCTCTTTATTTCGTTCTATCCCCATCTATCTCTCACTCCCTCCAAATCCATTCCTCCCCATTGTCCCTCTCCCTCCCTCGCTCTATGCCCCCCCCCCCCCCCCTTGTATTCTTTATTTCTCTCTCACATCCCCCTTGCCTCCATCCATTCCCCCTTTTCACTCAAGTCTCACTTTCAACTTCTAACCCTATACCTCTTCAGAACCTATTCTACTCCTAGTAGTGCTCTCAAGCTCCACTTCCCTTCACCCCCTGTAGCCCATCATGTTCTCATTCCCTTCATCTCTCCCCACTCAAGCTTCCAACATCTTTCTAAGCCCTTGACCCTTTCCCACCTCTATTAAATATTAACCATAGATTCCCTTGACCCTTCCCCACCTGTTTTGAAATATTAAACAAAAATTCCCTTGAGTCTTCCACACCCCCTCTTTCTCAAGTATTAAACATGTATTTTATGATTTACATAACGCGAGCGTGTTTTTTAACTATATAACGCATACACGTTATGTAGTTATATAACGCAAGTGCGTTATGTACATCTAAAAGTGCGGCAATATTTTTGAATTTAAACAGAACGCGCTCGTGTTTTGTAGAGCCTAAGCCAGGCCGAGTCACATGCTCACATGTCAACAATAATCCTATGTGTATGCTTTGGAGTTTGCTTCGGTAATTCCAAACCTATGCTATGTTAATGAAAAACCAAAGCTAATTGGGTATTTCTTCCAGTTTCTGGAGAAGCCTGTGCTTAGCCACTCATTACAATATGCTACACAGAGTCATTTTTGACGAAATCTTAGACACAAATAACATTTTTTTCTGCAAATTCCAAATATGTAACTTTTATTTTGAAATATTAATTTTTCCTATTTTCTTTCAATTTCTTTCTGTCCTACCTCCTTAACTCGTGAAACACACTGTTAGTGTTTCTTCCATAACCTTTTCAATTCTCAATCATTTCAAAAAAAAATTGTATGGTGCACAAGAAAACACTAACCTCCACGTTCTATGAAAAACCCATTTCAAGATTTTTGCATTAAGACCTTCAAAGGCTCTACCCACAAAAGAGGTACTATTTTCAAGGTTTGATCACTTAGACAATTATAAAATTACTAATTTAATTTTTGAAAAATAATGGCGCACAAGTGCTATGTGTTCTCTACATGCATGCCGATTTTTGTAGCTTGATTCCATCATTTAGGCCCTCAAAGGCTCTACCCACGAAAACATATACCTTATCATTTGCTTGAAAAATAGAAAGTGTCTGTTAGGAAAAATGAAACTTGACATAGTTATGCAAATTTTCAATACATAAAAGTTATATATTCGGAAACGTGATTCAATTTCCTACATTTCATCTTTTTTACTTAATGCAAGATATTTTGCGTAAGTAGCTCCAAAAATCCAAGTAAGTTGAGGGATGCCTGCTTTTTCAGTTTTCTATTGCATCTAACGCGCCAAAAGTGACCCTCATTAGCTTGCACTGACCCCATGGTTGACTTTGGTTGACTTTTGGTTTATATTGGTTTATCATCATTGACTATGGTTAACTTTTAGTTGACTTTGTTTGAATAAGGTTGACCATCATTCACTTTGGATGACTATGGTTCACTATGGTTCAACATGGCTGACCATGGTTGACTCTGATTTACAATGGTTTACTATTGTTGACCATGGTTGACTTTGGTTGACCATGGTTGACTTTACTTTACCATGGTTGATTTTGGTTGATTATGGTTCACGATGGTTAACCATGGTTCACTTTGGTTGAGTAGAGTTAACTTTTGTTTAGCTTTCGTTGATTATTGTTGATTGTGGTTGACTAAAATGGACTTTGGTTGACCATGGTTGACTTTAGTTGATCATGGTTGAATTCGGATGACCATGGTTAAATTTGGTTGACTTAGGATTACCATGGTTGGCTATGGTTGGTTATTGCTGACCATGGTTGACTTTGGCTGACCATGGTTTATTATAGTTGAGCATGGTTGACTATAAATAACTATGGTTATCCATGGTTGACTATGGTTCACCATGGTTGACTTTCGTTTACAATGCTTGACCATGCTTGACTTTGGTTTATGATGGTTGACTTTTGGTTTACCATGGTTAACTTTGCTTGACCTTTCATTAATTATGGTTGACCATGGTTAAGTTTTGTTAACCGTGGTTGACTTTGCTTGTCCATGGTTGGTTTTGGTTGACTTGTCTATGGTTACGATGGTCGATTATGGTTGACCATGGTTCGCTTTGGTTGACTATTCTTGACTATGGTTGACAATGGTTGACTTTAGTTTACCATCGTCAACCATTGGTTGACTACGGTTGAGAATGGTTTACTGTGGTAGTCCATCGTTGACTATGTTTGACCATGGTTGACTTTGGTTGAATATGGCTAACTATGGTTAGCCTTTGTTAACCATTGTTGACTTTGCTTGACCATATTGATTTTGGTTAACCATGGTTTACTTTAGTTGACTATGGTTGACTTTAATTGAAGTGGTTGATTCTAGTCGACTTTGGTTGACTATGGTTGAGCATGGTTGACTATAGGTGACTTTGGTTTACCATGATTGACATTAGTTGAATTTGTTTGACCTTTACTTGACTTTGGTTGACCATGGTTGACTTTGATTGACTAAAGTTGACTTTCATTGTGTTTTGGTTTACCATGGTTGAATTTGGTTGATCATGACTGAATTTCGCTGACCATGACTTGCTTTGGTTGAATTTGGTTTACCATGGTTGACGTTAGTTGAGTTTCACTGGCCTTTAGTTTACCATGGTTGACCTTTACTTTACCATGGTTGACATTAGTTGACTTTGGTTGACCTTTAGTTGACTTTGGTCAACCATGGTTAGCCATGGTCAACTATGGTTGACTTTAATTGATCATGGTTGAATTTGGTTAGCTATGGTTGACCATAGTTGTGCATGGTTGACTTTGGTTGACCATGGGTGCAATTGGTTAAGCACGACTGATTTTGGTTCACTTTTGGTTGACCATTGTTGATTATGGTTGTTCATGGTTGACCATGGTCAATGAAGGTTGACCATGGTTGACTATGTTTATTCATGATTTACTATGTTAATATTTCCTATTATTATTATTATTATTTGTTGACTATAGTTCAGTATGGTTGAGCATGGTTCACTAATACACTTGATACTTAGTAAAATTATACAATGACACATTTGAAATTAAAAAAGTTTAATAATATTTATTAAAGTTATTGATATTAGTATTAACATTAATTTATTAATATTTTCAAACATTAATATTAATATTAGTGCTAATAACAACATTGTCAAACTTTGACATTAATATTAATATTATTAATAATTTTGAAATTAAATAGACTCGTTACTTATGCAATAATTGATTAATTTGGTTAATTATGTTTGACTCTAATAATATCAATGTTTATGTTTATATTGATACTTATTAATGTTTATGGTAATTTTAATATAATAACGTTAATGCTAATATAATATTGTTAATGTTTATATTGATTCAATATTAATGTTTATGTTAATGTTAATATAATAACGTTAATGTTAATATAATATAATAATTTAATATTAAAAGTATGGTTCACTAATACACTTGATACTTAGTAAAATTATACAGTGACACATTGGAATACATGTACATGGACTATATTCACCCAAGTGATTGAACTTAAAAATTTAATAATATTTATTAAAGTTATTGATATTAATATTAACATTAATTTATTAATATTTTCAGACGTTAATATTAATATTGGTACTAATGACAATATTGTCAATCTTTGACATTAATATTAATATTTTTAAAATTAAATATACTAGTTATTTATGCAATAATTAATTAATTTGGTTAATTACGTTTGATTCTAATAATATCAATGTTAATGTTAATGTTTATGTTTATGTTAATATAATAACATTAATGTTAATATAATATTGTTAATGTTTGCACACCATGTAAAAATAAAAGTTTCATAAAAAGAGTTTTTATTATTAAGTAATTATAACATTTTATTTGAGATTTAATTAATTAACCTATGTCGCAACTTGCATGTGATGGGGTATTAGACCACCAAGTGTGGGGTCGATCCTGATTAGCATTACCATGGGTTATTAGACTGAGTTAGACAAGTCAGCCCTGCTAGTTTATTAGGCAGGTCAGGTCATGTATAAATAGAGTGAGGGAGGCACTCTAGTTGATCATCTCATTATTCACTTCTACACTACTCGAAAAGTGGTGCACTAGTGGAGGAGGAGGTTCAGCTGCTAGGAGGTGTCACGTCCCCTCCCATCCTACCAGCTAGATGGAGAGGATCGTGAGGTTAAACCAGGCATCTAGCCCCCATACATTAAAAAACGAACATTCAATTTAAAAGAGGATGAACATATGCAAGTGCATAACCATTTGAAAACACAGCGGAAGTAAATTCGTTTAACACATCCACATACATTCAGATATCCATCAATTAAATAATTGTAAGAATATACAGGAGAATACTTATCTTATGCGAAAGTAGTCCCACGCAACTGGCTATGCAACTGCAACGTTCCACCCAACCGTAGGCCAGTGTGCTCCTCAATCTCTCAGCACCACTGCCACCCCCCGAGATGGGCATGATCTCTACAAGGAACTAGGGAACCGCAGACTCACACATAGCCAAGCATACACCAAGATGAGCCAAGACAATCTGCAATTGGGTTTATCAGGCTGCTAGGACATGGAAGGGAAGAATTGTTAAGCTAGTGAGCTCCAGCACAGAGCCAGGGATAACCTTGCAAGATCTATCTAGCTTGGCACCCACATTACCTACACACCCAGCACAAGGAAGTATTCTTTTCACTGCTGTGCAGTCCCTCAAGCCATACCTTCCCTATCTAGTGCTCTCAGGGTATGCATAGAAGAGTAACCAAAGCCCTCTTGATCTTCTTGAGAGGTTGTCTCCCCCACTAGGTTTATCAAGCCACTTCTGTCCACTACCACTCCAAAACATCAATTCACAGGTTCAAACCAAAAATGAGGATGCACACAACAGCAGAACATGATTATGGGGCAGGATAAAACGTTTTTACAGTGAGAGGCATGAGATGGGGTTTCAGCTAACTCAGGAAAACGTCGGAACCCACAAACACGAAATGGAAAGTTGGTGAACAACCCAGGAAGCCAAATCCGTTTTTAGAAAAATGTCCTTGGACATTCAGGGGCAAAAACGACCTCCCTACAGTCCCCAAAACGTGGCCCTTCTCTCCAAGGCTACTGCATATGCAAAAACGAGCTCCCAGGCATGGAAAAATGCAGGATTTGGATGAAAAACGTGTAGGGAAAGACCCAGCTAGCTCCAACTGCGTGAATGAATGAAGACTCCCCATTCAGGATGGCTTTGGGAACCATTTCGTGGGTGATTTCTTACCCAAGGAAACAAAACACGAATTTCCAGGTTGATGGCTTGCCCATGCATGAAATTGGCTGCCATACTTCTTCATTTCCAAGGCAATAACTGCCCCAACCAATCTTTGGAAGAATTAAATGATTGGGTGCATGAGACAAAATGGGTAGTTGGTGGTTTATGGGTTTCCCCATTGACACATGGATTAATACCATTGGCTCAAGGGTTTGAATAATTCCCCCCCTATTCCTTGTAGAATCATGCCCCATCTCTTTGTTGCATTGCATTACTAGTTGTGGGTGTTTTCATTAAAATTCGTATTTACATGATGTCTTATTTACATCATGCCCATCTAGCACAAGAACCATAGGCATCTATTTTCTTTAATTGCCGATACATGAAACGCTAAATCAATGGTGGGGCCTTGGCCTTAAGCTCCTCACCATGATTGAATTACCATATTTACATCATTTACGATTTAATACAAAGGGGGTCGAAATGGGGACGTGACAGGAGGACTATCTCTGTGTACTTGGGTTGTATCATTGCTCTTTCTATCTCTGAGGAAGTTGTGGGGTTTTTCACTTTTATGGTTTTCTCCATTGAAACTCTGTGTGTCTATTGTTTCATGTGATTACTTGGTGTGATTGATATGCATTGTTAGTTGATATGATGTACATGTTATTCTCAGTAAAGATCCTAGAGTATGTTGAATTAATGCTCAAAAATTAACATGGTATCAGAACTAACCTGAGAAGAAGACACTGTGTAGTTGAGGAAACTAGGGTTTCCTGTTTATTGGGTTTCTCTCCACGGATATTGAAAGGTAGTAGGGTATTATGACTCTCCTCAATAAGGTCCATCTTTCTGTCCAATCAGAATTCAATTCTGGGCACTTTCATTTTTTGCCCTAAAAATTAGGGTTTCCGCAAAAATAGAAATTTCTATAATCTGAGGACATAGCTGGAAGATCCTTGGAAACATCGAAGTTTAGTGCTTTGGATCGAACTTTTTGGTTGAATGAAGCTCCGGGAAACTCAAACCCTAATTCAGGGTCCTCCCGAGTGAATCCACGAAGACTAAAAGGCATTTTTGAAGGGTGAAACTTTGCAGATTTTAAATTCTGAATATACCAGGATGATCAGCTCATCAAGGCACAACTTTCTATCATTTCAGAAGTTTCAAATTCACATTTTGAATTTTTAGGGTTTCTTTGACAAACCCTAATCCAACACAGATCCAGATTTCTACAAATCAAGTGGTAAGACCTAAATATTTTCTATTTCCATTTGAAGTACTCTTTAAGATGTCTCACCACACCAAGCTTGAGGATAAGCTTGAAGGGGCTGATAACTTTCGAGCATGGAAGTATAGGATTGGGTTAATCCTAGAAGAAAATGAATTGGATACTTACATAAGTTTTGAGGTCCCTGTCCCAGAGGAAGAAGAGGCTAAGGCCTTGCATAAAAAGAACTTGGTCAAGGAAAAGAGGATCATTGTTGATTCTATCAAAGACCATCTCATACCATATATGTCATCTCTAAAGACACCCAATGAGATGTTTGATTCCCTGACCAAGTTGTTTGAAGGAAAGAACATAAATCGGAAGATGACTCTGTGGGATCAATTGAAAGGGGTAAAGCTTCAGATTAGAGAGACCATTCAATCCTATTTATCTAAGATATCTCAGATCAAGGAACAACTTGAAGCTATGGATGAAGTGGTGGAGAATGGTGAAATTGTTATGACCATTTTGAATGGCCTACCTAGGTCATGGGATTCCTTTATCCAAGGAATATGTGCAAGAAGAAAACTGATCTCCTTCAGTAGACTGTGGGAGGAATGCTCACAAGAAGAAGCAAGGCTAGTGGGCCGAGAAGAAAATATGGGGAATGAAGATCAATCTCTCATAGCACACACCAAAAAGGAAATCCCAAGAGAGAGCCATCTCATTTCAAGAAATCTTCTCACCACCATCAGCATAAAGAGAAGATAATATGTTTTACATGTAATGAGAAGGGACATATTGCTGTAAATTGTCCCAAGAACAAAAAAGACAACAACAAATTCAACAAGAAGAAGAAGGGCAGCAAAAGGAGGTACCATGCTCATGTTGTTGAGGATGGTGAACCCCCCAAAAAGAAGGTTAGGGCAGAAAGTGATGCTTCATCAAGTGAAGATGAATATATTCTAATCTCTGCTCTCATAGGTACTATCTCTCATGGATGTAATGATTGGCTTATTGATAGTGGGGATTCAAAACACATGATTGGGTTTAAAGAATCTTTTGTAAATCTATCTAAACATGAGTCACCCCATAAAGTGAAACTTGGGGATGACTATCAATATCCTATCAAGGGAAGTGGTGAATCCTCCTACAACCTAGACTCTGGGAAGTCCTTGAAGATGAAAGATGTTCTATATGTACCTAGGATAAAAAATAACCTGCTCTCCATATCTTCATTAGATGCAAAAGGCATGAGGGTTGCATTTGTACATGACCAAGTCCTAATGTGGCCAAAGGGTAAAACTATAGATGATGCAGTATTGATTGGAGAACAAGAGGGAGGATTGTACAAATTGAAGGGACAACCTGAACATGCCATGGTACATGAATCCATGGAGCCAAGTGAACTTTGGCATAGAAGGCTTGCACATGTGCACTACAAAGCACTACCAGTTGCAAGTAAAGCGGTAGAAGGTCTTCCTGAAATTAAGACAAAGCATGAAGGTATTTGCAAAGGATGTGCAAAAGGAAAGAACATTAAGAAGACATTTCCAAGCAGTGAAAGTAGAGCAAAAGGAATCTTGGAAATTATCCACTCCAATGTATGCAGTCTGATGTCATCAAGTTCTCTGAGTGGGCATGTATACTATGTTTCTTTCATTGATGATTTCTATAGGAATACTTGGGTTTACTTCTTAAAGAACAAAGATGAAGTATTTGATAAATTCAAGGAATTCAAAGCATTGATGGAAAATCAAACTGATAAGAAGATCAAGACCTTCAGATCCGACAATGGCAGAGAAATCACTTCAGGTGATTTCAAGAAGCTATGCAGTGATTCAAGTATTAAGATGGAGTTGACTGCTCCTTACAATCCAAAACAAAATGGAGTTGCAGAAAGGAAGAATAGAACTATCATGGAAGGAGTACGGGCAATGCTTCATGACCAAGATCTTCCTATGCATCTATGGGAAGAAGCAGCTAGGACAACTGTATATGTGCCAAATAGATCACCTCACAAGATATTGGACAACAAGACACCAGAAGAGGTCTTTTATGGTAAGAAACTTGAAGTCATCCATCTCAGAATATTTGGTTTTCTAGTATATACTCATGTTCCAAAGGAAAAGAGAACTCAGCTAGACCCTTTAGGAAAGAAGGGCATTTTTGTGGGGTACAGTGAAAGCTCGAAGGCTTACAGAATATACTTTCTAGGGTTCAAGAAGATTGATGTCAGTAGGGATGTAACATTTGATGAGGACTCAGCTTATATCAAATCAAGGAAGACACATGTTGAAGATCATGAAGAACCAAAGGAAATCAGATTTCAAGATACCACTATGAATGAAGCAATTCCAGAAGCAACCTGTGAAATTTAAGATCCACAAGAACCTATAGATCCACCCTGTGAGAAGAACCCTCACAAGAGGAAACCTACATGGGCTAGAGAGCTCATCCAAGATGCAGAAAGATATGGTATTCCAGAAGAGGAACATAGAGAAAGGAAAAGGACAAGGTCACACACTAGCTATGTTGCCTTGCTTTGTGACATTATGAACAAAGAACCTTCCAGTTATGAAGAGGCAGCGGAAAAGAAAGAATGGAAGGATTCCATGGTTGAGGAATACCAATCGATCATGAAGAATGATGTTTGGGATGTGGTCCTAAGACCAGAAGGAAATTTTGTTGTGACTTCCAAGTGGATCTATAAGATCAAGCATGTTGTAGATGGTAGCATAGAGAAATACAAGGCCGGGTTTGTAGCTCATGGCTTCTCTCAGAAAGAGGGAATAGACTATGAAGAAACCTTTGCTCCTGTAGCCAAATACACTTCCATCAGAACAATACTTGCTCTGGCTGCAGTGGTGAAATGGAAGATACACCAGATGGATGTAAAGATAGCTTTCTTGAATGATGTAGTCGAAGAGGAAGTGTATGTGGAGCAGCCACTTGGTTTTGAAACACATGACATAAAGTCATATGTGTGCAGGTTGAAGAAATCCTTGTATGGCTTGAAGCAAGCTCTTAGGACTTGGTATGGTAGGATGGACATTTTTCTATCCAGTTTGGGCTTTACCAAGAGTAAAGCGGATTCCAACCTTTACTACAAGGTTGAGGAAGGAAATCATGTGATTCTACTCTTATATGTGGATGACTTGTTTGTTACAGGTGATGATAGACTGATTTCTGACACAAAGAGGAAGCTTGCTGCCGAGTTCGAGATGAAGGACTTGGGGATGATGCACTACTTTCTAGGTATGGATGTGTGGCAAAGTGTAGATGGAATGTTCCTTGGACAAGGGAAGTATGCAGTAGAAATCCTGAAGAGGTTCGGGATGATGGACTGCAAGGCCATGGCCACACCTATGGCATCGAACCTGAAGCTTCTGTGTGATGCTTCATCTAATCCGGTTGATGTCACTGTGTATCATCAGATGATTGGGTCCTTGATGTATCTGACAAACACGAGACCAGATATTTGCTTTGCAGTGAACACATTGAGCCAGTTCCTAATGGATCCCAGAGGTGTTCACCTAGTTGCTGTAAAGCATATTCTGAGGTACCTAAAGGGTATAATTGATTATGGACTCAAGTATGATGTGAATCAAAAGTTTAACCTGCATTGTTATGTTGATTCAAATTGGGTAGGCAGTGCTGCAGATAGGAAGAGCAGTTCTGGGTGCTGCTTCAGTATGGGATCAAGTGTGATCTCTTGGTTTAGCAGGAAGCAATCCTACATAACACTGAGTATAGACGAAGCAGAGTATGTTGCAGTTTGTTCGGCTAGTTGTGAGGCAGTATGGCCGAGGAAGCTACTGTCTGAGTTATTTGATCTCCCATCGGATTCTATTGGTATCTATTGTGACAACCAGAGTTGTGTGAAGCTATCTGAGAACCCAGTGTTCCATGACAGGTCGAAGCACATTGAGATCAAATATCACTATATCGGGGATATGGTGCAGAGAGGAGAAATGAAGCTCCTGTATGTTGCGACGGATGAGCAAGTTGCAGATGTGTTGACGAAACCACTAGCCATAGTGAAGTTTGAGTACTTCAGAGAGAGGCTTGGTGTTCTTCAGATTGATGACACTTCAAGGAAGAAGTGATGGACACATTTGTAGGAGCCATTCCTAGCATGGTGAGAGGAGGATCCTTCCCATGGCTATGGATGTAAGCATTGGATAATGAGAATTAGGACGATGCTCCAATTACTACTCTTTATGTATCAGGTGGACACATTGTATGATCAGGATGATCATAGATGATGAGCTTTAGGATGTTTCTCCAGATGATATGTATCAGGTGGATACATTGTATGATCATGTATGATGAGCTTCATAATGTTGCTCCAGATGATATGCATCAGGATGATGCTATGATGATGATCAAGATGATCATTTGATGATGTACATCGGGATGATGTATGATGAGTATCAGGTTGATGCTCTGTGGCCGTGGATAGGTTGTGCAGATGAGCATGTAAGTTGACCTGGGAGATCCGATAGGTTGGGCTGTGTGCCCGTAATAAGTCCTGGGATTCTCTTTCGAGGCATTGCTCTAGGAGGACATGTAATATTTCCCTGGGAGATCCAATAGGTTGGGCTGTGTGCCCGTAATGAGTCCTAGGATGCTCTGGCCAGGTTTTGTGTTGCACATAATAAGTCCTGAGGATTCCACAGTATGGAAGAAATCCTAGATTTGTTCTAGGTACCATCCAGTATGAAAAAGGAATGACTCTGTGGAAAAAATCCTAGATTTGTTCTAAGTCCCATCCAGTATGAAAAAGGATTGCCTTTGTGGCGGAAATCCTAGATTTTTTATAGGTCCCATCCAGTATGAAAAAGGATTGGCTCTGTGGTGGAAATCCTAAATTTGTTCTAGGTCCCATCCAATATGAAAAAGGACTAGCTCTGTGGTGAAAATTCTAGATTTGTTCTAGGTCCCATCCAGTATGAAAAAGGACTGGTTCTGTGGTCGAAATCCTAATTATGTTCTAGGTCACATCCAGCATGAAAAAGGGCTGGCCCTATGATACGTCCAGCATGAAAAAGGGTTGGCTCTATAGATGATGAAGACCTATAGGTGGCAGGCCTACATCTAGTATGAAAAAGGACTGGCTCTGTAGAACTTCCTATGACGAGTAGATCGGATATTGATTGAGATAGCAGCAGCAGTGACAATGATGTTGATTCGATGACGATGATCCAATGACGATGATCTAGAGAAGAAGACTTGTGCTAGCATATCTGTGTCGAGAAATACCTTCCTAGTTAAGAGGGAGTGTTGATGTATATGTAACTTTGGAATGTATTTCACCTATGTATATTGTACTCCTATAGAGATGTTATTATTCCTCTATACGGAAGTGTCGTTATTTGTATTGACAAGTGTTGCAACTTGCATGTGATGGGTTATTAGACCACCAAGTGTGGGGTCGGCCCTGATTAGCATTACCATGGGTTATTAGACTGAGTTAGACAAGTCGGCCCTACTAGTTTATTAAGCAGGTCAGGTCATGTATAAATAGAGTGTGGGATGCACTCTAGTTGATCATCTCATTATTCACTTCTACACTACTCAGAAAATGGCGCACTAGTGGAGGAGGAGGTTCAGCTGCTAGGAGGACTATCTCTGTGTACTTGGGTTGTATCATTGCTCTTTCTATCTCTGAGGAAGTTGTGGGGTTTTTCATCTTTATGGTTTTCCCCAGTGAAACTCTGTGTGTCTATTGTCTCATGTGATTGCTTGGTGTGATTGATATGCATTGTTATACTTGATATGCTGTACAAGTTATTCTCTTAGTAAAGATCCTAGAGTATGTTGAATTAATGCTCAAAAATTAACATTCAGAGTTTCACTGACGATGGAAGACTCTATCATTCACTTGGGTTCATGACTCATGCACCTTTTTGTGATTTTGGTTTTGATTTCACCCCTGTTGGTTCAAAGGAGATCATGAGAAGCCATCTTCCAAGTGTTGGATCTGATCTGCTTGCATCCATTGTTGGATAACTCAAGCACATGTTTTTGGAGCATGATTCATTTCTTCCCAAGAGGAAGATAACTTGAGAGAATGCTAGATCCAGATCCATAAGAACCTGAAGATCTAGCACCTATTGGTTCATGGGCCACCACCACTATTGCATCCATCAGTGATCTTGTTGAATATTCACCATCATCATGTCATAGTTTCTTTGGTTATTATCTCACCTATGTTGGTTCAAAGGAGACATCAAGGAACTATCTACACATTCATGGTTTTGATTCCACCTCAATTGGTTTGAATCACATGCTTCATGATGATCTTCATATTATGTTTTTGCAGCATGATCCACTTCTTCCCAAAAGGAAAATACCTCCTCATTTGATTGATGATTAAGAGAGCGAAGCATCATCACATGAGTTTTCATATTCAAAGTTTGGATGTGATGATGAGCCAGTTGTACTTGCTTCTTCACATGAGATTTCAGATTCAAAGTTTGGATGTGATGATGAGCCAGCTGTAGATGCATATTCACATGATATTTTAGATTCAGAATCTTAATATGGAGATGATGATGAGGGAATGCTAGATCCAGATCCACAAGAACCTAAAGATCTAGCAACTAATGATGAAGATGAGAGGATGGGAGATCCAGTTCCACAAGAACCTAAATATCTCTTACCTGATGATCCTCCTCTTCCTCAATGGGTAGCCACTGCACTACGATCTGCCAGTGATTTGGTTTTTGATCCACATGATCATAGAAGAACCAGATCAAATTTTCAGAATGGAAGGTTTCATCCTTCTCACATTGCTGATCCATTTTAGATCGATTGATGCTTCTTCGGAAAAGGACACTTACCTCCTTCAAGGGTGAGTGATGATATGATACATTAGCATCCTTCAGTCTATTTTGAGGGAGGGATTTCTTCCCACTAGGTTTTTCCTCTTTCCTCACTTAGTTTATTTAGATTGATTGTACAGGGTGACCTTTGGTCTTAGTCACCAGGGCCCTATTTTTTTAGATTTCAGTTATTATCTCATAGTATAGCTTGCGGGGGGGTGTTGGAATATTCTCACCATCATGCAATCATGCAGGCATGCATTTGCATGCCACTGCATGCATCTAGTCATCATCATGGTGGTCTCCCCAGCACCTAGAGCTTGCTCCTAGCTCTCTAGAGCATGTCTTTAGCCCCCATTTGGCCTCCTACCTACCTAATGCACCCTCCTTGACCTTTCTGCATGCCAAGTGCACCTTTTCTCACCTACCACACTCAGTTAGTGTGCCCTTGCTCACCTACCTGCAATTGTTCACTGATTTCTCATGCTGACTGCTTGTAGCTTCTAGTTAGCTAGTTCTGGAGTTCCACTTGACTATTTGACAGCCTCATGCGCCCCCTTGGAGTCTCCATTCCCTTATTTATGCCTAGATGATTCTGTTAGACTCAATTAGACACACTTGACTGACTATTACCATTTATGACTGATACTACTGACTGGATGATGTCTCCATTGTTATCCAAGCTAGACTTTGAGCTCTGATTTGAATGCCCTACTTGGCTAATTCGAATCCTATATGATGCTACATCATAGTTTATTGCAACACATTCTTTACATTGATTATTCCATATATGATACTGATATTGTCTATTATTCTGTGTTTATGAGTGATTATTGAGTGCATGCTTCTCTTCTTCTTTGCAACATTCTTGAGAGTTTGATTGTGAATTTGTTACAGTTGCTAGATTCCCTGTAGATTATCACAAGTTGTTCGTTGGAAATTCTGAAGTGACCTATTGTTTTTTTGTAGTGTGCACCCCAAGTAAGCTTATGTTAATTCTTCCCTTGCAGTGCATAATGATGACCTAACTTGTAGAGCAATTTGTCCTGATAGTGATAGTCAAGGGAAATTGAAATGTTGAGGGTTCAACGACTCAATTGATAGGGAGTGAGTTTCACACTCTCCCCACCTAGTTCAAATCCCCAATAAGGCATGGGCTCATTGTGATAAGGCTATAAGGGTAGGTTCCCCCCTTGAGTGGGACCACCATTTGCATGTATTTGGACAACTTCACCCTTGCAAAGTCATTGGTTTCCCCCTGAATGACATATATCTTTGTTATTTAAAGATATCGAAGCACATTTATAGCATAAAAAAAATGCAAAAATTCTAGAGGTGTACTAGCTTAGGAAAGTTCTCTAATACTTGTGTTATATTATTAACCCTAAAACTTACAACAATTCATGACACATGCCATCATGTCACGTTTATGGTCTAAACATTTGTTGCAACATTGCTAAGCAATTGGGGGAGCAATGTTGCACTAAAAATATTAAAGAAGCAAATTGTTGATGCAATAAAGTGCAAAGACAAAGTCTATGAATTGGAAATGAAGGAAAGGGAATATATTTCCACATGTTTTGAGGAGGTTCTCCCATACCTTTTGAATGCTTTAGATATCACTAGGAAGGAAACTAATGCAATGACCATGGTAATAGTGGCATTAAGGAAAAAAAAAGGTTGCTAGAGTCTAGTGGAGATGCATATGCAAGATGAACAAGAGAAGAAGGAAGACTTTGCAAAAATGGAAGTAATCAAGATAAATGCTTACATGAAGAGAAAAACTATGACCATTGAGTTAGTGATTGTTGAATCCCAATGAAAATATAGAAGTTAAAGTACTTAGGACTGAAATGACAGAGTTATGAACAATATAGGGTGTTCTCATGAATATGGGTAACACCTTTTGGAAAGATGTGGGCACGGAATGAGTGAAACATGTGAGCTTCATTGAGAGTTATTTAAGCCCTTGATCCATCTCAAAAGCTCCATTGAGATATTAAACAAACCTTGAATTGAGTTTTTTTCAACTCTCGATTGAGATTTAGAGCTCAATGTAAGGTTATATCTAAACCCTCAATCGAGTGTTTTGTCACCATAAAAATATAAAAGTTATAGTAAAAATATTTTTATTTTATTTTTGTGAACATGAAAAATGGTCAATTATGCTAAAAAAAATATTTTGCTAATTACTGTTATTTTTATTTACTCTATTAACATAACATTTAAATTTTGGGACATAGAAAAAAATCATAAATAATTCATCGCATCAAATACCATGTCTTATGAAAATCATGGGCGATAAATCACTAACAACAAACATGCATTAATTAGCTTTACAATGTACTTGTCGAACTGATTGATGAGATTAAGAATAAAAAGCAAACTTGTTGAGTTGGGTTTGGTGTTGACAAGGGAATGGTTCCATTTATAGAAGCAAATTTCCAAAATTGAAGTTATTTTTAATTAGATTTTCATTGTACTTGTCGAACTGATTGATGAGATTAAGAATAAAATACATACTTGTTGAGTTGATTGATGAGAATGAGAATAATGAGTTCGACTTAAGGTTGACTTGGGTTTGGTATGACAGGGGAATGCTTCCATTTCTAGAAGAAAATTTCCAAAATTTGAAGTCTATTTTTTCTCAGTTGGCAATTTTAAAAAATACACCACTATGAAATTGGGAGCTCCGTGATCATTTTATCACCCTTGTGAAATTGGAATCTCTATGTTTCTCCCAAGGATTCTCCATTTTCAAGCTAGCAATTTAATTTAGAATTAAATTTACTTTTGAAGGGAACATGGGATGCAAATGCTAGAAGTTGGGTAGAGTAGAGGGATTCCACTCATGACAAGGATCTTCCATGTTTTGATGAAGCTCTGACTTAAAATCTCTAAATACTAACCCTGCAAGTAAAAATATATGATGCAAGGTCCTATTTGGAGACACTAGAGGTGGTTTTATGAATAGTCAATTTCTAACTTAAATACCAAAAGATTGCAATTTTTTACTGAAAATATCGCGTTGGTTCCTTCCTTGAGATCAGGGTGTATGTATTCAAATATAGAACCCCAGAGTGTATGTCTTCAAAAGGCTAGAATCCTAGTTGATTAGGATGTTAAGCAAAGTTTGGTCCTTCAAAATCTCTTACAATGCATTTTTTTTTCTTGGTTGCTTATCAAGGTCTATCATCAAATGTCAGACTTTCAAATTGTAACATCCCTCTTCTACCCCTACTCTTTGTAATTGAAAATGTAATATGTATTTGTTTCTCATGAGGAGCTCAAGGCCAAGGCCCCACCAATAAAACCTTGTAAGTTTTGTTATTTATTTCCTAAGTTGTAATGGTTAATTATAGACCTAGGGACTGAAGGTTTTGACACGACTAAACAACAGGGCAAAAAATCCACTAGGGAGAGAAGAAAAACAATTGGGAAGCCTTGGGAACCTGGTGGATGATTGAGTATCATATTAGTACCTATGAGTCTACGAGACTAAATGAATGGCTAACGCCTACCCTAAAACATGAAATTAATGCTTTCAAGTCGATTAAAAACCTTTTACGATTGAATAGACTTAACATATGAAATAGTTAGTATTATTATATTGTAAAAGAAAAGAAAATATTTAACTAGTCAATACCCATTTGATAAGAGGGATTTTTTAGGTTTCCACTATCAAGAGGGAATACATGGGAATGAAAAATTCACCTTATAGTAATATGAACTATATTATATATTATTTAGGTATAAAAGCCATCACCATAAGTTAATCAAAGCTAGTCACTTTAAATAAGAGGAGTAAACTTGAAAGATTTCAATTATTATTTATTCAAGTACTAATTACTACTATCACAACCACCTTCAGATGTAAAGGAAGCGTAGGTATGGTGGCAGAAGGACTCCCCGAGGGGAACGCCTAGTCCTCTTTAGTATTCTCCATACTAAAAAGAGGAAGGCACTAGAGAAACACCGAATCTCTGAATGATCACCTCTACTTTATGACAAAAAGAATAATTGGTTGGTTTATGTCTTTCCATGTGGCAGCATGCATCTATTAGCGAATAGTGGAGCGATTTAGTTGCTGATACAATCTATTTATCTATGAGGTTATTTAGTGGAGATTTCCTCGGATTTTTATCCCCTTGATGGACAAAGAAAACTCCTCCTAGCTTCCATTTGGAATTACCTTCTTCCTATCTGTTTTGAGTTCGACCTCCAAATCGATCTTCTCTACTTGGGCGGATGTTCTAAGAGAAGGAACCTTGTTTAATTATTTATATATATAGAGAGAGGTTTGTGATAGATTTTCATTGCAATGATGTTTAGTTTCCTTTTATAACATATATTAATGAGTACTTATAATATGTATAAATTAGTATAGATTCATTTTAAACATGATTTATTAAACACCCAGAAGAATCAAATATTTATTGAGGTGTAAATTTTTTTATCCTAAAATTTTTACACAATAAGAAAAAATTTACACATGAAAACCTTCTGGATTCTTGATATATCTAAGTTTAAGATCGAATCAATATAATTTTGTAAGCCTATATTTGCTTTCATTTTCCTATATTTGCTTTCATTTTTTTTTATGGAAATGTCATATTACATAACATTCAGTTACAACATTTTCTCCATACTAAGTTGTATGCATCTAGCTACTCTACCAGCAATAACCTATTATAATCAGTTCTCCAAATTATAAAAAAAAATCAATCAATTGTTATTTCCTAAGACATAAGTTAAACTTCAATGTAAATTTAAACCCTTGTACAAAATCAAAACTACATCAAATATATTTAAATTATTCTACAAAACCAAAACTACATCAAACCAAAAACATCAAATAGGTTCAAAGTTCAAACCCTTATAAATATTCCTCTTTTTTAAATTTGAATATATATAAATAAAATTCATAATTTTTCAATAATTTTTATAATTTAAAAAAAAAAATCAATTATATTTAAAAAAAAAAAATCAATTATATTTAAATTCTTGTAAATATTTTTTTTTTTAAATTTGAAAAAACATCAAATATGTTCAAAGTTCAAACCCTTATAAATGTTCCTCTTTGTCTAGATTTGAATATATATAAATAAAATTCATGATTTTTATAATTTCCTAAAATACAAAATCAATTATATTTAAACCTTTTTAAATATTTCTTTTTTCTAAATTTGAACTTATATGAGAAGTAAATTTTAATATTCCAGAAAACAAAACCAAAACTACATCAAATATGTTTAAACCTTTATAAATAACCAAAACTATACATCAAACATATTCAAACCTTTACAAATGTTTCTTTTATCTATATTTGAACATATACGAGAAGTAAATCCATACGTTTTCAATAGCTTTTGTAATTTATATGAAGAGCTCAATGAAATATATGAAAATATATGATATATATAAAAACTATATATCAAATATATCCAAACCCTTACTAATGTTTCTTTATCAGATAAGAGAATTAAATATGTGGAAACATAAATAAGAGAACGTATTGTTTCTAAGAAATATATGAAAAAAATATAATTTTTTCAATGGTTTTTGTTTTGTTTTTATATGAAAAGATCAATTATATATATAAGTCAATTGGATCTAATCTGGCTACTCTGTAATTCGGAATATAAAATATTATATCTGTAATATGACAAATAATTATCCGTATCAGATCAGGGTATCAATGCTAAAAAAAATGAACAGCAGAACACTTCAACACCCGTTGATCATTTTCTTTGTATTGAACATTAGGTATATCGTGATAATTAAACACAAAATACGCCTATGCCAAGGGAAGGGCTGGTGTACTCTTACGAAAAGACGTGTAGTTTGAATACTTGAGGACGAGCGCTTTCAGAACATCTTCACTGTGCCTGCCAAGGACACTGATGCATGCTTCCCTCGCCAGTTCTGATGCATGTCGTCTCCTAAAATATCCTTCATTTTCATCTCCTGTCCAACGCTCACATTCTTTTACCATCCCGGTAGCCAGGGAGAGATTTAGAGAGTCCCCGGGCACAGTGCTTTGAATGACCTCCATGAGTTTCTGCCCACAAGGAAAGCAGCTATTCAACATTATGGGAACGAAGCGTTCGGACTGTGCTCCTGCCATATATGCAGACATAAAAGACGCACGAATCCAGCTCTTCTCTTCTTCCGTTTTTAGCGTTCAATTCGTCCTCTGCTTCGTCATGCAATTGCTCAAACCTTGTGGTTATAGGCTCCAGGGATTTCCTGACAGATTGCTCCAGAATGCACCTCTTGCACTTGCACTTGCACTTGAAACCCCAGCCCTTGCACCTGGCTCGGCGCTGCGACAAGGGAAGGAGGGTGTCAAAGTAAGGAATGGTGATCTCTTCTCCTCTCTTCTCGATGGGCTTGGAGGCATGAATAAACATGGCGCTTCCCACGTCCAGCCTGCTCGAGTTCGGCAGGCATGAACGGTTAATTAAGGACGGTAGCAGCCAGAGACCGCAAAATTTCTGTACTTGCCGAAATTGTCTGTCTACAAAATCTTTCAATGTTGAAGCAAATTTACATTCTGCTGCTGCACCGAATGAGTTCAAACTTACTATCTCCCAAATACGGTTAACGTCCACCTTCAAATTTTCATTTTGTTCTCCTTGGCCCTCAGACATCTGACCGTCCGTCTTAAACAGATCAATGGTTGGAACATCTAGGCTGCCGGACATGGAGGAATCATGTAAACTATAAATCTGGCGGAGCAATCTCTGTGATTTTCTGGAATCGCAGACAACCGTCGCGACAAGATCTTCTTGGGACGCTGAGGCGCTATGATCATAACGAACTGCGATAGCGTTGCTCACCAAAAAAGGCTCCCCTGTCCTTATTTTTCGGGTCGCGTAGAGTCCCCGACCGCGCCCGTCTTCAGTCATTTTGATCTCCACAGGGCCCACGAAATCGGCCACTTCCGGAGGAGAAGATGTAGGTTGTCCGAGCAAATAGTCCGAGATGTCATACTTGCCAGTCCGGTCCTGGGCGTTCAAAGTGTTGGCCCGTTGTAGCGCCTCTTGTATTTCCCTTTGCCCAGGGCTGATCTTGTCCGCTTGCTTCAAACATTCGCACGCCGCCATATAGTGTCTCAGCCCGAGCAGAGCACGGCCTTTCCTGTAGAGTGCTTTGAGATGGCCAGGATTGATCCGAAGGGCGTCGTTGGAATCTTCCAACGCCGACTTGAATTCTTTTTTCTGAAGCCACGTCTCCGCCCTGTTGGAATAAGCATTGAGAAGGCTGTTAATGATATTATTATTACCATTGGAGGAGCTCAGCTTGAGCTGAAGCAGAGCGGCGTCAATGCATTTCGTATAATGCTCGGCTGCTGCGTCCCAGTTTTGTTCTCTAAAGCTCCTGTTACCTTCTTTTCTCACGTCCTCCACATCCACATGCAAGAGGCTCTCCGTTGGCTCCCCCTTCTGAGTCATGAGCTTCACAACGTTGGCGGGGTTGTCCACGCGTATGGTGAGGCCACCATCGGTGGCAATCTTTAAATAAGGCTCCTTCACGGCCACTCTGGTACCCCTCGGGTAAAGCTTCTTGGTGTCCGCCTGGTAGGGGGCCGCGTTGTAAATTGCCAACCTGACGGCAAGGCTATTATCGTCCTCAAGCAAAGTCGCGATAGCGCATATCCTGTACGCATCCGCGCAAAGTGTCCCATAGACCACCCGGCCATGGTGGACGTCCCCGACCTGCAATTCGGTAAAGGAAATGGGGTTCAGCCGTTCGAGGGGAACCGAAGAAGATGCGCCACCGCTGTCGCTGGGTATCTGGTCTGTGGAAAACGATCGTATCACAAACTTGATTGTTTCTTCCCTTTCCTCACGGACGTCATTGCTGGCAAGGGCATCGTGAATCTGGAGGAGGTCTTGCTTTTCGAATCTCTCCGAAGCGTCTTGGAGGAGAGCTCTCTTTTCGAATCTCTCCGAGGCGTCTTCGGGGAGCTTTCCTTGGAAGGTGTTCTCAGAAAAATTTGGAACCGTAGCTGCCATTAAGCGATACAGGTCCTCCCTTCTGCTTTCTTACTCTTCTCCTTGCACTATTCTTCTCCTGTTCACTATCAACTTTACAACCTATACCGTTTCTTTTCTGGCGTTGCAGATTTCTTATGTGCCAAATTCATATTGAAGGACAAAGGTATTGAATCACAGTTAAGTAAAGCTAAACCCTTCACGCGAGTGGTGCGTCGGTTCTTTCTCCCTTCCTTCCTTGCAAGAAGAAAGCGAGTTCCTTCTTTGACACATAAGCTAGTTTTCGTAAGGAAGAAAGCATGTAGATACGATTTTTTTGTACTATCTATGGCAGCGGATCAATCCCACTATGAGTTTCTTGTATCCAAAGAGGATTTTCTTGTACAATCTCTGGAAGCAGATCCAATTCACTCTTAGCCTCTGGTATCCGGACGGCAAGCAATATCGACTCCGCAGCAGAGTGTTTAATGCTCTTGCTGCAGGGTCTTGGTAACGGTATGTCAGCGCACGTACACAAGCTCCTGTAGAAGAGACGGTAGTAGTCAGTTGCCGGAAAATGGAGGCCAAAAATGGAGCGGGACCACGACATGCATCCACCCATCCATCAAGAGCCCCATGCCTACATCATGAGCATGGATGAGTGCAAGGCTGTACCTCCGATTGGACCGCTTAAGGTTCAAGGAGATCCCCAGCCACATGGGCTTTATGTATTGCGAATTCAATTCGACGTAATGACTGATATCTGCCAATTGCATCGGATCGAAACAAGCCACTAACCACCGGCGCCATTCACAGTGAGGAGCAACCATAGAACCACCAGCCACCTGCGCCATTCACAGTGAGGAGCATTCATCTAAACGAGCGGGTAAGTTAAGATTCTCAGCATTTTGTTTTACCAGTTATGAGTATTCACCTTGACATTTCGGCCCAAGTAGAGCCACTTAGAATTTTTACCCTAGATCTTCTAGACCGCTGAAAATAAGATATTGCCCTTAACATTTGAGTCGTTTTGGCTTGCCACAAGAGCGATTGCATGAGCGAACCCTGGAGTTTTCTCGTGAGGTCATTATTCAGTCCAAAACTGCAATAAAATGTCATGGAGTTGGGCTTGTATTCCTTCCTAGAGCTGCTCATAAAGCAATCCAATCCCATCCCACCTCTTATTGTCTTTTATATTTTTTTGTTTATAAGTTTCGATGGCTTCATTCTTCACATCAATCCCATCCCACCTCTTATTGTCTTTTATATTTTTTTGTTTAGAAGTTTCGATGGCTTCATTCTTCACATCAATCTTAGCGTGGCTATTCAACCTTATCCTTCACGATCCCAACAACAACATCCTCTTCAAGTTTGTATCAATACTTCAATCATCACATCAATTTCAATCTTGTTAACTATTATCCTCTGCAACCATCTTTAAGTTAGATGCAACAATGAAAACATTCAGTCTTTTCTGCAACCGGCTTCAAGTTAATTTCAATAACGAAGATAGTCTTTGGATCTAAAAGTAAAATCGTTTTCATATTGATATAAGTAATAGTCATGCATTGCTCAGTTTAACCAGGCCGTAATGGCCAATTTAAAGACGTTCTTCTTGTGAAGAATCGCTGGAGACTGAGTTTGTCATTATATTCTCCATACTGTTATTACACTGTGTTTACTTGACATTTTCACACTCTACGTTAATTTCTTTTATTTTGATGTTTATATCTCCTTGTATACGTGTCCGCCATGCATCACGCCCAACTTAACCGTGCCATAATTAATAGTGCTGGTGACGATCACTTGGAGCAACCGAGAATTAAAACCGTGACATGTGTTCCCTCACCGATTGTTCGGCGAAGCAGTAACGAGTCGATCCAGCTGTTGTCTTTACTTTGCTAATTTTTTTTAATAATACATTTCTTTGCTGTTGCAATTTTATTGAATGCCATAACTTTTACGATAGTTAAACCGAGGTCAGGAAAACGTTGCACTTGCTGTTTGATAGGTGTCGGTCAAAGAAATCAAATTGTTTGATAAGTTCCTCTTAAATTTCTTCTTCCCTTTAGTTCCTTGATTACATCAATAACAAGTTTCCTCCCCTCCAAATGAGGTGAATCCTAGATGAGTTGATCGCCCAACAATATATTTTATTCTAATTATTTTTCTCTCTGGTCTCCATTTGATTTTCTTCCTTAGTGAGAGGAGGAGAGGGATGAGGAAAATTCACCAAAAATCTAGCATAAGACGGGAGATTGTACAAATTTCATGAGTTCGAGCTTTGAGTCTTTCGGAGCTAGGGATTCTCTCCAAAGGTCATCAGTTTACCACCCTTACCATCTACGAAATCTGGGGAAGTATTTATGGGTTTCCCAGTCACTTGCTTCTGAAAAAAAACACACAAACTCTCAACTCGCAAATCTAGAATGAAAATCTAGAGTCCAAGTCTTTATGCAATGGCCCATCACTATTAACCAAACTTTCTATTTAAATATGAATATTTAGACAATATTAGTACTAAAATTATGCATGTTTTTGTATTAAAATTAAATATTAATTTTATTTATCAAGTTATGTATTAGATTTTTTTTATCAAATTATGTATTTCTATTTGGTTATTTTGGATAATTGAATTATGTAGATGACTCAATATGCTAAAATTATTACAATAAGAGAATAAGAACCTTTTAATGTGCTAGGGAAACTAGTCCCCCTTTTTGCAAAAAGTGATTTTTCTTGATGAAATTGACACACAAAAAGAAATCAATCATTTGCGATAATTTATTAAAAAATTAGGAAAAAATGTATACTTTGATATAACATATGTGAAAAATTATATATATGTAGTTTTGATTGAGAAAAAAAATATGTTTTATAGTTTTCCAACAATTTATTATGGAGCATCAACAAGAAGAATTGGATTTCAAAATAGTAAAAAGACCAGGTTTACACCCACTTCATTATTGCATGATTGGTGTATGCAAGAGTAAATATGGTGTCACTACAGTTGATGCATTAAATAAACATAGACAACGAGTACATCAACTTGATCCAATTCCACCTCGTTAGAAGGGTCGTCCACGTGCTCAAGATTCTCATTGGCCAAAAAAAGATCCCAAGAAAATTCAAAAGAACAATGAACTAAGGAGCCTTCGTGTTGAATGTCGCATGGAAATGGCTCTCAAAAACTTAAAAAAACGTCCATTAGAACAAGAGATATCTAAAGAGGTATGCTCATATTAAAGCTTCATATTTTACTTTCATTTTATCTTGTTTTATAAATATTAGTTATGTTAACTTCATATATATATATATATATATATATACACTTCTTTTTTCGTTTCTCTTTATCTAGTTCTATAAATATTAATTATATGTATGTGTTTTCTAAATAGAATGTGAATCATGAACATGAGCTCAGTAATGAGGCCTTGGAGAGAATTTCGCATTGCTTGGATGCATATAAATCAAATGAGATGAAAAGGCGTGAAGACACTTTAAGAAGGATTGAAATTAAAAAAGTGTTCAATGAGTTAACTAGTTCTAATGAAGGGTCATCTTCAACCATGGACAACATTAGTGGTGCATACACTCATTCTGTCAATGAAGTAAGTGAAATAGTATCTTATAAGACATTTTAATATCAAATTTGTTGTTTTCATATTTTGTAGTGTTGACATGAATTTTATAGTTGTAGTGCTAACATGGGTGCATATTATATAGATTTCTATAGAATCGGAGAAGCAAAATTTCCAAGAGCTACAAGAAACAATGAAAATGTTCAATGGATTGAACGTAGAAGATGAATGTTCATATTCTACTATGGAGGGCACTACTAATGCATCCAACAATCATATGATTGAAGTACGTATTTTAGCACATGTTTTTATCTATTTCTTTTATAATATTGATCATGTTAAACTCACATGCACATGCATGAAATTATACAGGATTCTATAGAGCAAGTCAAGCAATGCTCAATAACACCTAATGTCATAGATCACAATAGTAAGAAGACCATGGCCTCTGAGATGAATCAATATAGCTATGTAAGTATATTACTTGTACTTTTTATGCTTTTATTTATTGTGGAAAAAATGTATACTTATTCTTGTATCTTTTTCATTTGATTAAAATTTACTAAAGTTGTATATATTGTGTGTTTAATTATATATAGGGTTTTATAGAAGAGTGTTTCCAAAGTGATCCACCATTGGATGCCAAGCACTACACACCTAGTATCCACAACACTCCTGATTCGATTGTGAGTAAATATTTTTGATGCATTTTAAAATTTTATATTCACATTTTGAAATGTTAATATAAGTGAATTCCTTAATGATTGGACTTTATTTTGTATTTACTAACAATGAAAAAACTAGATCTCAACAAGAAAAACTTATAAAACACACAAAACTTACACTTAAGAACTTGGGTCAAGTTGGATTTAAGAATCGAGTTGCTTGGTTGAGTCATATGCAATCCAACCATATTGCTAGAAGAAAGCCTATCAGAATAGCATCTATTCATGGAAACAACCAATGTAAAAAAATAACATAGATATGTTAACTAAAGCTTTCATTGGATCTTTAAATTGTATTGTTTCTATAACTAATTTAAATTTCAAAACTATGTGTTTATAACTAGTTAATCGTTTTTTACTAATTCCTTTATGGATTTGTGTAAATATACCAATTCCTTTATGAATTTGTGTAAATATCTAAACTAGTTTTGTTTGCATAAGTTTAGATGCGATTATTTGAACATTTTATTTTTATTTATAATTAATTGTTATGAATAAAATAGTAAAGCTCATTATATCTCATGTTTAAATTTATATATATTTTTTAGTTTTAATTATTTGTTAAAATGTTATATGTTTTCTTTCCATTTGCAATATTTTTTATATTTAATTAAAAAAATTATCATTATAATTCGCTATTTATTTGAGTTTGTACTTTTTATAATATTGTTTACTTCTATTAAAATACATAAGATTCTTAAAATAAATAAAATTATTATTCTTCATACATATTTTTCAAATTGATTATTATAAACTAAAGTGGTCTTATAAGACATCATTATAGTGTAATTTTTGTTTTTTCAACATAGTTTTAAACCAGTATAGATCTATCTTTAAAGGGAATCAAATATTTCTCAATTGCAAACATTTTCTCAACATTTACACTTTGGATTATGTTTTGTTTTTCTTTTAAATTTGACTTAATTTGAATCATTCTCTATATTAAATTTAAAATATATTAATAATATGAAACTATCTTATTTTTAATTTAATATTATATATTTTTTAAAATTATTATGTTATTTATTTAATATTATCTCTAACCAAATCAAAACCAAAAATTCACATTTATATTGTGAGTATTTTAGGAATTTCATAATTACGCATATAAATGTTTTTTTAGGATTCTCACTTCTAAAAAATTAAAACTAAGTAGGTTAAAAGTTATAGTTAATTTTAATTTGTGTTAATAATTTTTCTTTATTTTATTATATTAACTCTTTAAAAAATTTCAATTAATGTTAATAATGTATTTTAGTTTGTTTTATCTAAATATTTAATCATTATTATATTAAGTGTATATGTAAAATTTATATTGATATCTAAATTAATTATTTTATTTTTAAAGATTAAATGATTTTTTTTACATAAAATGTGACATCAAAATAACAAAATCGATACTTCTTAAGCTACTTTTATTCACTTATTTTCACATTTCTGATTAAGAAGTTACATTTTCTAAAAACATGTGGCAAAGCAATTCCACTTATTAAATGTGACATGAAAATAAAATAAAAAATGATACTTCTTAAGATACTTTTGTTCACCTATTTTCACATTTCTTATTAAGAAATTACATTTTCTAAAAACATGTAGCAAAACAATTCCACTTATTTTTGAAGTACAAAATTAAACCACATAAAATGTAACATCAAAAAGGATGAAAGTAGTAATGCCTTTGACACCTATGAATATAAGCTTTGTTAACATATTTTCACATTTCTCGACACAAATGTGCCTTTTCTAAAAGCATTTGCAAAGTAACTCAACTTAATTTACTAAACACAAAATTAGATACACATGGAAATAGTGTTAAAAATATTTAAAATTTGAATGTCTAGTATCAAAAATTAATATATATAATTAATCAAGTTCAAGGACATGAGATGGAAAAGATAGTAAATTTAAAATTGTAAGGATGTAAAATTTATAAATTTTTTGTATGAAGATTGTGACATAATATTGATAAGGAAAAAAAAAATCATTTTAGTACTGTTGAGTGTTAAGGAAATATCATTAGAAAAATAATAAAATAGGCATGCAAGAAAACTTTGATGGGCATAGCTTAGTAAATAATAAATGATTAAATAAAGGAGGATTCATAATATTGAACATTAGATAAATAAACATAAAAAATTTAGTATAAATCCTAGAAAAAAATCTAAACATTCTCTAAATGTAGCATTATAACTAGGGTCAATTTCAATTGAATATCACTTTCACCTTATTGTGAGATAATTTCTACAACAAAGTATAATGGAAATGTGTATTTCTATAAAAGAGGGCACTTTAAAACATTATAGATATAAGACAAGGCTAACCATAATCTAAAGTTAAAAACTAAAGATATTTGGATGTGTGTTTCTTTAGTTTTAATAATAAATTTTGAAATTTTAATACATTTTACTCAAAATAAATGTTCTCCATCTAAAATATACACACACATTAAAATCATCAAATAACTTGAGTCAAGGAAGCAAAATAAAATCATTGAATAGAGAAATGAATGGAAAATTTGTTTACAATCATGAAACAACTTGCCTAAGCAACGAATTGAGAAGCTCACTGAAATCGGAACTAGACTCTTCAATAATTCAAGGAGATTACTTTTATAATATGTTAAGTATAAAAATTAGTTACAAAATCAGAAAGCTTACATTCTTTAACATAGTGGTTAGAATAATATTTTTCATGTCCACTAATTAGCATTTGTTAATTCGTATTGATGTAGATCACCAATATGATCATCATTATCAATAAAATGATCATATGGGCAATGTGCTAGACCATTCACAATATTAAATGTGAAATATTACATAGAATTCATGTTGTTGCCATTCAATGCCTAAGAGGAGAGACCGGTTCAATAAGTATGAGATGAATTCAATACCATAGATGAATGACATGAACATCATGTATAGAAACTTATGTAGTTCTTTGAGTACATCTAGAATAAGCATTGATTCATTTGGGGTTGATTGTGTGGCTACCATTTTATGTTTTCGTTTGTACGGATGATGTATGGATGGTATAAGTATTCTTTCAAATTTTCTTATTATATTGATATTGGGTGCAATGTAACTTTCTTAGATAGAGATAGGTAAATTCTTGCTTAAATATAAAACCTTGTAGGACTATGTTACTATCTTTTGCAATAACACATAAAAAAGCTAATTCCCAATGAATCATTAACTACACCATGAACTATATGGCTTACAGAACGATCTTCAAATGTGACTAAACATGTTGTATAAGATTTCGTTTTTTGAAAGTTAATCAATTTGGTGAATGCCCATGTGATATAATATGTTGTATAACTATTCCATATATAGACTAGTGTATATACTGGTATATACACTGGTGTATATACTGGAATATACTCCCTTCTATATACCAGTATATACACCAGTGTATATACCGGAATATACACCAGTGTATTATTCCGTTAGGGTGATGGCATTGATGACGAGCATCAGGACGAAGATGTTGATGATGATGATGATGATGATGTACACGGTATATACACTAGTGTATATTCTGGTATATAGACTAGTACATCATCATCATCAACATCTTCATTTTGATCCTCATCATCAACGCCATCACCCTACTAGAATATACTCATCATCATCATCATCATCATCATCTTCATCATCATCATCATCATCGTCATCACCATCTTCATCATCATCGACATTGTTGTCGTCGTCATCACCACCACCACCATCATCATCATCATCGTCGTTGTCATCACCATATTTATCATCATAATCATGTCCTCATCATCATCATCATCATCTTCATCACCATCAGAATATACACTGGTGAATATTTTGGTATATACACTGGTGTATATTCCGGTATATACACCAGTCTATATATCGGAATATACACTGGTGTATATACCGGTATATAGACTGGTGTATATACCGGTATATACACCAGTCTATATACCGGTATATACACTGGTGTATATACCGGAATACCGGTATATACACCAGTGTATGTATAATACCGGTATATACACCAGTGTATTCCGGTATATACATTGGTGTATATACCGGTATTATACATACACTGGTGTATATACCGGTATTCCGGTATATAGACTGGTGTATATACCGGAATACCAGTATATACACTGGTGTATATACCGGTATGCCTATATACCGAAATATACACCAGTCTATATACCGGTATATACACTAGTCTATATAGTCTATACCGGTATATGCACCAGTCTATATACTGGAATATACACTGGTGTATATACCGGTATACATTGGTGTATACCAGTATGTCTATATACTGGAATATACACCAGTCTATATACTGGTATATACACTAGTCTATATAGTCTATATACCAAAATATACACCAGTCTATATACCAGAATATACACTGGTGTATATTCTGGTATATACACCAGTCTATATACCAAAATATACACTGATGTATATTCTGGTATATACACCATTGTATATACTGGAATATACACTGGTGTATATACCGGTATATACACTGGTGTATATTCCGGTATATAGACTGGTGTATATACCAGTATATACACCATTCTATATACCGGTATATACACCAGTGTATACACCAGAATATATACTGGTGTATATACCGCCTATATACCGGAATATACATCAGTCTATATACATCACCCTACCAGAATATACTCATCATCATCATCCTCGTCATCATCATCTTTATCATCGTCATCATCATCATCGTCATCATCATTATCATCATCACCATCGTCATCACCATCTTCATCATCATCATCGACATTGTTGTCGTCGTCATCACCACCACCACCACCACCACCACCATCATCGTCATCATCATCTTCATTGTCGTCGTTGTCACCATCTTCATCATCATTATCATCATTGTTGACATCGTCCTCATCACCACCATCATCATCATCATCATCATCTTCATCACCATCAGAATATACACTAGTGTATATACTGGTATATACACTGGTGTATATTCCGGTATATAGACTGGTGTATATACCGGTATGCCTATATACCGAAATATACACCAGTCTATATACCGGTATATACACCAGTGTATATACCGGTATATACACCAGTGTATATTCTAGTGCATATTCCAGCAGGGTACACACCAGTGTATATTATGGTATATACACTAGTGTATATACCGGTATATACACTAGTGTATATACCGGTATATACACTAGTGTATATTTCAGAATATACACCAGTGTATATACTGGTATATACCCTCATACAGCAGTATCATTACCTCATGGCCAAATGAGTGTACCCTCCGCCTTCCTCCTTGTCTTATCACCTTATTACCACATGAGGAAGAGGGTAACCCTTTTTTTAATATGGATGGTTTTCGTACTAATTAATACATCCTTCACATGCTCAAGGCAATTACCTACGCTTGATCCTCATTATCCTTATGAGTACTTTTCATATAGTTTGGATTGAGTTTGCTACTTCATCGAGACATGTGATGCCATACGATTTTTAGTAGACCTTAGTTTAATGAAGTTTGACCTACCTCCCACCCCATAAACCTTTTTAAAGGGAAACTATATACTCATTGAAATATTCATCAATATTTACATAGGGATAGAGGATCATCTTTAATATATTTTAATCATCAATATACTATATAGGTGTTTATATTTTTTAATTACTTAAATTCCTAAAGATTACTTTCCCTTACCTTCCATTGACCCATTGGTTAATGCAGTAGCCAATTACGAGATGATGTGTTTTATGGATAGATTCTTAGGTTCTAATTATATCTTAATCACTAAGGAGGACTTCCGCAAGATTCCCTTCCACTATATTCGTATTTAAATAGAATGAAATCCTTCTTAAATATCAGTCCTACTTAAATTATAATAATATTTAATTAGATTAATAGGAGTTGACTTGATAATATTTTGAAGTAGTTTATTAAAATAAATGAGACATTTAATGCACCCCTTACATATTCTTAAAATTATAGAAAACAAATATTTGAAAAACATATAATTTATCAAACATTTGATACCAAAACTCACTTCAAGGTGAGTTTATGTCAAATTGGACTATACAACACCAAGAGTCAAAATGAACTATAAAGCACTTGCTACTCTCAGTGCAAAAACATGATCCATATTAATCTATAAAATATGAACATTCTATGACAACAAGGCCTATAGAGTTTATATTGCATAAACATTTTCCCTACCACTCTATCCAATTACTTTTAGAAGGACACTAGATTTGCAAAACATGAACCGTGTTGATCCACACGCTATCAGAAATTTGGAATTGCAAGGATCAGAGTGAGCATTACCTTGTTAATTATAGATTGAAATTTTTTTCACGTCCTCCGGAGTTAAAATAGTGAGCATTGTGGGTCCTCTACAAGCCTAAAAATCAATCAATATATATATATGTTGTATGTGAGTATGAGTAAGTATATATATAAAATGAGAATTTATAAATCCTTAATTCATATGAGTCACAAAATTTTGAACTTTGAACTTGATTTTTAACTTTTATGGTTGAATCATGATGTCCTCTTATAATGAGTTGGAAGTTTAATTTACAGTATTTTTAATTAATAATTTATGTGAAGATATAAAAATACCAATTAATGGCATAAGATGATATAGAATGCTATTTTCTATATTATCATTTATTCTTTAAAATTAAGGATTATTCTTTATTAACATCTTTTCCCAACAAGTAATTTTATATAATGATATTGATAGATATAAACATAACATTTCATTATATATATATATATATATATATATATATATATATATATATATATATATATATATATATATATATATATATTTCATTTTCTTTATAAATACAATTTATATATAATTTTATGAAATGGTTTTTTTAAGATAGTTTTTATAATGTTTATAAATTGATTATTATAATATTTTAAAAAATAATAACATATTCATCAATTTAATTTTTATGAAATGAGAATTTATAAAATTTTATAATGTCCAAATTTTAGAATTCAATTCAATACATGTATATAAATGATTTTTAAATTGAAAAATTAAAAAAGAGAATTGCACACCCCTCTAACTAAAGTCTCAAAGAATTACCATGTAACTTTTACCTACAACCTAACATGGTTATTTAATCATCACATAGATTTCCAGAAAGGAAAGCAAACCCTCGTTGGTGTGCAAGGGTTTTCATAGAATTAAAATCATATCAACTACTTATCGCCTCCCACCTTTATATCACCAAAATTTGATAATCTTTTATTACTATATATCTCCACTTTTTACTAGTTTATAGCTACGGTCCTTATACAGAAGGATAATGACAATTGTGAACATAATTATTTAATTAGAATAATAGGAGTTGATTTGATAATATTTTGAAGTAGTTTATTAAAATAAACGAGACATTTAATGCAGCCCTTACATATTCTTAAAATTATAGAAAACAAATATTTGAAAAACATATAATTTATCAAACATTTGATACTAAAACTGACTTTGGAACAAAGATATTCAGAAAATATATGTTTTATCGCCATCGCATATTTTACTAGAAACAATGATAGTTGTAATAAATGTGATATTAAAAGTTACAATCCAATTTTGAAATTTGTGCATCTTTATCAGGAATTTAAAATTACACATCCTTAATCAAAATAAATGCCAAGCTTATTTCAAATATAACATCATTTACTCAAATTTAACATCTCCACTCCAAATTGTATCAAAATTGATATACATCAACAATTTTAGAAATAATTATATGCTACCTCTATGACATATGCAGGGCCAACTTACATCAACGCCATGGATTTCACAAATATGTTCAAGTTGGAAGAGTGATGCCCTCATCCCAGAAAAAAAAATGTAAGTGTATAGTCAAAAAGATGACATTCAGATCC
This sequence comes from Larix kaempferi, assembly GCA_027924585.1. NCBI lineage: Eukaryota > Viridiplantae > Streptophyta > Pinopsida > Pinales > Pinaceae > Larix > Larix kaempferi. Next base: position 1,220,698 of record BSBM01000406.1, read on the forward strand.
AATCACGCGAGAGATCGTATGATGTACATGGACAATAAATTCTTCATGTTTTTCAATCTCAGAGGATGCCCAACTAAATTTAGAAGAAGCATTTGTAGTAACTCCGCATCACAAAAAAAAATATTAATAAATCACTTATTAAATATATTTATTAAAATCAAGCAATATGATTAAAGGATTTATTAAACAAAATAATAAAAAGTAATACACATACCTATTAAAAGAAACATTATTGATAGTACTATTTCTTATCATGCTGTCTCCAAACTCAAATATGCAACTGGATGTATGACACATGGAACACCAATTCACATCAACGCTTACATCACGATCCCTTTGCCTTTGTAACCATTCTCTCCTTAACTTTCTACTGGCCTCTCTTTGACAAACATGCTCAAATTGGTGAAGTATTTGCTTAATCTTTGATAAAAAATTAAGTATATCATCAAATAGCCGGCATGGAAAACCATTTTCCTTGCTAATCTTGTTTCAAAAGCAGGAAATAAAATGTTCTTGTTGGCTTATGTCATGGATAGCAAAGAGAAATTTTGAAACATATGCATTGTCCATAACTGTAAAGAAAAACAAATATTTTAGATTTTAGTATATATAAGAAAATTTATCGTTACTACAAATGAAAATGGGTATTACAAGTAGTATCAAGATTAAATTGTTCTACCTTCATAACCTATAAAACAATAATCATAGATTTGCAACGCCTACAACTATCACAAATACAAAAAATACGCATACCCACATATAATTAGAGAGGTTGACATCCATCATTTGCCACAATTGTTAAAAACATTACAAAATACAGCATCAACCACTTTATGAGTTGATAATGTTGAAGATGTGAAGTTAACACATAAAACGAAATTTCTTTCATAACATAAATACATATATGACGATGAAAACTCATGTTGGAATCAATATTAGTTGAAATTTTTGGTAGATAAATATTGGAATAATTAGCAAATGAATAGTTTGTACTGAAGAAAGAAAAAAAACATCAAATTTAGAATCTTGAAATACTTAATCAGTAGCTAATAAAAAAATTATTATCACAATATGAAAAGAACATACACTACTACACTATGTGATATATTTAGTAACCGTACTTTCAAGAAGAAGTTAATTGATTTTCGAGGACAAAGTGTCTTGACACTTAGAGAAAATTGATTGAAATATTGTGTTGAAACTATCAAATATTTTAAATCTATTAATATTTTGTCAAATATTTTCACCTTTGAACAAACAATGCCATGTGTTCAAGTCCGGACTTAATGGCAATGTTGGACCTGTCTTTGATGTGGTTGGCACCAAAAAATTAGTTGCAATAGCTAAGTTTGACAATGATCTCTGGTGTAGTAGATTGCATGTATCATTCACTTCTACAGCTACTATTGTTGTATCAACCAAAAACGAGCTACCCGTAGCAATATTATCGTGCAATAATCAAGGTCGACAAGTCTGAATAACTTGATATGTGCCTCCCTCAACTGTAACAATAATCACCAAAATAATAAGACAATGACAGTAGGCCCAGTGAAACAATCAAATATGTCGTAGTTAATGGAAATTAACAAATATTATCAAACCGATATACCTCTATTGCGTAGAGTCCAATGTTGCACTGAATCTGACCTATGTTCCACATCTCCTTGTTGTCTACAAGAAATCTCCATTTGCTCATTTATGGTTTTATTTTTTGTATGCAACAGTCCAACACATTCGAAGTGTGTTTTAGCATAATTTGATTGGCCATGATGATGTGAACTGTCTTGACCAATAGACACCTTTCCTATAAAAACAACCAAGAAAGTCTTCTCACCATGACCATACGATCATTTAAAAAAATGTGATTGAAATTAATAACAATACCTATACAAGTCTCATTACTATGTTGTGGTGGGTTGAATGTATCATTCCCTTCTATTTCTTCTATTGAATGATTAGGCAACAATGAGGTATCATCGATAGCACTATCATGAAATAATCGAAGTCGACAACTTGGAATAGATTGAGAAGTGGATCCCTCAACTATAACAATAATCACCAAAATAATTAGATTATGGCATTGGGTTGAATAATATACCTTATTTCAAATTAAACAAAATTCAGTATCATATTGAAATACCTCTATTGTATGGAATATAACGTTGCACTATATCTGATCTGTGATCGACATTTATTTTTTTTGAGAAGAAATCTTCATTTGTTCATCCATGCTTTTCTTTTTTGTGCGAGCTCGTCCGACCCATTGAAATTTTGTTGCATCTTTTCTTGAATGCAATGCTTGACCACATTGTCTTTTTTTATTGAGTGGGCTCAAAAAACTATGGTGTCTTTGTTTAGTGATCTTAGATGGAGTTATAAAACAATTAAACATTTTATTACACTCCTGACCCACATTGTATACCAAGGTGTTAAGTGCACGTGCATGCTCCAAACTAGTAGGTTTAATATCTAGTAATCACCTTAGTGTTTGATGAGTTGATGACATAATAAATTCCATCTCATCGGCCTCAGAAATGGCATTGTCTAGTCTTATAGTTGTTGAATCAACATGGTTAGAGGAATTACCGATAGGAGAATCAAATCCTAGGGGAAGCTCTTCTTGGAATTCTGCGCTGGGAGCAACTATTTCATTTAAATCAACTAGAAATCTAGGCCTCTCAAAAATACTAGAAACATTTGGTGATGCATGCTCACCAAGGGAATTTTTTCCTACCAACATGCCAACCTTTAAGGCATGTTTACAAACATTGCCATTCAATGCCCAAGCACACTTACAGAAGAAAAAATCTGGCCCTGCATATATGACCTTATACCAAGTATCACAGCTATTCTTATTTTGGCTACGAACCCGATATTCATTGGTATTTATTTGATCACATGCACATTCTTCATCTGGGATTGCATCTGCTTTGCACTGGGATCTAGCTAGTTGTTCATTGGATTTTTTAGGTTGTATAATACCAGCTTCCTTTAAACGTTGCATGTGAATGTAATAAGGTTCAACATTTTCCAACAACACATGAATACCCCAGTCAACCCGCCTGTGGCATGCATTGATTTTCTCATCAAGGTACCTTTTCATTAAGTACCTATGGTATGACTCGATTGCATTGTTGGTATCTTGATTTGAATGGGGAAAATTTCTATAAGCTTTCTCCCACATATCTGGAAAGTGAAGGGGGTCAGTGACAAAGTAGAAACTAAAAATAATGCAATAGATTATATAGTTATAACACAAAGATGTAGACAGTACTTACAAATTTTGTTGTTGTCTAGCCAATTAGTTCTCAAATAATTCAAAAACTTTTCTTGACCTTGAAATTCATCAAAGATCTGTGCAACTGCATCTTGTACTGAGTGGTCATCCGGACATGAATGCATGATGTCTCCTAAAGCACGAAAAATTGAGACTCTAGTTTCCTTTCCATTGACTTTGCTTAAAATATTTTTCATCCATGCACGACGAACATGCCATATGCATAATAATATTGATGAATTAGTTAAACACCTGAAATGACATTACAGTTAAAGAGATTAATGTATGTATATATGTAATGAAACATTCATCTTCTCTCCTGCTCCCCTCTACAAATAATTAATCAAGTCACCTTAAAGCCTCAATCTCGGCTGCAGCATCATCTATAATAAAAGCACGAACATGCCAATCTGGACGCTCTTTCATTCCGACTTTAAATAATGCTGCTAACCATTTTTTAATATCCTCCGATGTATTTCGTGAGGAAATAACCCAAGCTATCGGGACACCATTATGGTGTTTGTCGAAAACCATCAATCTATAAAGTTGATACTACATTCAAATAAACACATAATTATATTATACAAAGTCCACACATAGGAAATCATTTCAATAACTATAATTAAGTGAGAATCACGATATATGTGTACTCACCCCATATTTGTTCATGCTAAATGTAGAGTCCATGGATATAGCATTATTATGTGAGTACTTTATCATCATAGAACGCATCCAGCTTGTTTGTATACCAATGATGAATGGCTTGTTTTGCACAACATCTTGTTGTTGGTAGAAAAAAAACTTATATGGAAATTGATTGTACCAACAGTCCACGCTAATTGGATCACTCTCGTCCTTGACGTATTCTTGTCTTTTTAGTTCATTGTACATGTTTAAAATATCTTGTCTTGTCATTAAGGCATCTCGAGTTGTCCCTGTGAACAATTGACCACATTGATGCTCCACGTCATTAATGAATTTATCCCATATCATTGTGACGTTAAAACCATCTTGAACCATCTGTCTCACACTAGCTCGTAGATTATCTGTTAGATGTGGAGCATAATTGAAAGCCTGAGGCCTTCCAAATGCATCCTTCCCATGACACAGAACACCATATTTGTCCATATGCCTGCATGTTGTATATATAATAACGGCATCAGTTGGTCTCATGACAAGCCGACGCACGACGAAGTGGCATTGACAACCAACTTTAATTCTTTGGTGCAAACTGTGTTTCTTCATTGTATTTTCAAATGTCGTCGTTGTATGACTATCACCTTGGACTTTACAAGTGGAGTCCAGACCATATGAACACCAATACCTATTACATATCGTTACAATAAATTAAAGTTATAGATGAATGTTTTTCTTAATCAACTTGAATGATAAGTTAACAAAATATCTAAGCATGTTTCACACAATCAATTATGAGTAATTATAGAGACTCACATAACATACTCCAAATACGTGTCAAAATGAATTCTTTTGATCTCCTCAAGTTTTCGAGTTTGTCGAGTATGAACAACAAATTGAGTAGGAGCGCTTTCTCTCGCTTGCTCTCCTCTTATAAAATCCTGAAGTCTACAATACGGAATAATTGCAACTTGGTCCCCCCAAATTTATGTCCATGTCAAATCTTCGACAGAAAACTCTACCATATCTTCCAGATCTTCAACCTCCAACCCATTTATCTCCTCCCACTTTCCCATTTTAACACCTCTACACAATCACGTACAGAAATAAAATCTTGATAAACTATTCTAATACAACATTGAAAATAATTACTTAAAAAGTAGATAAACAAATAATGTATATTTACTAATTGGTGAGTGTTTATAAGGTCTCCATAATTATATAAAAGTAAAAAGTACATTTATTACATATTATTATTTACTAATAAAAGTAATAAATGTTCAATGTATTGGGAATTGACCTGAAAAGGAAGGATGGGAGAAAAGAGCACAATCAAAGTGGGAGATAGTAAATGTTCACTTATTGCGAACATTTTTAATAAATGAAATTGTGCATACTCTTAAACACTAAATATGACTAAGGTTGTAGTCCCTCTATAATAGCGTTGTTTGAATCGCAATAATTTACATGACAAAGTATTTTCTTAGTGTTAAATATCTCCTTCCCACCTAAACATCCATGCCAACCTGCAACCTATATAAGCTTAGTTCAAGTGACACTTTCCATTGTCCTTAGATATTAAATATACTATATGATTAAATAGCATGTGTTCTACATATTTCATGAAATGTGAGATGATTCGAAAGTCCTAGATTTTGTTGACATGGAGCTTTTGATATCATTGTAATACCCTTTATGGGAAAACCATCACTCTATAAGTGGAAAGATTAAATACTAGTGATAAAGCAAGGGTCAAAATCTAGCAAAATGAAGTCATCCTTCTTGACCAATGGAGGTTTGTTTGCTCTAGAAAATAGTTATAAGTTCAATGCACCCTAACATATTATCATGTTTTGAATGCATTTATGACATCAATTTTGCAAAAAAAATAATGATATGATATTTATTTTATTTTTATATGCACAATTGTGTGAAATTAAAGATCCATTTTTATGTTTATTTATGCTTTATTATGATGTGTATTCATATTTTTTTTAGTTTAAGCTATATTTTTATATAATATTAATTTAGTACATAAATGATATAGAAAATGAATAGAAATCAAGTTAATGGACCATGATAGATATTAATAATTATCATTTTAATTTTAATGTAAAAATGTCAAGAAAATAAATGTTGTTTTGAAGAAAAAATTAAGAAAATTTAATTATTGAAGGGTAAATTTTTTGGCAAGACTTCATTATTGACGGGTAAAAATTTAAACAAAATGTTTCACGACGGGTTATATATACACCCAAAACGTCAAAAAACAAACTTTGACGGGTACAATGAAAACCAAATTCGAGCACTCCTCTCAAGTGATGGATCACTAATGTATGAGTAGACAATAATGCAAATATTTGAAATATATGAAAAATCCAATGGTTGGCTACGAGAACCAAGGTTTTGTGTCACATGGTGTGGAAGAAGAAATCGTACTAAAAATTCAATGGTTTAGTACAGCATTAGATGATTTCCTAGGTGATTACGATGATGATGTCAAGTCAACAATTGGAAACTGTCGAGGTAGATTTGGAAAGGAAGTATGCAAAAAAGCACTAATATTTTGTGGGATGGTGTTGCAGCTGAACTTAACAGCCGGGGAGGAGTGACGGTGGGAGCATCAAATTCAAAACTATTTTTTAAAATCCGTCCGCCAACCCCATTAACACATGAACATGGTTGCTGGCTTCTGGTCAATTTCATCCACTAATGCCATATTATTGTCAATTTCATGAACTAATGCCGTATGTCTGCATTAATTTCAAGCATTAATGGCAACGCTACTACACAGAGTGGGGTATTAAGACAATACTTGTGTAAATTGTCTCAACTTAAGACAAAAACAAATTGCGTATTGTCTTAAATATTGTCTTTAAGCGAGTGTCTTAAACTATTGTCTTAAATTGTTGCCTTAAACTATTGTCTTAAACTTAAGACAATAGTTTAAGACACTTAAAGACAATATTTAAGACAATACACAATTTTTTGTTTGTCTTAAGTTGAGACTATTTACAAAAATATTGTCTCAAATATTGTCATAATACCCCCTCTATGTAATAGTGATAGAATGCAAATATTTATGATAGGGAACAGTGAAATTGAACAACCAATCTTCTGCATTATATAATGCAGATGCTCTACTATTGAGATAGCGCCCTGCAACTTCATTTTCAAGAAGAATATTTGTATTTTTTAGAGTTTTCTTAAAGCAATGAGCACAAGAAGCATATTTCACTCATTCATACATAGTTCTCATGGAGATTGCAGTTATAATACTCATTTATCTCAAAATCAATAGATAGTTCCATATGTTCTATATAAGAATTGGGAGAAAGGAGGTGGGCTTAGTCAAATATGCCATTGAAAGTGGTCAATGAGGCTAGTAGAGTGGAGACCGAGTCCATATCCGGGTGGGAAACACTCACTAGGATTCGGGATGATCTCCTACTATATGGTTTTCTAATCCGGTCTATCTTATTTAACTCGATATCAATTGTTGTTATTGCATATAGGAAGGAATAGTTTCCAAGAAACGGAGTAGTAGTTCTTTTTCAATGTTTTGATTAGGGATGAGTGATTCTACTAGGGATAGGCCTCTATTGTTGTCGTAGGATCTTGACGGTATGACGTTCTTGGAGAACCCACGTTTTTCTCATAGGAGATAAACCTTCATTGCCCATTTTTTCATGCTTGTTGGAGGGTGTGACTTGCTTCGCGATCCACATTCACGTTAGGAGGAGATTTTCACACATTGACATTGATTTGACGGGGACAAATCAACGTGGAAACCTCACACGTGCCACATTGAAGGTGCTTTGATTCGCTATTATATAAGTAATTATGGGATTCGAAAATAAGCCATATTTTGGCATTCAAAGGAAAAAAAAGAAGCAAATCCGAAGTCAAACAAAAAGGAATTATTATGGGATTCGAAAATAAGCCATATTTGGGCATTCAAAGAAAAAAAAGAAGCAGATCCGAAGTCAAACAAAAAGCAACACCTAATCCAAGGGCAAACAAAATGAAATTATGTTCAATATAAGGAGGATGGGACCCTATATATATAGATATTGAGAATTACTTGGGAATAATATATATATATATTATTCCCAAGTAATTCTCAATATCTAATATCTATATATGTGTGTATATATATTATTCTCACGTTATGCTCAATATATATATATAGAGAGAGAGAGTATTATCTGGGAATAATATATAAAATATATATATACAAGGATAATTTTAAGGACTCATACTTATCTAAAAGTGTATAAATCTTAGCGAATATTACCAATTCTTAAAATGTAGACTATAAAATATTTGGCGATATTTTTCTAAAATTATTTCATTTGCTAAGGATTTTATATAGTTTATATAATAGTTTGGCGATTTTAAGAGTGAAAAAAGTTTACCCCATCAAAATTGGGTGAAATGGGGCTTCAAAAAATGCAAATTGGAATTTTTTTTTTAAAAAAACATCGAAAAATAACCCATGGGTTAAATTTCGCCCCTAAAATTATCCATATATATATATATATCTATATATAACCTTTACTCTAATAAATTGCAGACATACTCATAGATTACAAAGAGACAAGCTAGGCATTTACTGGACAAGGTAATACTACTTCCTTTTCATTTTACATAGTTATCAAATTGTGACATCCTTTAGAATGAATATTATGCTTCAAGTCCCGCGTTAAGATTCCTTTCTTTTAATTCCTAGACACTCGACCATCTTGCAATTCTAGCTTAAGGTTGGTTGATTCTGTCTCTTTCTTTATTTAATCTGAATCTAACACAATCATTATTTTAATCCACTATCTTTGTAATCTTCTTGTGGTTGACCTAATGTTTAATCACATTGGGACTGCCATTTATGTGTTCTATGTTGGACTTACTGTGTAAAAAAAGATTAACCAAAGAATAAAGACCTTTAAGTTTATCTAACATTTAGCTAACAAGTGTCTAATGTTTCGATCTCTCTCTCTAAAAATTCAATCTCCTCTTAATGTTAGCACTGTGTAATTATAAAAATGAAAAGACATGAGCCTTTATGTTCATGTAAAAAGGTAAAAATAAAAATTTCAATCCACAATGTGAAGATTGGTCAAAATGAAAAATGCAATTCATAAGAAGATTTCGGTTAGTTATGATTAAATTACCTCCCACAAAATTGATGAAAAAAATGCAATCCATTAAAAGGTCAAATGAAAAATGCATTTTATGAAGAGAGCTAATTAAATTTGATATTCTTTTCAACTTCCATTATAATAAGCTTAATAAACATAAAAATTTTATTAAAAGACACATTATGCTGGGCAATTATAGCAAAAATAATGTATCAAATCAAATTTGATCTAATAATGTATTCCTTTCATATGTTTTCTTCTATATAGTTATGTAAAATACATTTCCAAAATAAAACTATCAACCTGGTTACAATAAAATAATTTATTAATTTGATTTGCTAATTCTTTTCCTTTATTTCATTAATCATGTAAAAACAATGATAGAAACCATGGTTAAATATACCTACTTTTACTTCTGCATCATCGAACATGAAATCGGTTCAAGTCCAATCTTCGTCTTCCATGCAATCACCCAACCATATGAAAAAATTGGCTTATTCAAGAATAAAGTAATGATTATAATTATTAAGATAGTATTAAAATAACATAATAGAACCTTGTAAAAATCAACCCTAAAATTACTGCAACTATTTAGTATATTAAGAAATTGCAATAAAATAAAATCATTTAGTTAGTATATTAAGAAATTGCAATAAAATAAAATCATGAACGAAGAGAGATAAATTCATCCAAAATGAAAATAAAACGATTAATATAAGCAGACCTAAACACAGAGAGTATGGCACCATATGCCCGGAATAGAATCACAATGTCATCCACACATACTAAAAAGAGTTTTGCAACCGTTGTCATACATATTGGACGAACATAGATCAATTACTGCAAAAAATCAACAAACCATATATGTGCTCATTACCCAACCATGATTATTAAGGTTGCAACACCTTAGTTCCTTACTCATGTCATCAATGTGGCTTATTCCCTGTCCAGTTAGCTATGGTTAGACCTGAATGACAGTATGCCATCGCTAGAAACCCCGTACACGTTTGATGTGTGATTATAGTGAAGAATACATGTTATATAATTGTTGTATAATTAACGAAGTATGAATAATTTTGCCAAGATTTGGTTATGCTATTGCTGTGGAATGAATTTAACGTGTATAGACCAATACATGCTTGCATGAAAGGTAAATGAGAGAATGTTAGTGTGTTACTGTTTTACGGGGCTGCATTGTTGCATATTGTATATATCATATGAATGAGTATATGTCTAAATAAGTATTGATTGTCCTCACATTCCGGGTGATAGTTGAGGATTACTGATAGTATTGCTGGAAAATTATTCCTTATACTGTAGCTGTATTAGACCAAGAACTAAGTTAACGTATTGAGAATTATAGGTTGGGCTTAAATGATTTATAAATTGATCAAGACTTGGGCTTGGACTTCATATTTGATTTGTAGCAAAAAATAATTAAGGTCAACTTGATTTAAAAATACCCTTTTATATAAATGGTTGTACCTTTGATGATTAATGTTCATAACTTCTATTATAGACCATAATGCTATAATGAACAGATATTGTTTGGGTTTGAGTTTAGTCACCTACATTATGTGTTCAATGGAAATTTATACACACTATGTTAATATGAAATCGTCTTTTCTATCATGGACTAATAGTGCATCCCTGCCTCTTGTATCTTAAAGTATAACAGAGCATGTAGATAGGTCCTTTACACTTAGATAGACCTTCAAAGAATTATTTCAACCTGTGTGGATTCAACAATCAAGAATTATTGTACTCTAGTTGAATGATTATGTTATGATATCAATTCCATAATTGAAACTAATCGCAAGTTGATGCATAAACGAAAGTCTAATTGAGAATAAAATCTATCCTGTTTTACTTAGAGTTTAAAGAACTCCATGTGCTGTGCTAACTCTCTGTTACATAATAAAAAATGCGTTACAGGGCCAGCCCTTTTCTCTCCATTTGCCAAGTCTAAGAAAAACCATGTTTTAAAACGATATATATGCCCACATATCTGTAAGAGGAGAACACACCAGTGGATGAGAGGGTCGGACTGCAGAGAAAAATTTACATATTTGAACTGCAATCTGGTCCCACCAAATGTGTTATTTTATTAAACAATATTCCAAAACAGAGCAAGCATAGCAAACCCAAAACTGCTCAATCCAGTAGCGGTAGTTCAAGGGAATCCGACCAAAAAAAATTGGGTGCCATACTAAATTTTTAAAAAAATGTTACAATTTACAAGTTGAATGTGAGTACGAGGAAATTATGGGAACTTGGAATTCATAAATCATCATATTTGTGAATCAAGAAATTACAGGAACTGTGAATTAGGAAATGACCCCTGTTCCAAATTCATAAATCGTTCCTTTAATTTAATTTGTGTGTAATCCATCTGTTTAAGGTTAGAAAATAACTTATTTCGAGGGATTTCATAATTATTATTATCCGTTAAGGTTATCAAATAACTTATATTGAGGGTGTTCATGTTGCAGGTCATGGAAAACGGTTTCCTGGGATCATGGTGACATGATACTAACTTATGTTCAGGGTTTTCAGAATTATTATTGTTCATGTTGTAGGTGAGAAAAAGTGTTTCACAGGATCAGTGGCATTGAGATTCGATGGAAGAACGGGTTTCCATTGAGATCCATTATTTAGAATTGCCTATTATCTTCCATATTTTGAATTTTAAGTTATCTAGAAATTCCTATTATCTTCTATATTTTGTGTTGTCTTTACAGAATAAGTACTAGGCTTGAATTTTTATAAAATAAATACCATGGATGAATTCCGAGATGTCTCTACACAATAAATAGTCCAACAAAGTTTAAAAGAGCATCTCGAGGGGACTGGACCTGGGCTTACGCGGTGTCCTCCTATTGACTACTATGAGGTATTGCCATAAATGAAAAAAATGGACTTTATGGTTATTGAAGTTGGATGTCTTTGGATGCAATGAAAGAGTGATTCATCTTAACCAGGATCTTTTTATTGCAAAATTTGGGTGTTCATCTTTTGCACTCTAACCCCATGCCAACATGACCACTTAACCAAAGAGTGCCCACATCAGGATGGGGTCCAAAATTTCCTTAAGGGGAACCCCATACCCGCAGTCCTAACTGATCCCTTCCCCACACAACAACAACATATGATTACGTAAAAACCATCTCCTTCTCAAGGAGAAACTTCCTCCATTGCTCATGTTCTCATGATGAAGAGCGAAACGATCAACTTGAATACTTGATCACGTTCACATGACTCTCCTTCTCCAAAGGAATCTGATGGGGGTAATCCTGAAAAATCCCCCGTGTTTACATCTAGCATTCCATCACCTCAAGGTCCTCTCGTCATAGAGAAACCTTCACTAGATTCAATATTGCGTCCACCCAAGAGCACAATTCGAAAAGCCACTTTCAATCCTAATGCTCGGGCTGCTCAGAACTACAATATAGTAGAGGATTTAGCACAAGCCCCTTTTTCTATGTCGACGCTAGAAGTATTACAAAGATTTCCCATTCAATGTAATACGTTGTTATTTGTGATTGGAGTTGTCGACACAGATTCCTCTAATACAATTATGTTCAAGTTAGAGTATTTCAAGCCAAGGCTTTCCCACCAACTCGTGTTCCAAATCGTTACTAACGTTGCTGGGAAAAGCATCCATCGTACTATCTTAGACGAAGGTGTCTCCACCTTGGTTATGTTGTTATCTTTTTGGTGAACCATTCGCTCTCCCAAGTTGAACCATTCCCCAGCTACATTGAAGGCCTTTGATGGATGTGGCTTTCAACCACACAGGCTACTATAATATTTGACCATTGAGTTGGGAGGAAAAAGTGTTTCCATTAATGTGGAAGTCATTGTTTCAATGTTGGATTATAACTTACTACTTGGTAGAAACTGGTTCTATGCCATGAATGCGGTAGAATCATCTGTCTTCCGCATAGTGCAATTTCCCCACCAAGGGAAGATTGTCACTATTGACCAATTATACTTCTATACACCTGATACCACTACTCATCCTGCAAACAACGTCCCTCTTTTAGTACATTCGACACAGATATATGAGAGTGTGGGGGTAGTGTTGGTTGTGGAGCCATATCTTCCAGTCTCATAGATGATATTGTCTTAGCCGTGCACCCCGGAGGACTGTACACCAATTCTACATTTTTAGGGGTTCAGGGCAATGCCCCCGAGAAAACGTTTTGGGGCTTTTTTCGCCAGCTGTTTTGCAGGCCCATGGTTTTGGGTATCCTGTGGTATTTTTCCATTGTATTTCCCCTATAAAAGAAAGACATTGTAATACGGCTAGGGCAAGATGTATTAGGTTTTATGCATTGTAAATATCTCTGAGATATGTGAAGAGAGACTGTGATACAGTGAAGAGGAAGTGCAGCGGCTGTGCTGTAGGTTGTATCCCTTCACTTTGCTGGACGGAATAATAAGGACTAGCAACTTCAATGTGGACGTAGCCCAAGTTGGGGGTGAACCACGATATATCTGTGTCTCTCTTGTAATGTGTGTGTGATTATATTTGCATTTCTGTTTATTTTTATTGCTCTGCGATCCTGTTTTTCTAACAATTGGTATCAGAGCCAAAGGTCTATTTGGAAGATAAAACTGCAGGAAGCTAGGGTTTCTGGTTCGAGTGGGAGCAATGGAAAAAGAAGGAAAGTTTAAGGTCGAGAAGTTTAATGGCCAAAACTTCTAGTTATGGAAGATGCAAATGGAGGCCTATATATACCAAAAGGATCTATTCCTACCGTTGGGAGGAAGAGCAAAGAAGTCGGTGGCTATGAAGGACAAAGAATGGGAGGTTCTTGACAGAAAGGCTCTGGGAACAATACGGTTGAGCTTGGCTTCGTCAGTGGCTTTCAATATCTCAAAAGAAATGACAACGAAGGGTTTGATGAGTGCATTGGGTAAGCTATATGAAAAACCCTCGGCCTCCAACAAGGTATTTCTAATTAAGCGTTTATTTAATATGAAGATGTCTGAAGGTGGATTTGTTACTGATCATTTAAATGAGTTTAATACGGTTACAAATCAACTAAGTTCTGTAAGTGTGAACTTTGATGATGAGGTTAAGGCTCTTCTAATCTTGTGTTCATTTCCAAAAATATGGAATAGCTTGGTCATGGATGTAAGTAACTCTGTCTCTTGTTCAAACAGCTTGAAATTTGATGATGTTATTGGTGTTATTCTTAGCGAGGAAATGTGAAGAAAAAACACAGATGAGACATCAGGTAATGCGTTGACCATGGAGAGCAAGGGAAGACAAAAGGAGAGAGGAAAGAGCCAAGGTAATCGTGGCAAGTCTAAAACGGGAAGATCCAAGTCTAGACTGGGAAAAATAGAGTGCTGGAACTGTGGAAAGAAATGACATCTGAAGAAAGACTGCAGATCTCTAAAGAAGGAAGGAGATGCACAGAAGGAAACTACCCAGGAAGCAAATGTAGCAGGTGATGTGTTACAAGACGCTTTGATTCTTGCATTAGATAATACTAGTGATTATTGGGTAGTAGATTCAGGAGCTTCATGTCATGCTACACCCCATAGGAAATACTTTCATGAGTATGTTCCTGGCGATTTTGGACATGTTTTATTGGGTGATGATGAGCAATGTAAAATTGTTGGAATGGGTAAGGTATGGATAAAAGTTAAGAATGGAACTGATTGGCTGTTGAAAGATGTTACGCATATTCCTAATATGAAAAGAAATCTGATCTCAATAGGGCAGCTGGAAGATGGCGGCTGTCTATCTATATTTGGAGAAAAGTGGTGGAAGATCACTAAAGGATCAATGGTGATAGCAAAATGAGACATGATAGGTACATTGTATTTATGTCCTCATAATACTAACCATTCTATCTCTTTAGCTTCCACAAGAACAGATACAACATTGTGGCATCATAGGCTTGGCCACATGAGTGAGAAGGGGATGCAGATTCTCCACTCAAGGAAGTCACTGCTAGATTTGAAGCAGGTAAGTTTGGAATTCTGTGAAAAATGTGTTTATGGAAAACATAAGAGAGTCATATTTCTCAGGGTTGGGAACAAAAGAAGAATGAAAAGTTAGAGCTAGTGCATATAGATTTATGGGGACTAGCTCAGGTACAATCTCTTGGTGGCTCTCATTATTATGTTACATTTATTGATGATGAAACTAGGAAAACTTGGGTTTATTGCATTAGACAGAAATCTGATGGGTTTGTTACTTTTAAGAAGTGGAAAGCTTTGGTTTAGAATGAGACAGGAAAAAGGTTAAAGTGTCTCAGATCTAATAATGGAGGTGAGTACTGCGGCAAGGAGTTTGATAGTTACTGTTCATACCATGGGATTTGTAGAGAGAAGACAGTCCCAGGAACACCATAAGAAAATGGTGTGTCTGAAAGGATGAACAGAACGATCATGGAGTGTGCAAGGTGTATGAGACTGCATGCAGGGTTGCCCTTACAGTTTTGGGCGGATGCTGTAAATGCTGCTGTTTATTTAATAAACAGAGGACCTTCAAGTGCTTTGGATGGTGGTATTCCAGAGGAGGCATGGACAGATACAAAGGTAAACTACTAATTTTTGAGAATGTTTGGTTGTGAAGCATTTGTCCATATTGATAAATAAAATAGAACAAAGCTTGAAGCTAAATCCAAGAAATGTACCTTTATTGGATATGGGGTTGATGAATTTGGTTATCGCTTATGGGATTATGAAAATAAAAAAAATCATCAGGAGTAGAGATGTTATATTCAATGAAAAGGTCATGTATAAAGATCAGTTGCAGGGAAATAAACAGGAAAAGGAAACCACAGAGTACATAGTACTTGATGAAATTCAAGAAAATGAGGTTCCAAAGGTGCCAGAAAATCAAGAACAACAACAAGTACCTAAAACTCCTGCAACTACAAGAAGATCTACCAGGTTAAGTAGACTCCCTGAATGATACTCTCCTTCAATGTATTATTTGTTGATGATTGATGCTGGTGAACCAGAATGTTATGAAGAAGCAATGCAGGTGGAAACTAGAAAGAAGTGGGAGCAAGGCATGAATGAGGAGATGGACTCATTGGTAGGAAACCAGACTTGGGATCTGGTTCAGTTTCCAGCTGGTAAAAGAGCATTGCAGAACAAATGGATTTACAGGTTGAAAGAAGAAGGAGGTAAGAAGCGATACAAGGCCAGACTTGTTGTAAAGGGGTTTGCACAGAAAAAAGGTATTGATTTTGATGAAATATTTTCTCCTGTTGTTAAGATGACTTCAATTAGGACTATCTTAAGTCTAGTGGCGGTAGAAGATTTGCATCTTGAACAGTTAGATGTAAAAACAACCTTTCTCCATGGGGATTTGGAGGAAGAGATATATATGCAGCAGCCATAAGGGTATGAGGTCAAAGGTAAGGAAAACTTGGTATGCATGTTGAAAAAGAGTTTGTATGGCTTGCAGCAAGCTCCAAGGCAGTGGTATTTAAAATTTGACAGGTATATGACAGGACAAGGTTATAGTAGATGTCATTCTGACCACTGTGTTTATTTCAAGAATCTAGACAATGAAAGATATATTATCTTGTTATTGTATGTGGATGCCATGCTTGTTGCAGGGTCTAACATGCAGGATATAAATGTACTCAAAAGGAAGCTAGCTAATTCATTTGCGATGAAGGATTTGGGTGCTGCAAAGCAAATCCTTGGTATGAGAATAACAAGAGACAAAAAAAATCGCAAATTGACATTGTCTCAGGGTGAGTACATACAAAAGGTGTTGGAGAGGTTCAGAATGCAGAATGCAAAACCAGTTAGTACACCTTTGGCCAACCATTTCAGTCTAATTAAGGAAATGTGTCCAAATACATAGGAAGAGACAGATTACCTGTCCAAGATTCCCTATCAATCAACAGTTGGCAGCTTGATGTATGCCATGGTGTGCACAAGACCAGATATTGCACATGCAGTGGGAGTTGTGAGCAGATATATGAACAATCTAGGTAAAGAACATTGGAGGGTAGTACAATGGATTCTCAGGTATTTGAGAGGTACCACCACTCAGGAATTATGTTTTGGAGGTTTAGACATTGTTCTACAAGGATATGTTGATGCAGATATGGAAGGTGATAAGGATAGCAGGAGGAGCACCACACGGTATGTGTTTACTGTAGGTGGAACAACAGTAAGCTGGATTTCAAAACTGCAGAAGGTTGTTGCACGCTCAACAACGGAAGCAGAGTATGTTGCTATTATAGAGGTTAGTAAAGAGATGATTTGGTTGCAGAGGTTTATGGAGGAAGTGGGTAAGAAGCAGAAGGATAGCAGGTTGTATAGTGACAGCGAGAGTGCCATTCATCTTGCAAAGAATTCATCATTCCATTCCAGGACTAAACATATACAACTCAAGTACCATTTCATACGCTCTGTTCTGGAAGATGAACTGTTGAAGCTGGAAAAGATACATACTAGCCAGAATCCTGCAGACATGTTCACAAAGGTAGTGACCAGAGAGAAACTAAGTTCTTGCTCGGTTTCAGTTGGCCTTCTTGCATGAAGGTGAAGAGGAGAAATTTTCCAAGTCCAAATCCAGCAAGTGCAGCAGCGGTGGAGTTGTTGTGATCAGTCTCCAAGTGGGAGATTGTTGGTTGTGGAGCTAGATCTTCTAGTCTCATATATGATATTGTCTTATTCGTGCACCCTGGAGGACTGTACACCCATTCTGCATTTTTAGGGGTTCGGGGCAATGCCCCGAAAAAGGGGGTTTGGGGGAAACGCCCCTGGGAAATTTTTTTGGGGTTGTTTTCGCTAGCTGTTTTGCGGGCCTATGGTTTTGGGTATCCCGTGGTATTTTCCCATTGTATTTCCCCTATAAAAGAAAGACATTGTATTACGGATAGGGAAAGATGTATTAGGTTTTATGCATTGTAAAGATCTCTGAGATCTGTGAAGAGAGACTATGAGACAGTGAAGAGGAAGTGCAGCGGCTGTGCTGTAGGTTGTATCCCTTCACTTTGCTGGACAAAATAGTAATAAGGACTGGAAACTTCAGTGTGGACGTAGCCCAAGTTGGGGGTGAACCATGATATATCTGTGTCTCTCTTGTAATGTGTGTGTGATTATATTTGCATTTCTGTTTATTTTTATTGCTCTGCGATCCTGTTTTTCTAACAGGTAGGACTCCTTAAGGATTTATCCTCATGGGAGTCTTTCCAACATCAGATCCCCCTATCCATGTTCCCACAATGAACATGATTTCATCCTCGCATTACTCCAACGATCAATGGATTGTGCCCGATCCATACCATCTGGACACAATTGGAGATGTGATGCCTCTCATCCATGCAGAAGCTACATACGAGGCCATCCAATCGACACCTGATTTACCTGATTTCCACTCTGCAGTGGCATCCACTTCACGTTCTCTACCATTGCAGCGGGACTCATCCCAGCCCAATCCTCTACTCGGGACTTTTCATTCTGATGAGTCAATCATGGAGATTATGAGCGTGGATGAACCCCCATGGGAAGACCTCCATCATAGATCGTATTTCCTTTTGTCGTTAGATTAAATAGAGAATGCCATAGAAATGATTGTTTCACCATATTTATTTCCTTTCCCTCAATATCCTATCCTGAGAATGGATATGGTATCGAAGGGAAATTGGCTAACATCACGCCCACCATTCTGATTGACATCTCGGTGAAACCAAGAGTCCTGGAACAAATTCACTTAGGACAAACTTGTTCTCCGGAAGAAGTCACCACTTTTACAGCCTTGTTTAAACAGTTCCGCAACATTTTTGCATGGATCTATGAGGAAATGCGTAGGATTGATCCTTCTATTATTATACATGAGACTCAAACATATCCCGACTCAAAATTTGTCTGGCAAAATTTGCGCACTGTGCAACCTCGAAAAACTCTGGCTATAAAGGAAAAAATAGAAAAGCTCTTGAAGTATGGGTTCATTTATCTTGTTCCCTTAATAGATTGGGTCTCCAATCTCATCCATGTTACTAAAAAACAGGGCACCATTCGGGTCTATGTCGATTACAGGGATTTAAATAAGGCTTGTCCCAAGGACAACTACCCTACCTCGTTTATTGACCAGATCATCGACAACTGTGCCGAAAGTGTTATCTTCTTATTCATGGATTGCTTTTTTGGCTACAATCAGATAGATATCCACCTTGCCGATAAACACAAGACGACTTTCATCTGCCCGTGGGGTACGTTTGCATATCGCAAACTCCCTTTTGGCCTTAAAAATGTTGGTGCCACATTCAAGCGGGCTATGTCGTACGCTTTCCATGATGTGAAGGACTTTGTGGAGCCTTACTTAGACGATCTCCCTGCTCATTCGAATCATCAAGATTTCCACATTGATCATCTGATGACAGTATTCCTCAGATGTAAGTGGTACAATATCCGTCTCAACCTGTTAACACCCAAAAAGTGCTCACTAGCTCATTTCCCTATTCACATGACCCATTTGTCCACTTTTTCACCATCTGAGCCTCTGAAACCAACAAAAGGTCACCAAAAGACCTTAGTACACCCCTTTTCCCACTCAAAAAGATTATTTTTCCTAAAAAATCATAAAAAACCCTCAAAAAGGGTCCAAATTCCCAAAAGTATTAAAAAGGGAATAAAAATATTAATTGTATTCAAAAAAGGAAAAAGGAGGGAAAAGTACCTAAACCATGTTGGTCAATACCATTGTTTTCCACAAAACCACAAATGGTATTCCTCACCACCAAAACCTATAAAAAGGTGGTAGGGGCTCCTCATTTCACATCCATCCATTATCTCATCCTCATGCTGCCGAAATCTCCCTTGAGCATTTTGGCCATTGTAAGCAACCTTGGAGAAGGAGACCTCTTGGAGCTTGGAGCTACTCATCTTGGGAGTTGCTCAACATCAACCTTCACCATTGAAGGTATTATCGCAAGCACTTGCTTGCCCCCCATTTTCAATACAAAAATTATTTCTTATGTTTCTTGTTCTTGTTTTTAAAATATTTTACATTATTTGCTTATATTCTTGCATAGATCCATGATTAGTTTTGTTTAGATTAATTAGTTGTTTATTTCTATTTGAAACTGCTGCTACTAGTTAGCAGGTGCCCATAGCACTAAGCCTGGTTGCAAAATCGGGCCAACAGTTTTTGGCAACTCCGCTGGGTTTGAACAATAGATCTCTAGTTTTGCCTTTAATCTTAGTTTTTTATTAGTTTTTAGCCTTTAGATCCATAGATCTGCCATCTTAGATGGCAGATCCATTGCTGCTCTAGGTTTTGGCCCCATCTATTGCCATTAACAGCCCGAAATTCTCAATTTTCGGGTTCGTTTTTCGGCTTCCGTGCACGGCTTTTGCCTCGCGGTTTTTAGCCTGACAGTCGCGCGGCTCATCGCGGCTTTTGGGATTTTTTCCGCGTGGTCCCCCGCGGCTTCGCGGACGGTTTGCGCGCTGTACATCGCGACTGCGCAGCTTTTTTCCGCGCGGTCCCCCCCCGGCTTCGCGGCCTTTTTCCGCGCTGCACATCGCAGCTTCGCGAACTTTTTGCGCGCTACACATCGCGGCTTCGCGGACTTTTTCCCCGCTGCACATCGTGACTGTGTGCCCAAATACCGCGCGGTCCATCGCGACTGTGCGACAGAAACCCGCGCGGTCCATCGCGGCTTTTCTGTCAAAACCCGCGCTGCTGATTTTTTCATTCGGCCATTCCGATTTAAAAAATTATTTTTTACTGTACTTTCTGCCCACATAACACATTTTTACAGTATTAAATTCTGCATATTTTACAGCCATAGAAATTTTTTTTACTATTTAAATGCACATCTAGAAGTCTTTTTAAAAATTTTCAAGAAAGTGAAAGAAAGACTTATTTTGCAGTTTATCTAGGTTAAAATTTTTTCCTGTTTACTTCTTTAGAATCTTGCCCATAGCAATTTCCTTGAAAAAAGAAATCCATTTATTTCTTTTAGAAGTCCATTATTTGCTTTCATAATTCAAAAGATCCTTTGTTTTTTGAGTTGATTTTTGCAAAGCATTTAATTTTCATTTATTGAAAAAAGTCATAAATATTTGCTTTTTTATTTTCAAAAGATCCTATGTTTTTTGAAAATTTCCTGTAAAGCATTTACTTTTTTCAAGTTCAGTTTACAATACCACACGTGCACCCACTCGATCACTTAATTGAACTGAGCTTTAAAACTTACCCTAATTTCAACACACTTTTAACCCCACTTGGGGAACACTAAAAGAACTTTGTAGCTAGGTAGTATTGGGGGGATAGGTGTTCCAATAACACCCCTCAGTTATTACATCTGAGACATAGAAGTTGTCCAATTAGGGAGCTAAAATCTCTTAGTATTTATTGGCGCGGTCACAACCGGTTTGTGGGAAGGCCTCTCCCCTAGGAGGGTTGAAGTCGCGAGGATGGTTCCGGAAGCCTGAGTGGAATACCGAAATCCATTCAGTAACCGAAGGGCTACCATTCGCAGTTCTCGGAATATCCCTGTATTGGGATATTGCGATCAAGGACTAAACGATAGATTTACCTTTTCTCGACGCGTCATGAACGGAGTATCCTATTAGATTTTCTTTAGGATTGATTGCCCGGTGTCCCTCCTGGTAGGGGGATATCTAGCCGTTGTCTCAACACTCATATTGTCTGACTTGGATTTCATCACCTTGCAGAGGATATTGTTTGTTTGAGTCACAATAGTTTTAGTTAGGTGTTTGCATGATTTCAACCCACCTGTGGTCTAGTTACACCTATTTTTTCTAGGAGCTGTTTGCATGTTGGTATTCTGACCATTTTTTGCATCCCTCCACTTATTCTAGCACAGCTGCTACAATAAGTGCACTTTTTGAGGTTGATTTTTTGGCCTGAGTGCCTTCATTTTTACTCCCCTTATTGCACCCTTGGTTGCATTAGGGTTTTGAGTTTTTTATATATATATCACCACCTGATACTTAAACAGATTTTTTACACAAAACTTAATTCTCACCATTGAGAATTTTAGACGCTCTCGTCGTCTTCAGGGCGAACTCCCAGAGTTTAGTCTACTTGGCTCTCCACGTCACCGACGCAGAGCCCTATCCCTTGATTCGACACATCGTCGATCAACCAGACGGTCATCCGATTCTGACACGCCTCACTTCACATCTGATTCTGAGGCAAAATCCGAAAACTACGTTCCTTTACCACCAAACACCATTATGGCTGGAACACCATTTGACCCACTATTTACTAGAACCATAGGTGAGACATCCACAGACCCTTCTGCTGCGGTGCCATCCACGGCAACGACCACCCCCCTAGGTATGCCCAACATGGGCAACACTCCACATTTAGGAATGCCCAACATAGGGCCACCCCCTGTTATAGGAATTCCCAACACAGGGCCACCACCTGTTATGGGCATGCCCAACATAGGGGTCACACCCTCTCTGGTTTCCACAAACACTATCCCAGGAATTACCACTACTATTCCTAACCCTGGTGTAACCCATGTTGCACTAGGAAACACTGGCCCTTACCAGACCATAGGTATTGGAGGATATATACCTTCAATACCTAGTATACCTTTAGGTGCTACTGGACCCCCACATCATACCACCATGACTAGTCATATCCTAGTTCCAGTCACTACATATGCTCGCTTACCGTACATGGCGAGTCTGAACTTACCAGACTTAGCCAGGCTCACCAATGACCCCATCAGACACGATCCTGCGTGGCCTCACATGCCCACCAAACTCCCCTCTGATATCCCTAAGTTTGAGGGCAAAGCAGGTGAGGACCCCCAGAACCATATTATGTCCTTCCATCTATGGTGTTCCTCCAACTCCATAGTTGACGACTCTATCCGCCTCCAGCTTTTACAGCGCACTTTCACTGGCTCTGTAGCTAAGTGGTATATCGAGCAGCCCCATGGGATGCATGCCACCTTTACCTCCCTTGCCTCGACCTTCCTGCAGTTCTTCCAGTTACCTGTCCGCTATGATGCGGGAGTCGAGATCCTATTGTCTTGCAGACAAACCACAGCCACCCACATCACTGACCACATTCATGAGTGGCGTCGACGCCGAAGCCTCTGCAAAATTAAGTTAGACGACCGTATCTTCTTAGATTGGTTTTTAAAATCCCTCCTCCCTCTTATTGCGAAGGATGTGGCATCCGAAAGACCCCAGTCTGAAGAAGAGGCCATCCTCAAAGCCCAACAGTTTGATCTCATTTACGCCCAGTCGGGTTATCTATACACAATCATACCTGACGCCCCACGAGGCGACTCTTCACGTGGTGACGCACCGGGGGCATTGCATGCCGCTCATGGCATCATTGGCCAAATCACACTGCAACCTAAACCTTTCAGCATGGTGAGCACCATGCCCGCCCCAGACCTATCTAGGGCTACATCCAGTTCCAGAGCGACAACTTCTTACACTCCAACAAACCAGACCCATCACATTCATGGACCCTCTTGTCCACAACATTGCTATGGGCAAGCGCTATCAGCATATGTACCTCCTACATACTATAATCAACCTGCCACACAGAACCCCATTCAGTTCCCACAACAGTAGATGCATTACCCCCAATCAGCCGCACCAGCTAATCTCACACCTCCAACAGCTCAGGGGTACCAACAACCCCAACAGGCAGTTGGACCACCTCCAGCTCCACCAACATATTACCCACCGCAACCTGCTCCCGCACCTGCGGCTCCCCAGAATCCCCCCAATGCTCAAGGGCATGTGTACGCACAACAACATCAGCCCCAATACCAAAATAACCAACGCAACCAGGGTGGGAAACCTAACCGTGGGAGAGGACGTAACCGCGGCAACAACCAAAACCATAACCAGGGTCAACAACCTCCCCATCCTCCACAAAATAATAACGCGGCGCCAGCTCATCAAAACCCTGATCGGCCACCTAAGCAAGCCAAAAATGCTAATTTACGAACAAATCATCCTTGTTCTATTTGCGGAGTCTATGGCCACTATACCCACGCTTGCCCACATTTGGAGCGAGCTCGGCAACTATGGA
Organism: Larix kaempferi; assembly: GCA_027924585.1. Classification (NCBI taxonomy): domain Eukaryota; kingdom Viridiplantae; phylum Streptophyta; class Pinopsida; order Pinales; family Pinaceae; genus Larix; species Larix kaempferi. The sequence continues at coordinate 1,244,789 of BSBM01000406.1, forward strand.
CAGATGACGCCCATCGTCAGGGACAGGCGGCTCCTCGGCTGCCGACCAACCCTCCACCACGACAACCTCAACCTTTGGTGCTACAAAACCCCTTTCCAACCCAGGGAGTTGTGAACACACAACCGTTAGCTCCCCCACAGGGAAACGTACCACCACAACAAATCACTTACGCTGCTCCTGATCAACCAATGTTTGATTCAGGTACACACCACTTATTGATGATGTCAACTGTCGATGTCAACATCCAAACCCATCGGAACCAGTATGGCCCTACCTCCGAAGCCCCTCCCGCTGATAAGGATACTAACGCTCATCCCACAGATCTGATGTTACGTATACCCCCACTTCCACTCGATGGCGCCTCTAAAGCACCTCGCTTCCCACTTCGCCGTATCAACAACAACCCCAATGCACGGGCTGCGTCAAATTACAACATCGTCGATGACTTAGCTCAGTCTCCTGCAGCCATGTCTGCATTAGAAGTCTTGAAAAACTGTCCTACGCAGCGCAAGACTTTACTTTCCGCCATTGGGGCGATTGACCCAAATGATTCGAAATTGATGACCTTTGATTTGGACCAGTCCGAACCACGTCTGCCTTCCACCATAGCAGTCCAAGTTTTCGTTTCCATTCGGAATCTTGTCATCCATCGATGTATCATCGATGAGGGTGCCTCTACATGCGTCATGTCCACATTCATTTGGCAAAAGTTGGGATCCCCTACTCTCTAGCAATCCACCACTGCATTGCGGGCCTACGACGGCCGGTTAGCACAACCCCAAGGTCTACTACCCAATGTCCCCGTCCAGTTGGGTGGGAAAACTGTGCTCATCGATATAGAGGTCATTAACACCCAACTCGATTATAAGCTCTTACTTGGCCGCAGCTACATGTACGCTATGAAAGCAGTTGCCTCATCCGTTTTTCGTACCATGATGTTCCCCCATGAGGGACGCGTGGTCAAAATCGACCAACTCACCTACTATGATCCCAATGCCCCTGTAGCACCTGAGAATGTTCTCCCCATGGTTGAAAAACCCGCTTCTAGTGCAACCACCATCTTTGTTTCTTCTGTGGGACCCGGACTTTACTCAGATACACCAATGACCTCAACTTTTCAATCTATTCCACCCCCGCCAGCCGCGACTGCCGTATCTGACCTATGTACTCTTTCCCACAACATGCAAACACCCAACAACCAACCGCCCTTGTTTCCTAAACCACCCTTGGTACCTAGTCACATTGGCGTTACACCTATTCACACAATCCCCTTCCTATTCCCTCCCTCGGGCGTGGTAAGTTCCCCGGTTATGGCTACCCTTAGTCTCCCCGGTTTAACCTTGGGATTACCCGTGTGGTACATTCCCCCTCCCGTTCCACCTCCGACACCAAAGGTCATCCTCCAACCGGTACAACCTATTGTTACCACTACTCAACCTCCTCCTGGTGTCACAATCCCTTCGTCGTCAACGAAACCATCTCCTAGTCTCACGATCGCTTCGTCGTCAACGAATCCTCCTCCTCTTGTTAAGCCCACTGGGGGCAGAGGTCCACAACCATACACTGCTATACCACCTCCTAAGGCAGTTAAACCCCCACCAGCGTTTCGAGCTCCTCCCAAATGCTCATTGTGCGATGAGATAGGCCATCCAACTCATCAATGCCCACAGTTACCAGCGCTCCAGGAGCATATGAATATGTTGGACGATGACACTAGCATCCCAGTAGTTAGACTAGAGCCACCTCTACAGCCTCGCGACAAATCACTGCACACCAACCATCCTTGTGCTATATGCAGTGTTTACGGCCACTACTCTCACCATTGTCCTAATCTACCTGACTATAGAGTAGCATTGTACGAGTTAAACAACGTCGACTTAGAGATATCTCCTCCCCTCATCGAGGAGATCTACCCCCCGCCATCATCCTCATCGGAAGAAGTCAATACAATTTATATGATTTCAACAACTTTCAAACCAGAACCCCTTGATTTATGGTCTGACTACTTCAATACTAATGAGCAAATTTTGGAGACACTCACTGCACCCGATTACCCTTGGGATGTTATGCATCATCGCTCGTACTTCCTCCCAGAAGCATCTACATCCACTGCATCCAACCAGCTATCGGTCGAATCAAAAGACTTCATACCCACTAAAGTCGATTGGTTAAAGGACCCCATCCCAAAACCGGATGCCTTTGAAGAAGGGAACATGTCCAACATTTCCCCCATTATACAAATCGACATTTCCACAACACCTGAGAAATTTGAGCTCATCTCGCTGGGCGCATCTTGCACTCAAGCAGAAACTCAGGCATACAAAAAGCTTTTTCAAGAGTTCTGTGATGTTTTTGCCTGGTCCTATACCGAGATGCCTGGTCTCAACCCCGCCATCATCGAACACCACATTGATACATGGTCGGAGGTACCCCCTATTCGTCAGAAACAGCGACCCATTCATCCTTCCAAACTCCCCGCTGTTAAAGCTGAGGTCGAGAAACTTCGCAAAGCAGGATTCATTTATCCTATTCCATACACCACTTGGGTGTCGAACCCCATTCCTGTCAACAAAAAGCAAGGCACCCTTAGAGTATGCACTGACTTCCGTGATTTAAACCACCCTTGTCCAAAAGACAATTTCCCCACGCCATTCATTGACCAACTCATTGATGAGTGTGTGGGCCATGAAGTCCTATCTTTTATGGACGGGTTTTCCGGATACAACCAGATTCACATCCGTAAGGAGGATCAGTACAAGACTGCTTTCACCACCCCATGGGGCACCTTTGCCTATCGCGTCATGCCATTCGGCCTTAAAAATGTTGGTGCCACTTTCCAGCGAGCCATGACCTATTGCTTTCACGACTTGGTCCATATCCTGCGAGTCTACCTTGATGACCTTACAGCTCGTTCCCGAAAACGATCAGACCACCTTAACGACCTCCGGCAAGTTTTCCTGCGTTGTCGCAAATATAAAATCCGCTTGAACCCACACAAGTGTGTCTTTTGCGTTCCGACAGGCCAGTTGTTGGGTTTCATTGTTTCCCAAGACGGAATCACTGTCGATCCCCTGAAAGTCAAAGCCATCTTAGAACTTCCCCCTCCTCGCACGCTTCGGCAGCTCCAGAGTCTACAAGGGCGGTCCAATTTTCTTAGGCGCTTTGTTCCTAATTACGCCACCAAAGTCCATGGATTCTTACGCTTACTTCGTACCCACATACCCTTTGTTTGGGATGAGCAAGCGGACACGGCATTCGAAGCCCTCAAGAAATCCCTCACACAAGCCCCCTTGATATCCCCACCAGATTTCTCCAAAGATTTCACCCTTTACGTCTCGGCATCTGAATATGCTGTGTCTGGAGTCTTGGTCCAAGAAGATGCTTCTCGCCAAGAGCATGTGATCTATTACGTCAGCCAGACCTTGTCTGGCCCACCCCTACGTTACCCATACGAGGAAAGATTAGCCCTAGCTGTAGTCTTTTCCGTACATAAATTGCGACACTACATTCTACTCAGTCATACCACGGTTGTGGCCGACTCCAACCCTATGGTCTATCTCCTAACTCGGCGGCTCCTACAAGGTCGTGTTGCTAAATGGGTCATTATCCTCCAGGAATATGACCTTACCTTCAGAATTCCTAAAAGCACCAAAGCCCTCGCGCTTGCTCACCTCATCACCGACCTCCCATCCTCTTCGTCATCAACCGCTATCCAAACGGACCTGATTGACGAACAAATCTTCATCATTTTGTCTGACGACCCTTGGTACGGAGACATTTTCATTTACCTCCGCACGCAAAAATTTCGACCACACATCGATCGTGACGGACGCCGTCGCATTCGACACCACGCCCCCCGATACCTCTTGTTAGGGGATGTACTTTACCGACGCGGCGTTGATACCATCCTACACCGCTGCCTATCCCATAGTGAGGCAGAACAAGTCCTCAATGATTGTCATAGCGGTACTTGCGGAGGCCATTTCTCCGGCATGGCCACCGCCCAGAAGATCATTCGGGAAGGTTACTTTTGGCCATCATTGTTTACTGATTGTATCACCGCAGTCAAGCATTGCTAGAACTGCCAACTCTTTGCTCCCAAAGCAAGAACCCCCCCCCGCCCCCCTTCATCCAGTCGTCCCTGTCGGACCATTCTGCAAATGGGCCATCGATTTCCTCGACTGCAACCCCCCGTCAGCCGGCGGTCACAAACACATCATCGTGGCTGTATATTATTTCACCAAGTGGGCGGAGGCCATGCCGACCTACAATTGCAAAGCCGACACTGCAGCACGGTTTTTCTTCAACCATGTTATCACTCGTTTCGGAGTGCCGAAGCAACTAGTCTCTGACCACGGCTCTCACTTCGAAGATGCCGTCTGGAAAGAATTATCAACCATGTTTAAATTTGAACACCATTTCTCTTCCTCCTACTATCCCCAAGGAAACGGCCAAGTCGAAGCGATCAATAAAATTTTGAAGACTATCCTTCAACGTACTGTAGACAAACACAAATCCAATTGGCACCACATGCTTTTCCCGGCACTATGGGCCTACCGCACCTCAACCAAAACCGCCACCGGTTTTACCCCTTTCCATTTAGTTCACGGTGTCGAATCCGTTCTCCCTATCGAGTGCCAGATTCCAGCTCTACATATCTCCGTCGAACTCCTACCGTACACTTCCCCGATTGAGCAACGTTTACTACTCCTAGAGCAGGCCGACGAAGATCGGCTCACAGCCATTCAAAACATGGAAGCATCCAAACAACGATCCAACTAAGTTACGACAAACACGTCCACCCAAGAACCTTTTCTGAGGGAGACCTTGTCCTCGCTTACGATCAAGCTCATGATAAAACCGGAAAGGGAAAATTTGTATCTATGTGGCAAGGCCCCTACATCGTACACACTTGCCTCGGGCAGGGGGCATACATCTTGACCAATTCAGAAGGTAACCCCCTACGCAACCCACGCAACGGGTTGTACCTTAAACAATTTTACCCATAGAAAATCTGATGGACACCACCGTCCATTTTAGTATAGGCTTACTTTCTTTTTTCACAAAAAATTCAAAAAACCTAAATATTTGTTTTTCTCTGCATGACCACAGATGGATCCTCTTCCACTCTGCTATGTCGGTTTCGCTGATGGTGCAAGCCGTTGGTCTCCCAATCTCGCCTCCGCAGCTTGGGTAATATACTCCCCTTCACATGAGTTAATTCACATTGACGGAGTATGTCTAGGTGCCGCCACCAATAACCAAGCTGAATATGATGCCGTGACCGGTCTCCTGGCTGCAGCTCTCCAAATGAGCATCCGTCACCTCAACATTTTCTTGGACTCACAGCTCCTGGTTTCCCAACTCAACAATGATTACCAGGTACGCGATCCCTGTCTTTTCATAAAATTCCTGCGCACTAAACAAATGGTTAGACAGTTTGAATCCATTTCGTTCACACATGTCCCAAGAAACCTCAATAGTGTAGCAGACCATATGGCCAACAATGTCCTTGACTGGCACACAAATCACATCATGTCATAACCAAAATGTGCATCCATGTGCATAACATGTGCCTCCACGGGTGTATCCATAAACAAACATGCATCCAGGTGCATAACATGTGCCTCCACGGGCATATACAAATGACATAATGTGCATCCACGTGCATACACGACAATATATCCAAATATATATACACATATATATATAAACCATAAAGTCAACATGTCATAGGTTCCCTCAGCACCCAATATACAAAAAATACATCAGTCGTACAAAAAATGTTTCCCCATATGCTCATCAGCATTTGGGGGCAGATACAATATCATCTACTCAGCTGGATCCCTAGGCTCCTCCTCCGGCTCCTCCTCCGCTGGCCCCGCCGGGTCATGACGAGCCCGAACTCTCCACTCTGACGGCCCCACTGGATCATCCCGTAGACGTATCCTCCTCTCAGCCGGCACTGCCGGTCATCTCGTCCACCACCCCTATGCTCCGCCACAAACACCGCTGTCCTCAACAAGAGCGACCGCCACTCAGGCGGCGCACCAAAGCAACCCTCCACAATATCCCGGTCCAGGTCTCTCCAACCATCCTCGGGGAGTCCAGCTAGGATCCTGTCAAAGGTCTGCCTGACACCCTCTATGGCGTCATCTCGAGGACCAACCCCTCGCCCACGAGCCGCAAATCCTCCACCACGTGGAGGTGGTACCGTTGCAGGTGGTCGAGCAACCACCATCGCCCGCCCCTGATGAGCCACGTAGTCAGCCGGTGGCACTGGACCAACATCTGCACAATGCAAGTAAGCCATCATAAGCATATACAGCTATAATCATAGACGATAAATCAAACAACACATGATATAGTATAAAACAAAACACAAAACATACCGTCTAAACTCCAGGCCTGTCCTGGGGCACGAGGCATCTCTGGGTCGCCTCGATAGTCCATGCTGGCATAGGGATAGTCCTCAATCAGTAGGGGAATCTGCTCCCACTTCTCATAGAAATCCTCCGTAAAGAAACCACGGACACCACCGCCGCCACGAGGCATCATGTGCCCCCACCGCATCATACGCGGCTCACTAACCAGACCATCACGAACGGGCACCCGCGGTTGCAGGGTCGGCAACCGCTCGAAGAAAAAACAACATAAAAAAGAGGCATAACAGAACTCACCTCCCTCTCGAATGGCCTTGTCCAGATCTCTCCGGACACCAGCCAGAAACATCTGCCCCCAGGCATAATAGGTCCCCCGAAGAACAGAGTCCACCATCATCGTTTGTCCCCCAGACATACGATGTGGCGCAGCAGCACCCAATATCCGCAGAACACATGCACCAACAGCCTGCATATCCCACTCACGTAGGGATCGCAGACTAATAGAGCTGTTCTGCAAAACAACATCATCAACACAAAGGTGTGTAGCAAATCCTCCATGTCTACACCCGGCGGGATCCTCAGCAGGAGATCTCCCACCTCCCCCAAGCGAGGCAACCTAGTCAAAAAATAGACATCCGTGAGAGTGATCTCTAACCTCTCACCCCCAATGATGAATGCACCCTCCGCCGGCACCCACCAACTCACCAACTTGTTCAGGAGCCGTCTCACTGAACGAAGAGGTGGGATCTGAGCGAACTTCAATAGTCTGCTCACAGCCAAGGTCTGCCTCACCCCCGGATCAGTCTGAATCTTCTCCATCAGATCATCATCGATCTCCCGCTCCCGCCACGAAGACAGTGGTCTCCTCAACATCCTGCCAGAAAACAGAAGAAATTTTCAGCCCCAGCACAAAAAAATTTGAAAAATCCCATCGCGGCTTTTCCACCAAAAGCTGCGATGACCATCGCGGCATCCATCCCAAAAACCGCGATGACCATCGCGGCCTCCAGGCTAAAACCCGCGATGAACATCGCGGGTATTGGCCAGACAGTCGCGATGAACATTGCGACTATCTACCATGAACTCGCGATGAACATCACGGGTTCCAACCTCACAGTCGCGATGAACATCGCGACTGTCAGCCTAAAACCCGCGCGGTTCATCCCGAGAACAGACCTGAAACCCGCGATATTCCACCTTGGAGGGTCAATATGGAATTTCGCGGCCTTCGAGGGCCCGCCTCCAAACAAAAAAGACATAATTGACAAGGCTAAGTAAAATAAAGTTACCTGAAACTCGCAGAAATGAAAACCAACGGTGAAATCTCCCGGAAATCAAGAAAGAGCTCTGACTGCTCTACCAAACTCGCACGTAACAATGACACGTCATATGGGCCCCACGCCTTATTTATAGAAATTCCACCATTTTTCAAACAACCGTTGCGGTATCATACCGAGTCCATTTCTCAAACCGCTGGTACCATTGGAATTAGCAAAGCGAGAACTTCATGCAGGTTCCTTCCTTTTCCCATTTTCACGGGGTCCATTTTTTGACCATTTATTGCCCCCCCCCCCCTTGCCGCCTCGGTTTGCATGCCACATCAGCCGTCATCCATTTTTGGACGTGTCATATATCGCCGGATTCAGTTTTCCGCGCTCGTGATGATGCTTGAGATCATTTCTCGCTCTCACCTTTAAATTTTTCGGGCATTTTTTCCCATGCCCCCTCGTCGCCTCGGTTTGCATGCCACATCGACCGTTCTCCATTTTTGGCGTGTGTTATGTTGCCGGATTCAGTTTTCCGTGCTTGTGCTGATGCTAGAGATAATTTCTCGCTCTCACACCCATATTTTTCGGGCATTTTTTCAAAATGCCACTCATCACCTCGATTTGCTTGCCACATTGGCCGTAGCCCCTTTTTCGACAATCCTTATGTCACCGGATACAGTTTTCCGCACTGATGATGATGCTTGAGACCTTTTCTCGCCCTCATCAATCCTTTTTTGTTCGGTATAATTTTATCCCTTTTTCGGGCCGAGCAATCCCTTTTTACGAAAAAGGCACTTAGGGAGTTTTTGTTAAGCTCTTTTCTGACTCCTAAAACAATGAAAAGATTGCTGAGCAGCCTTGATTCCTTTCATGCTCGTTAAACGTATCTGAAAGGGCGTCTACGTGGTATAAGTTTACCCCTTTTCCGGACCTTGTAGACTAATTACGAAAAAGGAATACTCTAGTCACATCGGCTAGAAGAGTTCTCCATCTGCATCATTTTATGCTTTTTCGGGCCTTGGAGACTAAACTTATGAAAAAGAACACCAATAGAGTCCACTTACCGCTTTCAGACTCTCTAAACATGAAAGAAACCTTGAGCACGAGCCGTCCTGGGCTCACAAAATCCACAGGAACGTACCATTTTAGAGCACACTTTTATCCCTTCTTGGAGCTCATTAAAACTACGAAGAAGGAATCAATGGTGCCTCTTGGCGCCACAACAGATCATATCTACTCACATGGCAGCTTTCCCATTTTGGTCGCCTTTGTTCAGAGTATTCTGTAGTATGTCACCCTGAAACTCCCTCGACAGCTACCATTAGCTTCACCCCCTCAGAATCAGTACATACCCTTCAGTCCCTAAAAGATGATCCCCACACCTACAAGTCAGTTCCCTACGCTGCCAGGTCAGCCATGTCATCATGCTTTGAACAAAGGAAGTTTGAGTCTACCCACTTTATGACCCAGTTATTTCCCATCCCCACAAGTATGTCAGTCCTACCATCAGTACTACAACACTTCAGTTCTACACCTCGTGCTCCTATCAAGGAAACATCATTGCCTTGTTAGTTGCTGGTCTCCCTCTGTCGACGACAACCACATTGATTCCAGAGGATAGACCTAGAGGTCCCTGTGTCTTGGACTCATTACCATTTATGATGAGTGCCTACGAATCATTTCGAGAGGAATCCTCAGTGCCTCTCCGAATGGTTGTTTCTCACATGCTCGACTTCAACACCTTGATCGCATCGTTGAAACTCGCACAGTTTATTGGTCCGTTCAGTTATTAGTCGAAGACCCCGGATACCACCTGACTCCTCCACATTTGAGAGTCTACCTATGGATACAACCAGTTACATTTTTTCTATAGATATCCGGGTTGCGTATGGCGACAGTATTCAAATGTACCCCAGTTTTATACTCCCTCGAGTATACAGATACAAATACTTCCCAGAGATGGCTCACAGTCATTGAGTCCATACAGATGATAGACACCTTCAGTTTCAGCAGTCCATCAATTACTCCAGTGTATCAGTTATTGAGATCAGCCATGATCATGAGTATATCCCACAATAATGTCCCCTCTGGACCATTATGATGTACCAGTATATTTCTTTATGTATTAGATCCCCCTTCTTGGGACTAATTGTTATGTATATGTCTTCATACGAGCATGGGAATGCCCGCCTCGTCCATTATCAGAGATTATACCTCATTCATATTGAGGCCATGTAGTATTTTTTGTTTTTGCAGCTTCCAAGGGCCATGGCTCCAGTATCCAACCGGTCTCTTCTCTCCCCTAAACCCCATAAAAAGGACAAAAGAACTATGATGTCTATCGGCAATACGATGAGCTCCTGCCCTCACACATCAGGGGGCAATCTGTTAACACCCAAAAAGTGCTCACTAGCTCATTTCCCTATTCACATGACCCATTTGTCCACTTTTTCACCATCTGAGCCTCTGAAACCAACAAAAGGTCACCAAAAGACCTTAGTACACCCCTTTTCCCACTCAAAAAGATTATTTTTCCTAAAAAATCATAAAAAACCCTAAAAAAGGGTCCAAATTCCCAAGAGTATTAAAAAGGGAATACAAATATTAATTGTATTCAAAAAAGGAAAAAGGAGGGAAAAGTACCTAAACCATGTTGGTCAATACCATTGTTTTCCACAAAATCACAAATGGTATTCCTCACACCAAACCCTATAAAAAGGTGGTAGGGGCTCCTCATTTCATATCCATCCATTATCTCATCCTCATGCTGCCGAAATCTCCCTTGAGCATTTTGGCCATTGTAAGCAACCTTGGAGAAGGAGACCTCTTGGAGCTTGGAGCTACTCATCTTGGGAGTTGCTCAACATCAACCTTCACCATTGAAGGTATTATCGCAAGCACTTGCTTGCCCCCCATTTTCAATACAAAAATTATTTCTTATGTTTCTTGTTCTTGTTTTTAAAATATTTTACATTATTTGCTTATATTCTTGCATAGATCCATGATTAGTTTTGTTTAGATTAATTAGTTGTTTATTTCTATTTGAAACTGCTGCTACTAGTTAGCAGGTGCCCATAGCACTAAGCCTGGTTGCAAAACCGGGACAACACAACCCTTACAAGTGTACATTTTGTGTCGATTCCAGATGCTTATTAGGCTTCATAGATTTGAAAGACATGATCCGTATTGATCCCTTGAAGGTGGAAGCCATTGTTTCTCTACCACCCCCAACGGATATACCAGAACTTCAAAGTTTGTAGGGGAAGGCAAACTATTTAAGGCGTTTCATGTGCAATTTCACTGAAAAGACACAGGGATACATGTGGTTGCTTAAGAAGGACGTCGCTTTCATTTGGGATGATTATGCTCAACAATCCTTCAACAACCTGAAACATTCCATCACCCATGCACATGTGTTACAACCGCTCAATTACACCAAGGATTATATCATTTATCTTGCTGCTTCCACTACTACCATCGCTATGGTTTTGTTTCAGGAGGATAGTAACTCCTAGGAGCACGTTATTTACTACCTCAGTAAGTGTCTCATTGACTCTGAAACATGGTATTCACATGTCGAGAAGTTGGCTCTCACAACAATCATTGTTTTCCAAACGTTTTGCCATTATATCCTCCTCCGGACTACCACCATCATTTCCGACTCCAACCCCGTGTACTACATTCTCACATTCCAAGTACTAGGGGGAAAATATTCATGCTGGATCATGATTCTTCAAGAATTCGATCTCCAGTTTGAGAAGGCTGAATCCAAAAAGTATTTGGTTTTCACGGAGCTGATTTGCGATCTTCCCCGTACTGATACGGAAACTGAGCTCATGGAATCTCTCCCTGGCGAGTCCTTGTTTCTTATCAGTACTTCTGATCCATGGTATGGAGACATCACATTATATATCCAAACCCAAAACTTCAATCCTCAATTATCTCGTGACGAACGTCGACGTGTGCATCACCACGTAAAGTATTACCTAATCATTGGTGACACGTTGTATCGTCGTGGAGTCGATTTGATCCTTCGATGCTGCTTAACTCATGAAGAGGCTGAACACATACTGAATGATTGTCACTCAGGGGCATGTGGTGCTCATCTTTCTGAGATGGCTACAGCTCATAAAATAATACGTGCTGGATACTATTGGCCTTCCATCTTCAAGGATTGTATTGAAGTGGTCAAGAACAGTCCACCTTGTCATCTTTTTCATTACAAAAGGCGCTCTCATCCCGCCCCACTACATCCAGTTTTCATCGTCGGTCCATTTTCCAAATGGGGCATCGACTTTATGCACTGTAAGCCTACCTCAGTCAGGGGGCATGGTTACGTTATTGTCGCAGTAGACTACTTTACCAAATGGGTCGAGGCTATGCCTACGTACAAAGAATACGGTGCAACTGCTACACTCTTTATGTTTAACCACATCATTGCACAGTTCAGAGTGGCCAAAGCCATCGTCATTGATCATGGATCCCATTTCCAGAACAAGATGGTGGATGAATTAAGCATAAGGCTGGGTTTTCGACATGAGAAATCAACTCCTTACTACCCTCAATCTAATGGACAAGTAGAGGCCATCAATAAGGTCTTGAAAACCATGATTCAACTAATGGTAGGGACACATAATTCCAACTGGCACACCATGTTTTTTCAGCCTTATGGACGTACAGGACTTTCGTTAAAACTAACACTAGCTTCACACCTTTTTAATTGGTCTACGGACTAGAGGAAATACTACCTATAGAGTGCGAGATTCCATCATTTAAACTCACTATTGAACTCTTACCAAACACCACCTCCAAGGAATAATGTTTTCTATACTTGGAAAAACTCGACGAAACCCGTCATGATGCAACTTTGGCCAATGAAGCTCATAAGAAGCGCATCAAGGCCCAGTACAAAAAATCAGTCAAGCCTCGTATCTTCAACGGGGGAGATTTGGTCCTCACCTACGACCAAAAACATGATAAAATGGGGGCAGGAAAACTTGAGTCCATGTGGAACGGTCCATATGTAGTTAAGAGTGTGTTGGAAAAAGGAGCATATGAACTTGAGGACTATGACGAAATATCTTTGGGGGAGCCTTGCAATGGGCTCTACCTAAAGAGGTACTATGCCGAAGTTATTTTACGCATTAGTACTTTGTCTATTTTTTACATGATGTGTGTTTTGATTGGTGTGGCACTTTGTTTTTTTTAGTGTGTTAGGATCTTATCAACCTGCTTATACCATGTTCTTCCTGGATGTGAAAATGGAAACATGTTTCAAATTCGTAGACGACGCTAGCCTACACAATCGTAACCTCGATTCGGCAACCTGGGTTCTCTATTCCCTTACCAGTGAACTGATTATCTCAAGAGGAACTTGCTTAGGGTTTGCGACCAACAATGTCGTCGAGTATCATGCGGTAATTGGATTATTAAACGATGCTTGTTCCTTGGGTGTGGACCACCTTGTTTTCTATCTTGATTCACAACTAGTCATTTCCCATCTTAACTGAGTCTACGCTATCCGCGATCCCACGCTACTCCGCCTTTTCCAGTGAGTACATCTCTTGGAGAGGTTCTTTGAGTCAATTCAATACCTGCACATTCCAAGAGACATGAACACTGTTGCTGATTCCTTAGCCAATTTCATGTTAGATTGGTACATTGCACATTCCTAAGCATTTCTATCAAATATTCATATAACGATATAACATGTAAAATACACATAGTATATAAGAAAAACATACATAAGGTCCTCAATCATCATAAGGCACATAATGTATAAATCCGCCAAAGAGTGTTTTAATATATATAATCTTCATGCACAACAAATGTAGTACTGGTACAAAATATGAAGCACATGGGATTTCAGTAGGTCATAGATACAAAACGTCTGAAGCCTATAGCTTTCAGTACATATACATCATGTATGATCTATCTCTGAGGATGCTCATGATAGCTGATAATCTCTTGGGCCACTCTACGGAGCAACCGACCGAAGCGCCCTGACACCCCAGTTGTACGGCACTGGTACCTGTGAGGAAGATCATCGATGGATATGTTTGGTATGCCCACTGTAAGTGTTTGGAGGTTTTCCTCCAGCTCATCCAACTCCTCCGCTGCATCCTGATGTGAAGCCCCTATGTCTAGTATTGTTCCTCTCCTCTCGATAGGAGAAGACCCTACTGGTCAAGATGGACCAACATCTGCATAAAAAACAAGTATGAAACATTAGTGCTACTAAAAAAACATAAAAAAACTATAAAATTCAAAAACACAACAGAGTTTTGTTCTTACATAGGTTCCCCCACTGCTCACCCTCAGGTAGAAACAAGTCTGGGTCACCTTTGAATTCTGTACCTGCATACGGATAGTCCTCAACCATGAGGAGCTGTCCGCGTAGCCAACTAAAGAAGGTGGGACCGTAACTGATGATAGGACCCCCGCCTCCATGGCAGGCCATAACCTCAGACCACCTAACCATGCGAGGATCCCACGGATCGAGATCCTCTATCTCAACCTATGGCCTCAACAATGGGACCCGTTCCAAGAAGAATGAGACCACGATCAACCCGTATCCGAACTATTTCAGCTCACCCTAGTGGCACTTGGTGAGTTGTTCCCTGAAATTGGTGAGGATCCCCTCACACCAGCTGAAGGAAGTAGGTGCCATTCACTCGATGGAATAGAGCATGTGGGCCTTGGTGCCCTGATGAGGAGCTCTGCTCCATACCACCCTCTCTATAGTAACAGGACTGTCCGCAGTGGTTTGTCTCGCACGTTCTTGATGGGAATTTTCCCAGGAAGCATTTGAGTACCAGGTGTACACCACTGAGATACCAAGCTCTCAATAGAATGATCTCTTCCCCGCAGACCAGATAATGAAACTGAGGCTCCCCTCTTGGATAACCCCGTCAAAAAATACACATCCAATCCAAAGTAAGAGTGCGGGAACCCACACATAAGTGTTGTTGATCCGGATCCCACAATTCAATCAGGTAATCCAGTAATTGTACCTGGGCCCTCATGCCCTATACATGGAAGAAATTTAATAAGCCACATTGTCGCAATGCATTCATTGAGTTTGGGTCATGTGCCACTTGGGCATCTTCCATTTCATGCTCTCTCTCCTTCCATTGGACCATGGTGTGAGTCAAAATATGTATAAACATCAATTAAACAAGCATTGGTGTCTTTCCAAACCATTGGATTGGACCTTTTTACCCCATTTATTATTTTTGCTTGTGGGATTGCGTCGACGCACCTTGAATTTTTATACAGTGCGCCAACGACATGCTTTTTCCATACGGGAAGTGCACCAAAGATCCCTTGACACACTTCTCGCAAGGGGAAAGCACGTCGCCCAAAACGCGCACAATCCCCTCATTTACAAGTCAAAAAACCCTAAAAATTTACCATAAAGAAATAAACTAATCCACTAGAAAGATGCTGAACAAAGTTGAGGCTTACCTATCGCTGACATGGTAAGAAATGGTTGACCATGGCCTCCACAGTAGATGTTTGAAAACCGGATCCAAAATTGTGTTTTCACTCTTCCCTATTGGTAAAAAACAATGATAACTATTTTTTACTATTTGGCCTTTTTTTAAAAGGAAATGGAATATTCTTGTTTTAATTTTTATTTGTATGGTTCATTTATACTATAGTTGGTAATATTTTATGTCTAAACACCTGATTTGTCGTTTTGACTTAGTTTTTGGAGTCCGCAGATGAAGTAAAGTGGTGTTCTAACTTTTTGGCGGCTATCGTGGTCAATTCATGCTTGTTGTCAAGTGTGAACGACTCTTCGAGCATTTTTTATGCTATTATCCTGCTCATTAAAATAAAATATTAATGGCATCAAGCTTACTTTTTTCATTTCTCATGCTCGTGAAACTATGAGAATAAGTCACTGAGTTATATTTTATCGCTTTTTCGGGATCGTAAAACTCCTATGAAAAAGGAACCCCTTGGAGTTCCTATTTAAGCTCTTTTCAGACTCACTAAATATGAAAATATCGCCAAGCGAACTTGATTATTTCACGCTTGTAAAAGTATTTGAATGATCGTCTTTCTGGTGATAGTTTACCCCTTTTTCGGACCAGGAGGAACTATTTACGAAAAAGGAGCAATCGAGTTAATCATGACTGGAAGAGTTCTCTCTCATATTGTTTTATCCTTTTTCGGATGAGGAGACTAACTTTCATGAAAAAGAACCTTTGGAGTCTTCTTTAGTTCTTTTCAGACTCTCTAAACATGAAATGATGCCGATTTTACCTCTTCTAGACTCATTAAAATATGACATTGAAGGGCCCGTTTTGGAATGAACCCATCCTATATCGGGTTTGTAAAACATTTTGGATTGGACTCGTTTGAAGGATGAGCTATACCGACATCTTTTACCCTCCCCAAGATCATTAAAAAACAAACTAGGTACTCATACATCATGATGGGGAAAAGGAAAGTATTTTTATTTCATCGTAATTATGGCAGTACTTAGTCACTCTTGAACATAACACTCATCTGCATATGCATCCAGTACTTGGATTAATTTGTTTGTCTTCGAGTCCCACCAATTCCACGAGTCTTTCCACTCCTTTGAGTCATCCAAAGAATGCTTCAATTATCAATTGCATTAGGGGTTGGCACCATTATCGTCATGTCAATACTGCCAAGTCATGCCATGCTCATGTTCAAGAGGGGTATGTTCATCGATTCAATATCTGCAGTCATTCTACCTTCTATCATGTCGATCTTTCCTGAGTTAGTCTCAAGCATTGCTCTATTGTCTGATTTATTCCAAAACATCTTTGATCATGTTTCATGTCAATGATGGGGGATACATCATGGCCCTCCTTTGACGGATTTATCCTTGTCGACTTCAACACATCATCTAAGGATTGAATCTAGAAACCAATCAAGTACCTTGGGCCTGCATGCCTTAATGGAAGGTTACCTCGCTTTAAACATGAATTCACATCATTTGCTCTTGATTGAAATATTCCATTGAGTGTTTGAACTCAACTCATTGATTCACATTTGGTGGTATGTACTATGATACCTTGGGAATCATTGACATCAATGGTGATCTCCCTCGTGCTTGTTAACGGTATACATTAATGACCGATAATCAAGTGGTTTCTACCATGTTCGACTCCAAGACATTGTAATCACATGGTTATATTCGTATCATTGCAGGTTCAGCTTGAAGACCCTGTTTCAAGTCATAAATATCACCCAGGTTGTGATGGAGACTTTTTTGAGTCATATTACATAGATCCACTTTGTATTGGTTGTGGTTGTGTTATCATCTCATCATGGATCTACGCTTGTGTCTAGTATCCATGATTGTGTTGAGTCGGTCTTTACTATCATGGATCTGCAGTGTATTGGTCGGCAGCCATATTATTGTTGATGTATTTGTAACTTCTAAAGATATTCACTTGTATATTGTATGTATTAAATTTGTACTTTATTGTATCCCCAACGGAGAATTATTATTCCTCCGATTGGAAGTGTCGTCATTTGTACTTGCAAGTGTCTCAAGTTATATTGTAAGTGTCATAACTTATATTTGACGAGTTATTAGACCACCTTGGTGGGGTCGGCCCTGTATGAGTCATGTGGGTTAAAGGGTTATTAGACCACCCTAGTGGGGTTGGCCCAGTGTCAAGTGGTAGTGGGTTATTAGAATATCCTAAGGGAGGTCGGCCCAGAGTCAGTTTTGATGGGGTGTTTAAGTCCCCTAGTGGGGTCATCCCAATCAGCATTATGTTAAGTGGTTAAGTTGGGGCCGACATAGTTAGAGTTAAAAATTCAAGTGAATTAAAGTATAAATAGAGAGTGTGACTCTCTCATTTATTCATTCACACACTCACTCACATCGCATTAGTGAGAGAGAGGAGGAGTTCGCACAAGTGGAGGAGGAGATGCTGCTAGGAGACTATCTCTTGTTTTGGGGTTTCATCTTGGTGATATTTTTATTGGTTCTTATTCTATCTCTGAGAAATTTGCGGGGTTTTTCACCTTCTTGGTTTTTCCTAGTGAAATGCTTTGTGTCTCTTGTCTCTTGTGTTTGATATGCTGTACATGTTGTTCTCTCAGTTAAGATCCTAGATCATTTTGAATTAAATGATGAAAAAATAACATGGTATCAGAGCTAGCATGAAGGAAGGAATGGTATGGCATTCATGACACTTGTTGCACTTGTGACAAATTGAAGCTAGGGCTTGGTATAGTAAAAACTAGTCATCGTGGCACTTTCACTATAACTCACTTTTGGAGAAGGTTCAGGATCTGAAACTTTTATAGGTTGAAGATGAAATTTCCATGTACCTTGTATCCGAAGGACAACCTCATATTCTTTGTACTTTGTGATATATGATCCATACAAGTTAGGGTTTCTGCCTACTCCATAATGCAGTCCTAAAAGGTGACCTAGGAAAAAAGGTCCTATCTTGGGCTAGGAAGCTCCAAATGGAATTCCGTAAAAAGTGACAGTTAGGGCACGAAATTTAGTTTCACAGGTCTAGGTTTCATAGGTCGAAGTTGAAACAGTGACACGTGTCACGCCATACAAGTTCGCTATATTGTTTCATCCCATAATTAGGTCACGTTGCGACACTTGGAATATCTCTCTCTCTCACAGAATCCATTTCAGTTCAGATCTGTGGAGTTGGAAAGATGACAGGTCAGTCTACCACAGGACAAATTTTCAAACACCGAGGTTCCAAAATTTTAGAGATACATCAGAAACATTATGGCATATATTTCTGTCCAAACATAATTGGATTCTGAGCACTTTCATTTTTGGTTGTCACTGCTGCGGGAAATTAGGGTTTCAGAGAAAGTTGGAATTTTTGTAATCCAATACCAGGACTGGATGCTCCTCAAGAAAATTGAAGGTTAGATACCAAGATCAATTTTTTTGGTTGGGCAGAACCCCAGGCATCATCAAACCCTAGTTCGGGATTTTGATCGGAAAGGTGGAAAATTAGGGTTTTTGCAAAAGTTGGATTTTTTGGAATCTGAAACCACGAATGGATGCTCCTCAGAAAAATCGAAGTTTAGAGCACAAGATTGAACTTTTTGGCTGGGAAGAACCTCGAGCATTATCAAACCCTAGTTCGGGATTTTGACCAGAAAACCAGAAATTGCAGATCCGAAAGTTTCAAAGGCAATTTTGAGGGGTCAAATTTTGCAGATTTCAAAATTGAAGTATACCAGCTTGATTAACTCAGCAAGGCTCATTTTTTTATCCAATCAGAAGCTTGAAATTCAAAGTTTGTATTTTTAGGGTTTCTCTATCAAACCCTAACCAGCTCCAGATCCATCTTCATCAAATCAAAGTGGATTGGGTTAATCCTAGAAGAGAACGATTTGGACACCTACATAAGTGAAGAGATTCTAGTTCCAGCGGGAGATGAGGCTAAGGCCTTCCATAGGAAGACTACAAGCAATCTCGACATGTATGAATTGAGGAGATACATGTATGTTTTGATATCTTTTCATGATTAAGTTTATGATATGTTTGTCTTCATATTATTGAGGTTAGTACAATCTTGATTAATTTTAGACATGTCTTATCACCCTAGTAAAAGTATGAATGCATGTGAATGATAGAAGACATTCATTGATTAGGGGTATGACACTTATGACTGTACTAATACACTGTGTTGTTGTATGAGGATGATGTTGTCCACTAACATGAAGGGTACATCAAGAAAGACAAATCAAGTTCTAGATCAAGAACATATGACCATGGTGACATGAAGACAAAGACTCATCCATAGTCATTGATCACATAGAAGCTTTACTTATGAGGTATGTATAATTTTATTCTACAATGCTTAACTTATGAGATATGCAGGTTACTAGCACAAGGTCTCTAAAGCATTGAAAAGAACAAAGAAGACATTGTTTGGGTATGTTAGACATAACTAACAAACATGATAATACAGGTATGTTTTTCCAGGTATGTTAGAATCCTACCTTGTGAGATTATACTAATGTATGTATGATTATGTATGAGTTCTTGAGGATGACACAATGATGACACTAGTGCACACTTAAGCATGCATAGTGGTCCAGGATAGATATAAGTTGAAGGACAAATAATCAAGGAAGCAA
Organism: Larix kaempferi; assembly: GCA_027924585.1. Taxonomy (NCBI): domain Eukaryota; kingdom Viridiplantae; phylum Streptophyta; class Pinopsida; order Pinales; family Pinaceae; genus Larix; species Larix kaempferi. The sequence continues at coordinate 1,264,566 of BSBM01000406.1, forward strand.
AGATCAAGAGGGAGCACACTCCAGTAGTTATTACAAGGAAGCAAAGATTGAGAGGGAGTCCAACCAACAACTAAACAAAGATAAGTATTTGAATTGTTATTTCCTATATATATGATTACTCAAATGATGTTGATCAGTCATATACACACTTATGTTCCTAGATTTAGGATGTATATTATGCATTTTAGAAAAGTTGCATTAATGAACAAGATACTACTAATACAAGTAATGGGTAAGTGGCCTATGGTATTGTACAACATTCCATTGCTACTTATCTAGAATGAAACCTCTTTGCTGACATGTTGGGAGTTGTGCACACTCTTAACAATGTTATGGTAGAGATGGAAGGCATCTAGAATGTTACGGGATATGGATAAATTTTGTATTGAAGCATTGGCTAAAATAATTGCATGACTGTATGACATATATCTTTATGTGTAAGAATTTGTTCTGAAATCTATGAGATGTTTCTAATCATGCAATTGAACTTGTCTTGTAGGAAAGGCCGTGTACCATCACCTACAAGAAAGACTTGTTTCGAAGAACAAGAAATGAAGACACAACATTTGTTCCAGCAATGAAGTTCAAAGAAAACTATCTATTGAAGATGTTGAAGAATCTGAAGTTCCCAGGATCCGGGATGCAGTAATGGAAGAATGCCATGATCGAGGAATACCACTCGATCATGAAGAATGATGTTTGGGACGTAGTCCCAAGACCAGAAGGGAAGTTTGTTGTGATTTCCAAGTGGATCTATAAGATCAAGCATGCTGTAGATGGAAGCATAGAGAAATACAAGGCAAGGTTTGTGGCTTCTCCCAGAAAGAAAGGGATAGAAGAGACCTTTGCACTTGTATCCAAATACACTTCCATTAGAACAGTATTTGCTATGGCTGCAGTAATGAAGTGGAATATTTACCAGATGGATGTCAAGACAGCTTTCTTGAATGGTGTAGTCGAAGAGGAAGTGTATGTGGAGCAACCACTCGGTTTTGAGACACATGATAGGGAGTCATATGTGTGCAGATTGAAGAAAGCCTTGTATGGCTTAAAGCAAGCACCCAGGACATGGTACAACAGGATATACATCTTCCTATCTAGTTTGGGCTTTACTAAGAGTAAAGCGGATTCCAACCTTTACTACAAGGTGTGATACTTCTATTGTATGTGGATGACCTGTTTGTGACAGGTGAGGATATGTTGATTGCCGACACAAAAGAGGAAGCTTCCTGCCGAGTTTGAGATGAAGGACTTGGGTATGATGCATTAATTTATAGGTATGGAGGTGTGGAAGAGTGCAGATGGAATCTTCCTTGGACAAGGGAAGTATGCAGTAGAGATCATGAAGTGGTCCGGGATGATGGACTGCAAGGCCATGGCCACCCCTATGGCATCGAACCTAAAGCTATTGAGTGATGCTTCATCATGGTCGGTTGATGCCATGATGTATCGTCAGATGATTGGGTCCTTAATGTACCTAACAAACATGAGACTAGATATTTTCCAGTTCCTGACGGATCCTAGACATGTTCACCTGATTGATGTAAAGCATATTCTGAGGTACTTGAGGGGTACGGTTGATTATGGGCTCAAGTATGATGCGAATCAAAAATTTAACTTGGAGGGTTATGTTGATTCAAATTGTGCAGGTAGTGTTGCAGATAGGAAGAGCACTTCAGGGTGCTGCTTGAGTATGGGATCAGGTGTGATCTCTTTGTTTAGCAGGAAGCAATCCTGCATAGCACTAAGTACAGCTGAATCAGAGTATGTCGCAGCTTATTCGGCTAGTTGTGAGGCAGTATGGCTAAGAAAGCTACTGTCTGATTTATTTGATCTCTAGTTGGATGCTACTTGTATCTATTATGACAACTAGAGTTGTGTGAAGTTGTCAGAGAACCCGGTGTTCCATGACAAGACAAAGCATATCGAGATCAAACATCACTGTATCAGGGATATGGTACAGAGAGGAGCAATTAAGCTCCAGTATGTTGTGACAGATGAGCAAATTGCAGATGTTTTGACCAAACCACTAGCTAGAGTGAATTTCCCGTACTTCAGAGAGAGGCTTGGTGTTGTTCAAATAGAATATACTTCGAGGAGGAAGTGATGGGACACATATGCAGGAGCCATTCCAAGCATGGTGGTAGGAGGATCCTTCCCATGGTTGTGGATGTAAGTGATGTGTGATGAGAATCAGGACGATGCTCCAGATGATGTTCTACATGATGATGATCAGGATGATCATGTGATGATGATATGCATCAGGACGATGTTGTGACGATGATCAGGATGATCATGCAATGATGATATGCATCAGGACAATGCTGTGATGATGATCAGGATGACCATGCGATGATGATGTGCATCAGGATGATGTGCTGTATGATCATGAGCATCACGATGATGCTTCGTGCGAGGATGATCAAGTTGATCTTGAGTATCAGGATGGTACTCTGTGGTCGTGGGAAGGTTATGAAAGAGTAGCATGTAATAAGTCCTAGAGATCCGGACAGGTTGTGCTAGGCACATAAAAGTCCTCAGATGCTCTTTAGAGATCTTGCTGAGCAAGACACTCTTTTAAGGTTTTGCTAGACCACATGTAATAAGTCATGGAGATCCGGACAGGTTGTGCTAGGCACGTAAAATTCCTCGGATTCTCTTTAGAGATCTTGCTGGGAAAGACAATTTTTTAAGGTTTTGTGGGGACCACATGTAATAAGTCCTAGAGATCTGGATAGGTTGTGCTAGGCACGTAAAAGTCCTCGGATGCTCTTTAGAGATCTTGCTGGGAAAGACACTCTTTTAAGGTTTTATGGAGATCACATGTAATCAGTCCTGGAGATCTAGACATGTTGTGCTAGGCACGTAAAAGTCTCGGATGCTCTTTAGAGATCATGCTGGGAAAGACACTCTTTTAAGGTTTTGTGAAGGTCACATGTAAAAGATCCTGGAGATCCAATAGGTTGAGCAGTAAGCTTGTAATCAGTCCTGGGATGCTCTTTTGAGGTTTTGTTGATGCATCTAATTAGTCCCGAGGATTCCACAGGATGGCCAACTCGCAGAGATGATGAAGACCTAGAGGAGGCTAGGCCTACAACCAACATGAAAAAGGGCTGGCTATGTAGAAATTCCTATGATGAGAAGAATTGAGAGATAGCCCTATGATCCAGATGATGAGTACAGCAGCAGTGACGATGGTGCTTCGTGATCCAGTGACGATGATCCAGGTCCAAAATTAAAGACTTGTGCCTATATGTATTGATGACCTATGTCAAGAGAATACCTTCCTAGTTTAGAGGGAGTGTTTCAATGTATTTGTAACTTCGGAAGATATTCACTTGTATATTGTTTGTATTACATTTGTACTTTATTGTATCCCCAATGGAGATGTATTATTCCTCCGACTGGAAGTGTCGTCATTTGTACTTGAAAGTGTCACAAGTTATATTGTAAGTGTCGTAACTTATATTTGATGGGTTATTAGACCACATTGGTGGGGTCGGCCCTGTATGAGTCATGTGGGTTAAAGGGTTATTAGACCACCCTAGTGGGGTCGGCCTAGTGTCAAGTGGTAGTGGTTTATTAGACTCTCCTAAGGGAGGTCGACCCAGAGTCAGTTGTAATGGGGTGTTTAAGTCCCCTAGTAGGGTCGGCCCAGTCATTATTATGTTAAGTGGTTAAGTTGGGGCCGGCCTAGTTAGAGTTAAAAAGTCAAGTGAAGTCAAGTATAAATAGAGAGTGTGATTCTCTCATTTATTCATTCACACACTCACTCACTTTGCATTAGTGAGAGAGAGGAGGAGTGCGCACAAGTGGAGGAGGAGATGCTGCTAGGAGACTATCTCTTGTTTTGGGGTTTCATCTTGGTGATCTTTGTATTGGTGCTTATTCTATCTCCGAGGAAGTTGTGGGGTTTTTCACCTTCTTGGTTTTCCCCGGTGAAATGCTTTGTGTCTCTTGTCTCTTGTATTTGATATGTTGTACATGTTGTTCTCCCAGTTAAGATCCTATATCATATTCAATTAAGTGCTAAAAAACTAATAGTTATGAGTCATGTGAGACATATATCTCAGAGTTAGTTGTTCTGTAGAATTCCATCCCAATCGATGATCCTTTCCTCAATCCTTCATATTGCAAATCATTTCACCCATTCTATTTTACCAGATTCATGCTTTGGGGGGCATTCTGTTACACCAAAATCTCATCATCATGAGTCATGTGTCATACCTATGCCTTAATCCCTGAATTTTCCCGGGATAAAACATTAGAAGGAAGGTTGTTGTCCTTTCCCTTTACCTTTTGTAGTCACCCCGACGCACCCTGACTTCCAGCAAGGAGCATCGATATCAAGGTGGCGCACTTTGCACCTTAACAGAGTGCATTGCTGATGTAGTGTGCCTTTGTATAAGGTGCGGTGATATACTTCTGAAAAATGTTGCGTTCATGCAAGGTGCATCGTAGTTGGTTTAAATGGATAAAAGGAAGCTTCGAGCGAATTCTTGAAGCTTGGTGATGTGGAGGCTTATCCCTAGATGTGTGGAAAGGTGGCTCTCGACCCCCTAACCTAGTGGGATGATCCCTTAGACCTCTCCCCTAAATACTCAACCTATTCTATCCCTTTATCCCTATATATACAAACCCCCTCTCTATTATTAGAGGAGGAAGGATAAGCACCCATATGCTGGTGGAATTTGGTCACGACTATCTTCTTCATCCATAGGAATCCAGGAGGATTTGGATCTTTGAGGCAAGATCATTTGAGTTGGAATCATAACGTCAAAGGATCGGTTGCAACTCTCTCTACTTTGTATTTGCTACAAATTACATTAATATAAATATCTTTCCATAAACTTGTTATGTCTTATAATTTTGTTTAGGATCAACTTATTTGACCATTGATCTAGTTAGATTCATAATCACATGCTTTCATATTGTTCGTTTGTTTCCATTTGCTCCATCTTGTTTTGTAGCTGGAGATCAAGGGATTGGAAGTATATCTAACGAGTAGAAGGGAATTTCGATCATAAGGTAATTCATTCTCCGAACTATCTTGCAATTTAATCTAACTAGGAAATATATTATGTTATGTACTATTTTGTTCTAGATCTAAATCATTTAGGCTAGAGAGATCAATTTTTGTCCGCATTAACAAATTGCCTTCAAACAGGGGCCACATTAGAAATAGGTTGCACATGTTCCTAGGAAATGAGTGACCCAAATTGCTTAGTTTCCTTCAATTGAAACAACCAAAGTCACACAATTCACCTAGAAAAGAGTGACCTCTCCCCAACATGATTTTTGACTATTTCTTCATCTCTCTCAACAAAAAAGAGGATAGCTGGGCACAAATCCTAACATGGCCCAAATCAAGGAGAGTATTTAGGATGGAAAAATCCATCCCGATCCTTATCCCCAAATCCATCTACTATGCCTATAAAAGAACCCTCAAGGTCCCTCATTACACAATTCTCCATTGCTTAGTTAAAACCGTTATTATGCCGAGATTTCTATCGAACTTGGATCTAGCCTTTCCTTTCTCTCGCATAACTTGTTGGAGATCCTTACTGTGACATGTGGTTGGAGGATTGCGAGAATAATAGGATACAAATGAACCCTCCCTTCGATATCTGCAAGGGCCCCTTCCACTGTACTCGTCGAGGTGACTCTCCTCCTTGTAAAACCCCATTTTTTATATAAAATAAAAAGCATTCTTTATTATGTACATAGTATATCCGCATGTGTATTATCTGTTAAAGAATGCAAAAAAGTTGTTATCTTAGATTTGATTTGATGTACTGCATGCTAGTTAGTTTTATCATTCTATTTTGTTTATTTTTTCTTTTTAGTTTGAAACTTTGCTAAGGTATGCACAACCCTTAGTAGGTGCTTTTTAGCATGGGTATGTGCCTAATCACACATTATAGCATGATATGTTTAAAGCGCTTATCCTTCTCAAGTTTACCAGTTGAGGTTCAATTCATATACCCAACCCAATACACCCTCTGAGGGTCAAACATATCTATGGAACCCTGACCCATTCTCTTTCCATGGACTCTAGCTTCTCTCGAGCTGGTTGCAAAGTTTATGTTTAGAATAATGGTTTCCCGACAATGAAAGTAGTTGAAATAAATAAATGTGAGGTTGCTGGTTCGACTCATGAACTCTCATAGATGGTAAAAGTGATCAATCTCTTGTACATGATATCAAATGACAATCAACAAAGTAAACATGTGTTACTAGCATTTTAATCCTAAGACCTATTGTGGCAATAGAGTAAGGGCCTACGATTTCCCGACATAAATCATACTATCTTAGCCTCAATATGAGTCCAAATAAGGCCTACAAACGATTGATTAGTCCCAACAAAAATACACCCTAAAAACTTAGGGTAGAATTCCTAGGGAACAATGTAGGAGTAATACAATTCCCGCTGGGAGATTTCAGGAGTCCTTGCACTTTGGCAAGGACTAAAAAACTTAATAGCCTAAAAATGGGTGATGATGGAACTAAATGTGGCCATGGTGGTGTAATATAAATCTTAATTGTAAAAATATAAGTAGAATATATAATATCATTAACAAGTATATATAAATTGTAAAAAAAAAGTAGAATATATAATATTGTCAACAAGTATAAATAAAAATGTTAGTGTACATACATTTGGTTAAGCTTAAGCTTATGTAGGATAATAGTTATCTATTTTCCACGCTAAGACATCTTGTTTGTCGAATTAATAGTTATCTGTTTGCCATGCTAGGCATCCAAGGACAAGCAAAATTCTTCCAACCACCGCACATGACCTCCATAGGGTATCCTTATCCTATGATTTGGGATATATTAGTGGGGATACCAGGGACAACACTAGGTACACAATTTAGGTCCTTTGATATGGTTGGGGGAGGAAACTCAGTCTTTAGGGCCTAAAAGGGCTTCTAGGTATCTATTTCCAAGAATAACACCTAAAAGCATCACACATTTCCTAACAAGGGTAAATATGGCTTTAAATGGGGGTAAGTCTGCCATTAGGAGTCTTTTAGTAACAGGTATGTGATTCAAGGTACTAAACATGGTTGAGGGAGAAAATCTAGGACTTAGGTTATAAAGGAACCTTATAGTAATATAATCTATGAGAAATGGCTATATGAGTCGTTCTTTGGTCGTATTTACACAACTCACATGATATCAGACTTCATCTAGAGTACCATCAGCGTGAAACAAGGTTTCCCCTTGTCCCCCACATTATTTGGGATATATATTGACAAGTTGGATGTTAAGGCCTAAATGATGGCACATTACCCCCTGTAATATCTTGAATTTTGGACTGACAATTTTGATGTTATATTGGGCCACGGCCCCAGCAAATATGAGTTATTTTGAGTATTGGGCATAAGCCCTAGCACACATGATTTATTCTTTTATATATATATATATATATATTGACATACTAGGCATGGACCCTAACTAACTTCTTTATTGATTATATACTAGGAAAGGAGGCCCTAATGTTATGATTATGTTCTTTAGCATATGATATGGGTACAAGCCCTAATATACTGAGATGATCTTTTAGTTACTTATTGTACAAAGCTATGACTTACATGATTGACTTATGTGGTGTGTTGAGCATGGACTCAGAAACAAACAGATGACCTATGTACTAGGAATAATCCCCAATGTACCTAGAAGAATGATTATGTAATGGGAGTAAGCCCTGATGTACAATGAGTGTTGGGTATAAGCCCTCGAGCACTCCAAGCTTGATAAACAAATACCGGATCCAAGGCCACTTAAATATTCTAGATGTGCCTCACAACCACATTCTAGCACTAGTGTTGAGAAGAAGGCTCTGGAATTGCACTAGCGTAACGCCCATGTGAGAGTGTTGATTTAAAAGCTCTGAAAAGCACTCGGGGTTACTATCTCTTAACTGTTGAGTCGGGAAGACTCTGAATAGCACTTCTATTTCATCACATTTATTTAAATTGGCTAACTGAATCATTTTCTATCTATCATCAAGTACTGTGGGAACTACCATGTTAAACGAGGGGAATCCAACATGCAAGAAAGAGACTAGAGGTGTCTATCCAAGCTTACCCAAAAGACCGTCCAAAAAATTGGACCCTGTCCCTAATGTTAAAGAAAGTATCATGAGAGATACATAATTAAATAAAAGGAAATTACCATAACTTAAATGATGGGTTGACTAAGAGTAGTCTATTATGAATAGCATGCAAATAAGATCTCAAGGTTAAATATTATTATTAAAAGCTTTAATAATAATGATGTTATTATTTATTTATAAAATATATTTATTGCATATAGTTTATGCATAGTTGGCTGCCACATTATTAAATACTATTAATATGTGTTATTAATATTAGTATGATATATTATTATCATTTTTATATAAGAATTCATTTAAGAGTCACTTCTAGTAAAAACAAATAAAAGTACTAGTTTAACAAGGGCTAGATATTTTAACAAAATATTTTTTTAAGACATTAATTTAATTAAAGAAATTAAATGATTATTCAAACAACTATAATTCAAGACTCCCCTATTTGAATAGGGCAGATCCCAAGATTGGGGGATCGTCATCTTTTTCATTATCATTCTCTTATGGTAATCAGAGAGAATTTTCTGCTCTAAGAATTGTAGTATGAATACATTTTAAAGACCAGAAACCCAAGACGCAGGTCAAGGAGTCAAACCCACTACCCAACATTAAATTCATAAAATAAAATCCAAAACAAAAGCTAAGACGAGATTTTATTTAGCAGCATAGATCCTATCAAATGGGCCACGACTTTTTCAAACTGAGATTTAAACTAACAGAGCATAAATTAAAACGCATAGGTACATTACTTAGTCCAAGCATCCATATGAGTTCAATAAATAATTGCAGGAGATAATATTCTTTTCAAAACCTCAATTTATACAGTACAAGTGCCATTAAAACTCCACATAACCAAATTGATAAACCCTACTGCATGTATGGAAACCATAAACCCTATTGCATGTATGGAAACCCTCGAGATTTTCTTCCACCAACTTTTAACAATTTACATCAACCCTTCCATCACACCGGTCCAGCCAAAGGCGACCACATTTGGGACTTCAACTTAATAGTGAGCCAAAGGCTTCACGAAGCTCCCCCATTACATTTTAAACAGAGCTCTCTCCCACAACCGAGACAGGAAGGCATGAGGGATTGAAGAAATCCTGGACTTACCAGTCCCATATCAAAACGCAGATGGTAGTGGCTTTCATTTGGTCCACATGCAGCAAACCAAATTGTAGCTTCATACCTATCAGTGAAAGCATGCCATTACAAGTTAAAACCTGGACATTTCGAATAGTATGGAGGATAAAATTAAGAAAAAACACAGAGAATACATACAGGAAGGGGTTACCTGGTAAGGGTCCTTTCGTTTACGACGCTTCACAGAACAACCAATGCAGGCACACAATACACATTCAAGGTCCCTCTCGGCCAAAGTAAAATCACAAGTGATATCGCTAATGAGCAAACCCTCAACAAAACCCCTAATGTCCAGCTGGCCATAGGCCACGTGACAAACATCTGTGCCATTAATGCTTCCACCAAACACGACAAGACTCAAATATTTACCCACTAGAGTATAGTTCCTCATCACTTGGTTAATTTCTACAAAGGAAAGACCTTAGCCCTTTTTGTGTCATGTGTAATGGATGAGAGACCTTGAGAGGATTACATGGTAAAGTGGTTTAATGAGAGGCCATTATATTGCACCTGCAGGAACATGATAACAATTATGTATTAGCGAAATCGCTAAGTAAGTCAACAAGTCTCAATAATCACCCCCTTACCTCTCGACTATTTTTCCAGTGGTACATGAATCAACCCCAAGTTTCCCAAGGTTTCAATTGCCTCTTTAAGTCCATCATGCCTGAAGGTAACATTTAAACAATTTACAAACTTAAAACATGTATCTACATCTTAGATATAAAAATGAGGTTTTAAATTATTACTCTAGCATTTGCAAACATGCCTTAGAGTTACATCGTCTTTTCCACCACATCGCTTCCGTAGAAACAAAAGAATTAAATAGTAAGACTACCTTACTTAGGAAACCATAAAATTTTATTGACATAATCAAACTATTGATGCAAATTTCGAGTGCTGAAGTTAATTATGTCCCCAAAGGGGATCATCTATATTTAGTGAAACTCCTATTAATTTGGGCTAGTATACCCTATAACCTATAAATTTTTCCTCAAATCTATAGTTTAAACTATATTATATTAATTCTAATTTTCAAATTTAGTATTTTTTGAAAATTTTATTGGTTGAAAAACAGTGACGCCATCCTCGATTCTCCCTTCCCAGGAGGTGGCTGCGGGCTGACGTCCAGGGATAGCTTTTTCACATCTACTAAATTTAATGTAAATTTGCCTTGAGTTTTGCTTTCTACGATCCGACGATTATCAAAATTTATTGTGGTTTGATCCAGAGGTGAAAATAAAGCTCTTCATATTACCTGCAACCTCGATGTACCCAAAGAATTCAGACATGGAAGCAGTTCTGTGTTCTATTATCTCTTCTTGTTTGCAAATAATCGCAACCGGAGGCTTCTCACGATCTCGGCCTCGGACTCAACACCAGCTTCACGTCCTTCGAAATATCGGTTAATGAAATCCACAGTTTGATTCCTTTGAAATCTCGGTTAATAAAAATCCACAGTTCGATTCCTGTAATCTCTGCCACGTGGTAGGGTTCAGAAGCTAAGCCTTAATGATAATCGTGTCTCAGGCTACCAACTGTAAAAAAATTCCCATTACTATAATCTGAAGTGGCACGTTGCAGCATGCACAGCCGCTTGAAAGCCACATAACTTGTTTTTTTGTATGCTGCATAACTATATATTAGATATTGCTCAACCTTAGCCAGCATATGAATTTTGGATTCCAGTCTATTGTTTGTTAGCTGTATTTGAATTGAAGATCATGCTGATCAGTCTCACACTGGGAGATGTTGTTCCAAATATTGAGGTTGTTTCAACTCATGGCCATATCAAGCTGTATGGGTATATTGGAGATAATTGGGCTATCATCTTTTTGCACTCTCGTCAACACAAAATCTAGTAAAATTACAACATGATTTGGGTTTCTCAATTTTATTTATATATATCTGTGTGTAAATTCTTACATTGTGTGGTTTTGAACTTTGATTGCAGCGGATTTTACCCGTGTGTGTATGAGTGAAACTGCAAGGATGGCCCAGTACAGTGATGAATTTGAAAAGCATGGAGTAAAACTTGTAGGGCTCTCAGACGACGATGTTACATAGCATCAAGCTTGGGTGGAAGATATTGAAGTTTTTGCGGTTAGTTAATAATTTTGTCATATAATGATCGTTCAGTATAGCTTGAAATATATGGAAATCGTGTTTTTATAGATTTAAATGTGATGGTCGTTTGTAATTTTTGCAGCCTGGGAAAAAGGTGAAGTGCCCCATATTGGCAGATCCAGACAGGAATATTTTCAAGCAGCTGAACATGTTGGACCCGGACGAGAAAGATGCAAATGGAAAACCAGATAAAAGGGTGAGTAGATCAGGTTCTTTTTCTCATTGAATTTGATTTATTCATGTTAAAAAATTCATGGGTTTGGTGTATGTTTCGAGCAGTTGAAGCTGAGTTTTCTGTACCCAACACAATTGGAAGAAATTTTGATGAAGTGATGCGTGTAGTGGATTCTCTTCAGTTGGCAGCCAAGCATCCTATTGGAAACCGGGTGAACGTGTGATGATATCACCCTCTGTATCAAACGAAGAGGCAAAATAGATATTTCCACAGGGATATGAAACCATCAGCCTCCCATCTGGGAGGGAGTATCTTCGTCTTATCCATGTTTGAAGCTACAGTTTTGTTTGTATTTTTTAGGAGTTCATTGCTTACTATATGTAATATAAGTAGGGTAGATGCCTGTGAACCTTGTTTTTCGACATAATTGATATACCTAATCAAGTCATAATATATATAGAATATATTGAAAAATATACAATTAGATACACATGAATTCTCAGAGAATTCATATGTATCTGTTCTGATAAGAGCTGATTCTTGGTTCTAGCTTCATTTTGGTGTTGTTCTCTGATAATTAAGCCATGTGGAATGGGTGGCTTATTAAAATTTGTGACTCAATGAAAAGTTTATCATTACAGCAATTAAATTGTTTATCTATCATTATTAAAAGATTTTAAAATATATCATTAACTATCTACCATTTCCAAAGATTTTATTTTAAAATATAATATATTATATAAAAGATTTTAAAATATATCATTAATTTTATTTTAAAATATAACATATTTATTAAAACATATTTTTGTCTTTTTTAAGTTTTTAAGAGATTTTAAAATATATCATTGTACCATCATCCAAAGATTTTATTTTAAAATATAATATATTTATTTAAAACATATTTATGTCTTAAGTTTTGTGTTTTGTCTTAAAAGTTTTATGGTTTTTTCTGAGAGTTTTCTCAAGTCTATTAAGTTTTGTGTTCTATGTTTTGTTTCAAAAGTTATATGGGTGAGATTTTAATTTTAGAGTCTAAAATCAATGGTAGATTTTAGTCAAATTAATTGAGATTTTAACTCACGGTCGTGCATCTTTAAATCCCCTGGTCCCGAACTGCACTTCGAAAAAACCCTGTCCGCTGTTCATATAAGATATGCCTTGCTGGCCAGATGAATCAGATATGCCATTCGAGATGGCCAAGGCTCGGATCCCATTTCGGTATTAGTCTTTCCTTGCTCTCCCTTTATTTGAGCAATTTTATAAATCACTGGCCTCCCCCTTATTAAATAAGTGAAATTCCTCTCACGGTTTAGCGGCTCAAGTCTATTTTATGAGAGTTTTGTCTAATTGAGATTTTAAATTCCGAGTTTAAATTAATTGGGATTTTAACTCAAGTCTATTTTATGAGGGTTTTGTCTAATTTATTCATTAATAGATGTTTGAAATTAAGATTTTAACTTCAAAATTCAAGTTTAAATTAATTGTGATTTTAACTTAACTCTATTTTATGATAGGTTTGTCTAATTTATTCATCATAATTTAATCATCATAGATGTTTGAAATTAATTGAGATTTTAATTTTAATTGACTTCAAAGTCCAAGTTTAAATTAATTGGGATTTTTAATTGAGATTTTAACTTCAAAGTCAAGTTTAAATTAATTGGGATTTTAACTCAAGTCTATTTTATGAAAGTTTTGTCTAATTGATTCATCATTATAGATGTTTAAAATTAATTGAGATTTTAACTTCAAAGTCCATATTCATCATTATAGATGTTTGAAATTAATTGAGATTTTAACTTCAAAATCCATTTTATGAGAGTTTTATTATGTTTGAAATTAATTGAGATTTTAACTTCAAAGTCCATTTTATGAGAGTTTTATTCGTATAGATGTTTTGTAAAACTTGATTTAATCATGCGAGTTTTGTCTAATTTCATTTAGAGCTTTATAAAATTTGATATAATTTTATTTATAAATATTCGTAAAATTTCATCAATTGAGATTAGATTTCTATACTAGTGAGAATTTTGTCTAATTTCATTTATAGATGTCTGTAAAATTATCAAATTGAGATTTCAAAATTTCAAAGATTTTTGTCTATAATCGTATATGTTTTGTAAAACTTGATTTAATCATGAGAGTTTTGTCTAAATTCATTTAGACGTTTATAAAATTTGATATGTTTTGTAAAACTTGATTTAATCTTGAGAGTTTTGTCTAATTTCATTTAAACGTTTATAAAATTTGATATAATTTTATTTATAAATGTTTGTAAAATTTGACCAATTGACATTAAATTTCAGAATTTCAATTTGATATAAATGTTTATAAAATTTGATATATTTATGAGAATTTTGTTTAATTTCATTTATAAATGTTTGTAAAATTTAATAATTGAAATTTCAAAATTTCAAAGGGTTTTGTCTATAATCGTATCTAATTTCATTTTAAATGTTTATAAAATCTCAAACAATTATTTGAGAGAGTTTTGTTTATATTTGTGTCTAATTAATTTAAAATTAATTTTTTGTAATTATTTGAGAGAGTTTTGTCTATATTCGTGTTTAATTTAATTTAATTTTAAATTTTTGTAAAATCTCAAACAATTGAGAGACTTTTGTCAATATAGTGTCTAATTTAATTTCTTTTTAAAGGTTTGTAAAATCTCAATCAATTTCATTTGAAAACAATTGAGATTTTAACTTCAAATCAATTTCAATTTCATACATTAATGAGAGTTTTGTCTATATTCATATCTAATTTCCTTTTAAATGTTTATAACATCTCAATCAATTTTTTGAGAGAGTTTTGTCTATATTAGTGTTTAATTTGATTTCTTTTTAAAAATTTGTTTATTTGAAAACAATTAAGATTTTAACCTCAAATCAAATCTCAATTAAATGTTTGTAAAATTTTAATCAATTTCAATTAAAAACATTTGAGATTTTAATTTCATTTCAAATCAATTGAAATTTCAGAATTTCCATTTGATATATTAATGAAAGTTTTGTCTATATTCATATTTAATTTCATTTTAAATGTTTGTAAAATCTCAATCAATCAATTGAGATTTCGGAATTGATTTCATTTCAATTGTTGAAATTTTATATTAATATTAATGAAAGTTTGGTCTATATTCGTAAATATAATTTCATTTTAAGTGTTTGTAAAATATTGAAAATAATTGATATTTTAACTTCCAAATTTGGATTTCATTTTAAGTGTTTGTAAAATATTAAAAATAATTGATATTTTAACTTCCAAATTACCAAATTTGGAAGATTGAAAATTTGAATTCTAACTTCACAAATTCTCGTAACTTTTTGGATCGTCAAATTTGAAAGATTGGATATTGACATTCTAACTCCTTGGGCTACCAAATTTATACATTGGCAATTTATTTTAACTTCAATCAGAGTTGGATTCACTTCCAAAGCAATTGAGAATCTAACTTTTTTGGATTACCAAATTTGGGCATTGGAAATTTAGATTGGATTGGAGATTGGAATTTGTTTAAGAATTGTCTTTAAATACTTACATACCATAAATCTTTACCTTTAGAAAATTATCTATCTAATTTGTTCCAAAAATAAATATTGGAATTTGTTTTAAAAGTTTTGTCCACTCTAATTTATCCATCTAACAAACAGTCAATCAAAATTCGAAATCGATTTCAAACTTAAAAGACCAATTTATCCATCTAAATGTTTAAATGTTTGCAGTAAAATCAATCAAAATTCCGAGATTTCAACGTAAAATGATCGAAAATTTATTGGATTATCAAATTTCGACTGAATTTTGTCCATTTAATTTATTCATCTAATATTGTAAAATCAATCAGAAATTGAGATTTCAAACAAACTTGCAACATGGAGATAATATTGAGAAACCTTATGGCTATTTCAAAACAATAAGCCATATTTACAATTGTAGCATTATATATGCAAAAATAATTTGATTGTTAAGAAAGTTGAGCGATACCAACCTTTGCAATGGTCTTATGCAATCTGTATCCATTGCAAAGGTTGGTTAAGCGATAACTTCCTGTATGTCTTATCGCATGTCTTGGAGTGGATGCTTACACACATTGATGTATATTTTTTTACTTGTACAATGCAAAGTATCACGACCATTATCAAGTTATCACAATCAATTGGATTTAATTTGGGTAGTTGGAAGGACCATGGATTTAGTTTGGGTATTTGGGGACGAATGGTTATTATTTTTCTATGGTTTAATTCCCTAGGTGACATTTTGAGTTATTAATGAACATATTATTTTAATGATTTTTAATAGTTATTTTGACAAAGATTTCAATTGTGCTTCTCACAATTGTTCATGCAAAGCATCATTAATCTTAAGGTATTGTCAAGTGGTCGGTTGGATCTCATAATAATGTTATTTCGCTTAAAGAGTCAATTGGATCTAGTTTGGATAGTTGGGAAGAATGATTGTTATCCTTCCAACTAATATTCAATTTACTTAAATGACATGTTAAGTTATTATGTCCCCAATAGGGTATATATATAGTCAAGCCTCTATTAATTTGGGTCTATAGGCTAAAATTCATTGTTCTCACTATCGTGTTAAATATATTATATTAAATTTAATTATTAAAAATGTTTTTTTCATTCTAATTGGCTATAGGACACTGACGTTGTCCTTGTTTTTCCCTTCCAAGAAGTGAAGTGGCGACCATATGACATCACATCACATCTTGCAGAGTAGAGGCACGACAGGTTGCAGAGTGAAGCATGTTAGGTGAAGAATTTAGAGATTTGTTGGGGGAACACAACTGAATTTAGCTATTTGCATGAAAGGAAAGCCCAAGTGATTGAGGTTTTAACAATTAAATCGAAGAAAGGGGAACTAAAAGGGGATTTTTTTGCACAAAGAAACTTTACTCGAGATAAATTCTGCACTTGAATGAGCATAACACTGGAAATACTGGGAAGAATAAGCTATTGATCTCACAGAATGTCGTGGAATGAAGAAGTTTGCGATTTCCCATAGTGGGAGACAGATTTTGGAGCTCTGTCAGACTCTAGACGGCATGGAAATCATCATCAAAACGAAAATATATATATGCGAAACGATGAAAACCCTAGCGGGAGGGTCAAAGAGAGCATGAGTTAAATTTAATTGCAAAGGAAGCTTAATACTTATGTATTGTTTGGTTAATCTTCAATTTAAGTTTGCATGTATATATCTGCATATTTAAGAGTTGTCCTTCTTGAGTGGGAAAAACGTATTTGCATTTGTAATATCTGTGTATTCAAAAACTTTTCCTATAGAACACGTGTTGTTGGTGAAAATGTATTTAGTTTTTAGGATTCTCAGCCTCACATCCATCCTATCCTACTATTGTGTTAAAATTTAATAACTACTATCTTAACCCTATGTCCATTTCTCTTCTATGGACATGCAAGCTGACAATGTAAACAACTCTTTCTCTTTCTCACAAGAGCAGATGGCAATGTCGGGAACATTGCCACCTCGTGGCTCTTGTTTTATAGATACATCATTTATAATTAGGTTTTAATTGCAGTAAAGGATATTTTTTAACTTTTACTATTTTAGGGTCATTACAAGTGGTATCAAAGCCCAACTTCAAATACTAAGTGACCTATTGGGCTCATTACAAACACCCGCTGCAAATACATAGAAATCAGAAATATATGTTTATAATTTATGCGCATATGAACTAACAAGTTTTATGTTCTTAACATTGTTACGACAACAAGGTACAATCACTCTCTGAAAAATGAGCGCAGAAAAAGGCAGCAGCATACATGGAAATCTGAACTCTCCACCACGAGAGCAAGAAATCGTGGTGGAATTAAATTTAGATTTAATGAAATCAATGCAAAATCTACACGCAGAATTCCAAAGTTTCAGATATGATAACATGTAAGAAAGACGAGAACAACAAGCTATAAATGAAGCTCTGCTTCAGACTTTAACAGGGGAAAAACCACATGAACAACCCACACTCTCAGCCAACACCTTTAAAATGTGAAACTGTCACACAAAGAAATCTGCCAACCCTAAGGGAGAAGAACATGAAGAACACATACCTGAATCAATGGAAGAGGACTGTAAGAGCTCTTCCAACGATGACGGTTCACCACCTCCTTGCAAAAAAAGGAGGAAAAGTGACGACAGTTTGCAAGGAGAATTCAGAAAGATAAAAGCCACAACATATGACGAAGAGATTAACTCTGGGGAGAAGGCTGAAGAGTGGCTGCTAGGAATGAATAAGTATTTTAAAGTTCATAACTATTCTAGTGAAATGCAAGCCTGATTAGCCATTTACAACCTGAATGGTAAAGAAACCAGATGGTGGTAGGACTTGAAAGACACCAAAGGACAAGAATTGAGGGACATAACATGGGAAGCTTTCAGCAGAGTTTTCCAAGACAAATTTATGTCTGAAAGATTCTTTGACAAGAAGATCAAGGAATTCCATGAACTGAAAATGGGCTCCCTAACCATGGAAGCATTTATAAACAGCTTTTTAGATCTGCTGCATTATGTCCCATACATCAAAGATGAAAAAGTCAAGATACAACAATTCTTAGGATGTCTACCACCAAAATTTAGATAAAAGATAGAGTTTGACATGCCCAAGACCCTAGATGTGACTTTACGTAAGGTGAGACTTTGTTATGAACATGGGCTGCCAAGGAATGATAACATCAACAGAAAAAAAGATAGATTCAGAACCTTCTCGGACAACTGAAGACCGGGTTTCAGACCCCCACCTTACCGAAAACAAAATAACAATTTTCCACCCAATAGAGGCTTCAACCAACCTCAAGCATGGCCCAATGCACCCCCACTGCATGTCAATAGGCTAGCTTTCAACAAAGGGGCAAAAGCTGTCCCACCAACCGTTTCTTGTTGGAAATTCCAAGGGCCCCACTACTACATAGATTGCCCTAGCAAAACGGATGGAGTTTTACACAACGTCCAAGCAGACCCTACCATAGGAGATGTGGCAAGAAAACCCAGGATTTATGCCGCTCTTGACGGATGACAGGAAGATCAGGCTGACAGGAAGATCACCAGGCCACCATGGTTGAAATTGAGGGTAAGATCTCAAACACAATAGTTTCAGTTTTGATAGATCCCGACGCATGACGAAGTTATATCTCCCCTAAGATAGTGGACACTTGTAATTTAAACCGAGAGCACCACTAGAAATTGTGGTTGGTACAACTAGCCACCGGTACCAAACGAAAGGTCTCCGAGTTGGTTAAAACTTGTGAAATAGATTTAAATGGTTTCCCAACTAGGTTATAATTAAATATTCTACCCCTAGGATCATACGATGTACTTATAGGCATGGATTGGTTGGAAGAACACGATGTCCTACTTGACTGCTTGAAGAAATCCTTACTCTACAAGGATGACCAAGGGAATCAGAAGACGATTCAGGGTATCCCTAAGAAAGTGTCCGTAAGATGGATATCCGCCTTACAAGCAAAGAAATGTATCAGAAAGGGTTGTAAGCTTTTTTCCGTCAACATCCAAACCATAGAAACTGATAGAGAACAGAAAATTGAAGACTTCCCAGTCCTCGTAGAATTCAAAGACGTATTTCCCGAGGAAATACCAGGATTACCACCCAAACGAGACTTATAATTTTCCATTGAATTAACACTCGGGTCAGTAACAGCTTCCAAAGCTCCTTACCGCATGAGAGCACCAGAATTCGTGGAGCTCAAGCTTCAATCATAGGAACTGATCGACAAAGGGTGCATTCGACCGAGTGTGTCCCCTTGGGGAGCACCGATACTCTTTGTCAAGAAGGACGGGATGATGCAGATGTGCATCGAATACCACCAACTCAACAAATTGACCATTAAGAACCGTTACCCAATCCATAGAATCGACTAGTTGTTTGAATAAGTCGGAGGAGCGAAGATCTTCTCGAAGATCGACTTACGATCCAAATACCATCAAGTAAGAATCTGTGATGAGGATATCAACAAAACCACATTTCGGACCCATTACGGCCACTACGAGTTCGTAGTGATTCCCTTTGGGTTGACGAACGCGTCGGCCAACTTTATGTGTATGATGAACAACATCTTTAGTAAATAACTCGATAAGTTCGTTCTAGTCTTTATTGACGACATTTTGATTTACTCCAAGAACGAAGAAGAACATAAGGAACACGTCTGAATTGTTTTACGAATACTGTGGGAACACCAACTGTACGCCAAGTTTAGTAAATGCAATTTCTACAAGCCCCAGATTCAATACCTAGGACATATCATTTCCGAGAAGGGAATAATAGTCGACCCCAAAAATTTCAAAGCTATCGAAGAATGGCCCACGCCCATGTGCATATTTGACATAAGATCGTTTTTAGGTTTATCTGGCTAGTATCGAAATTTCATTGAGAACTTCTCGTGAATTGCATGCCCATGACTACCTTGCAGAAGAAGGAAAACAAGTTCATTTGGACAGCTAAGTGCGAAGAAAGCTTTCAAAAGTTGAAGCAACTATTGATTAGTGCACCGATCTTACGAATTGCAGACCCCAATGGGGACTTCGTTGTTTGCACTAACGTAAGCAAGGAAGGACTTGGGGGAGTCCTTATGCAAGACAATTTTTCCATATGCTACGAATCGAGGAAATTGAAAGAACATGAGCAGAACTATCCTACGCATGACCTTGAACTAGCTGCCATCATCCATGCCTTGAAGATGATCATCCATGCCTTGAATATGTAGCGACATTACCTTATGGGAAAGAAATTCCTATTAATGACGGACAATATGAGTTTGAAGTACCTTTTTGATCGACCCAACCTAAACAATAGGCAGGCCAGGTGGCTAGCCTTCCTTAGTGAGTACCATTCCGAACTAAAGCACATT
Organism: Larix kaempferi; assembly: GCA_027924585.1. Classification (NCBI taxonomy): domain Eukaryota; kingdom Viridiplantae; phylum Streptophyta; class Pinopsida; order Pinales; family Pinaceae; genus Larix; species Larix kaempferi. The sequence continues at coordinate 1,285,021 of BSBM01000406.1, forward strand.
AAAGGCAAGGAAAACAAGATTGCAGATGCCTTGAGCCGATGAGTACATATGATTTATGAGGTCACGGGAAGCCAAACCAACTCAGACTTGCACAACAGAATTCAAACCACAAGTAAGAGTGACCGTTACTACACTGAAATCCTTGCGAAGATACATGAAGACAGGTTATTCTAACAACACAAGGAATATAAGATGGACGAGTCAGGACTACTGTGGTCGAAAGAGAGACTTTACATCCCAGAGAGCGAAGACCTTAGGTCAAACATACTCATTGAATTTCATCAGAAAACCTATTCAGGGCATCCTAGATATCAAAAGATGATATCAGCAATAAAGAAGCATTTATTTTGTCCTAAGTTAAAAGCTGACATCACCTTGTTCATCGCAAAATGTCAAGAGTGCCAACTGGTCAAAGCAGAACACCAACACCCCTCCGGTTTAGTACAACCTTTACCCATTCTAGAATGGAAGTGGGAGGTAATAAGTATGGACTTCATTACGGGCTTACCCAGAAGTAAGAGACAAAACAATTCCATCTTTGTAGTGGTATACAAGCTGTTTGAAGCAGCCCATTTCATACCAGTGAAATCTACCTACAAAGTAGTACACATCGCAGACGTCTTCTTAAAAGATATCTTTCAATTGCATGGGATACCCAAGGCAATCATTTCCGATCGAGACACGAATTTCACTAGCAACTTCTAGAGAGCATTGTCCTCCAGTTTGGAGACACAATTACAATTCAATACTACATACCATCCCCAAATTACATGGATGAGTGACTACTAGTATTAACAAGGCCCTAGTTTAACAAGGCCTAGATATTTTAACAAAATATTTTTAAAGACATTAATTTAATTAAAGAAATTAAATGATTATTCAAACAGCTATAATTCAAGAATCCCCTATTTAAAGAGGGAAGATCCCAAGATTGGGGGATCATCATCTTTTTCATTATCATTCTCTTATGGTAATCAGAGAGAATTTTCTGCTCTAAGAACTGCAGCAGACCTGCATAATTTTCCAGATCTGAACCAGCAGTGAACCTAGGGCTTCTATCTCTCATTGCATGTTGGAACCAGCTCGGAGGGATCCAGTTAGAACCAGGAACGGTCTAAGGGTCATGGTTGGGAGGAACATGGTAGCCCCAAAGTTATCCATCTAAAGAATCATTCTAACAGGTCATCTAAGCTCAAAGGTTTCTACACTAATTATTGTTTGAGTACGCAGGCTTCTCTAGAAGGGGATCGAGTTCCAAGGAAATCAGGTATGATTTATTAATTCCCCATTTCAAGTTATTCTAGAAGCTAGGAATTATAGGATTGATATTACAGTATTGTTTTCCCCTAATCTGTTTAGTATTAGTTTTCTAGTAGAGCAAGGGCCTTTGGGCATAGGCTCTCAGGGTTATTATAGGAGCAGAGCCCCCAACCAGGACTTTATTAACTCAGAAATATGATCTAAAAACCAGTAGTAGGTCTAGCAGGTCTAGCCTAGCTAGCCTGTGCTAGACATCCATGCAAATCGAAAACCTAGAATCCATTCCTTATAAATTTAGACGACTGATTTTTTCTTACCAGCAATATATATATTCAAATTGCATTCTAGATTCTGAAACTGTATATTGTGTTTCGTTTTAAATCATTGTCTAGCTAGGGTTATATATATTATTTTCTGTTAAATAAATAGATCTTCTTATATTCGAGTCTCTGACCCTCTATCTCAGAATTTAAACCTCAATGCTTTACAAACCCTGTTCAGCCTTAAAACTACGAGCCCTTATGTTTAAATGAAATTGTTTTAATAGTAGGCTTATCCAGAAGTTAGGATTACTCTTTCCCTTCTTGTCATTTTGTTTTCTTTTCTTGAAACCAACAAAAGTGAAACAACAAAAGTAACGAACCAGGTATCGAAACCCTCTACAACTTGTAAACCAAGAAAATCATAGGCTCCAAAGTTTGGACTGATATTAACCACATCATTTGTTTTCTTCCCATTCAAACCAAATTAAATGCATTTCACATTATCAAATTATAGTAACGTTGTTTCACCACCATAGCTACCATTATTATTTTTAAAACCACAAAAACATAGACAGAGGAATACGCAAACATAGACAGGGTCCTCTATATCTTAAATATTACTGAAAACCAAATGCAACCAAAACGCAGGATAGATCAACCAGAAATGCTTCATTGAGTCTAGTTTAAACCCAAAATCGTTTTACTACACATCTCACATCAAAATCCTAGCGAGTATCATTTTCTTCAACCAAATTCTCATGGCAAACGAAAACGTTATACAACCAAATACAGTATGAATACATTTTAAAGACCAGAAACCCAAGACGCAAGTCAAGGAGTCAAACCCACTAACCAACATTAAATTCAAAGAAGAAAATCCAGAACAAAAGCTAAGACGAGATTTTATTTAGCAGCATAGATCCTATCAAATGGGCCATGACTTTTTCAAACTGAGATTTAAACTAACATAGCATAAATTAAAACGCAGAGGTACATTACTTAGTCCAAGCATCCATAGGAGTTCAATAAATAATTGCAGGAGATAATATTCTTTTCAAAACCCCAATTTATACAGTACGAGTGCCATTAAAACTCCACAGAACCAAAATGATAAACCCTACTACAAGTATGGAAACCCTCGAGATTTTCTTCCACCAACTTTTAACAATTTACTCAACCCTTCCATCACACCGGTCTAGCCAAAGGCGACCACATTTGGGACTTCAACTTAATAGTGAGCCAAATGCTTCACGAAGCTCCCCCGTTACATTTTAAACAGAGCTCTCTCCCACAACCGAGACACGAAGGCATGAGGGATTGAAGAAATTTTGGACTTACCGGTCCCATATCAAAACACAGATGGTAGTGGCTTCCATTTGGTCCACACGCAGCAAACCACATCTTAGCTTCATACCTGTCAGTGAAAGCATGCCATTACAAGTTAAAACCTGGACATTTCGAATAGTATGAAGGATAAAATTAAGAAAAAACGCAGAGAATACCTACAGGAAGGGGTTACCTGGTAAGGGTCCTTTCATTTACAACGCTTCGTAGAACAACCAACGCTGCCTTGGCCATGAGCGTAGCTCAGTCCAGGAACAGGCACACCATACACAGTCACGGTCCCTCTCGGCTAAAGTAAAATCACAAGTGATATCACTAATGAGAAAACCCTCAACAAAACCCCTAATGTCCAGCTGGCCATAGGCCATGTGAAAAACATTTGTGCCATTAATGCTTCCACCAAACACGACAAGACTCAAATATTTACCCACTAGAGTATAGTTCCTCATCACTTGGTTAATTTCTACAAAGGAAAGACCTTAGCCCTTTTTGTGTCATTTGTAATGGATGAGTGACCTTGAGAGGATTACATGGTAAAGTGGTTTAATGAGAGGCCATTATATTGCACCTGTAGGATCATGATAACAATTATGTATTAGCGAAATCGCTAAGTAAGTCAACAGGTCTCAATACTCCCCCCCTTACCTCTCGGCAACTCTGCCAGTGGTACATGAATCAAACCCAAGTTTCCTAAGGTTTCAACTCCCTCAACAAGTCCATCATGCCTGAAGGTAACATTTAAATAGTTTACAAACTTAAAACATGTATCTACATCTTAGATATAAAAAGGAGGTTTTAAATTATTACTCTAGCATTTGCAAACATGCCTTAGAGTTACATCCTCTTTTCCACCGCATCGCTTCCGCAGAAACAAAAGAATTAAGTTAGTAAGACAACCTTACTTAGGAAACCATAAAATTTTATTGACATAATCAAACTATTGATGCAAATTTCCAGTGCTGAAGTTAATTTTATAGATACATCATTTATAATTAGGTTTTAATTGCAGTATAGAATTTTTTTTAATTTTTACTATTTTAGGGTCATTACACCCCCTCTATTGTATCTGATTACATATTATTGATTTCGGCTTGGATCTATTAGTTTTCATTGTCATTAGTGTTATTATATTAGTTATGTCAGCTTGGGTCCATTAGTTATAATTGTACCTCTTTGTCTCCTATATATAGGAAGGAGACCTTTTCATTTGAATCATCTCATCTTGTCTTGTCTTATGTACTTAGTACATTGTATAAGGAGGTTTCCCCCTCAAAGAGGTTTTCTATTCATCTATTTTCTTCATTATTAAGGCATTGATTACCCTTCCTAGTCTCTTTATTCTATTTTCATGCTCTTTAGGGAATTTGTTGCTTAACATTTGGTATCAAAGCTTGGATGCTTCCAGAACAAGACATATTGGAATTATCACGATAAATATTTTTCTACAAATACTCAAACAAAAAAAATCATAACCCATCTATAAAATAGGACTAACTATATGTGGTAAAATGTTCAGATCTTGACTCCTTGCAGGTTCAAAGTTATTCCTAGTGAAAGGTGGGGTTTCTTACTAGTCCAAAAACTTGACTAAAACACGTGTTTTGGGGAAAATGGTTATATATGGGGAATTATAGATTCAAACTGAGTGATACCTATTGCATCATAAATAATAAAAACCATAGTACCCATGGTATCTATTTCAGACTTAAATATTTGGAAAAAAAATTGACACGTGCCATTTCGTACACTTTTGCTCTTCTAAAAGGACCAAAAACAGCAAGTGTTGGAAGATTCACCATATTATTTTATTGAAACATAAGAATTAAGTCAGACCCATGGCATTGAAGAGAGGACATATCAAACTATTGTGGGAAGAATTTTCATACTCAGAAGGGCTGAAATTTCAGGGTTTCCTCAGTTGGAAATCAGTCTTCAAATTAGGGTTGGAAAAAGTTAGGTCATTTTAAATTTTGAAATAACTTTTAGTATAAGGATATATTTGAGGTGAACATAAGGTGTGATATATATTTATATTTTTCAAAATTTCACCAAAATGGACTAGAAAAAAACATACTCCAATCAATCCCCACCTAGGGATTCATCCCTAACCTACGTTGAAAGTGAATATCTATCTTTTTGAGTGGCCAAGTTGGAAGATATGATTAAAGGGTCCGTGAAAATGATTGATTTACTGAATTTAGAGGAGAATATTATGGGAGATATGGATAATAAGATGGGGGAAAATGTTAAGATTTAATATGCTAAGACATAAAATATCAGCATTACATTCCATTTCACAATAATAGCATATACAGGATCATTGAAAGAACAACAAGCACAACATAAACACAAGAGACACAAATTTATCTTGGGAAACCCTCATGGGGTAGAAAACCCAGCAAAGCTTCCTCAATATGGATAACCAGCAAATACAAATATGTAATCCAAAAACATGAGCTCCTTCTCCTCCATATCAGATCTCTCTCTCACCTATGCGCCAATCATAAGTGAGTGAATGTGTGTTAAATAAGGAACACACCTCCTCTATTTATACACAACTCCGACTTGTCTTTTACACTAACTAGGTCGGCCTCAATTTAACCACTTAACATAATGTGACAGGGCCGACCCCACTAGGGTGGTCTAATAACCCTTTAACCCACATGACTCATACAGGGCTGACCCCCACTAGGGAAGTCTAATAACCCAAGTTACCACATTCTCCACGGAGGAATAAAACATCTTCAGATATACAATAAGGTCTTCATGGAGGAATGAAACATCTCTGGAATAATAAAGTACAAATATAAAATTCTTAGAAGTTACAATATTTCAACACTCCCCCTTAATGAGAAGGATATTATAACAACATCTGCAAGAGAAATGAGCCATCAACTACATGATACATCTATAAATCATTGGAAGTTTTCTTCATACATCATCAGTAACTCAAACAGTTAATGGAACATCTTTCAATATCTTCAATACTGGAACATCAACATCTTCAGTACTGAGTCTTCATCTTCTGCAGCACTCGATCAACTACATCATCATCATCATCTGGATCACTCGATCAACAGCACCTGGATCATCTCGATCAACGGCATCACATCATCAACTGGATCCTCTTGATCAACAACATCTGGATCATCTCGATCAACAGCATCACATCATCAACTGGATCCTCTCGATCAACGACATCTTGATCGTCTCGATCAACAACATCTGGATCATCTCGATCAATAGCATCTGGATCATCTCGATCAACAGTATCATCATAGCAGCATAATCTACAATACAAATGATCCAATTACAGGATGATCAATCCTTATCAATTTAAGACAAGTGTCATGTCTATGGACGATGCAATCCAGATCTACTTCTAGGATGATCAATCCTTATCAATTTTAGACAAGTCTCATGTCTATGGACGATGCAATCCAGATCTACTTCCAAGATGATCAATCCTTATAAATTTTAGACAAGTCTCATGTCTATGGATGATGCAATCCATATATACTTCCAGGATAATCAATCCTTATCAATTTTAGACAAGTCTCATGTCTATGGATGATGCAATCTAGATCTACTTCCAGGATGATCAATCCTTATCAATTTTAGACAAGTCTCATGTCTATGGATGATGCAATCCAGATCTACTTCCAGGATGATCAATCCTTATCAATTTTAGACAAGTCTCATGTCTATGGACGATGCAATCCAGATCTACTTCCAGGATGATAAATCCGTATCAATTTTAGACAAGTCTCATGTCTATGGACGATGCAATCTAGATCTACTTCCAGGATGATCAATCCTTATCAATTTTAGACAATTCTCATGTCTATGGATGATTCAATCTAGATCTACTTCCACGATGATCAATTGTTATCAATTTTAGACAAGTCTCATGTCTATGGATGATGCAATCCAGATCTACTTTTAGGATGATCAATCCTTATCAATTTTAGAAAAGTCTCATGTCTATGGACGATGCAATCCATGATCCTTTTAAGACGAGTCTCATGTCTAGGGACAATACATTCCGTGATCCTTTTAAGACAAGTCTCATGTCTAGGGACGATACAATCCCATCGTGTACATTTTGAACCAAATGTCCAGGGACGATGCAGTCCTATCATGTACATTTTGAACCAAATGTCCAGGGACGATGCAGTCCTATCACATACATTTTGAACTAACTATTCAAGGACGACGCAGTCCTGTCATGTACATTTTGAACCAAATGTCCAGGGACAATGCAGTCCTATCACGTACATTTTGAACTAACTGTTCAAGGATGATGCAGTCCTGTCACGTACATTTTGAACCAAATGTCCAGGGATGATGCAGTCCTATCACGTACATTTTGAACCAAATGTTTAGGGATGATGGAGTCCTATCACATACATTTTGAACCAACTGTTCAGGGACGATGCAGTCCTATCACATACATTTTGAACTAACTGTTCAGGGACGATGCAGTCCTATCATGTCCAATTTCTTGGAGACATATGTCTACGGATCTCTTTTATGACATGTGTCTAGGGATGATACAATCCACCTCGTCCACTAGGGACCGTTTCTCGGAGAAATATGTCTACGGATCAATTCAAGGACCGAATTCTGGGGATGATATAATCCCCTCATCATCTTAGACCAAGTCTAAGTACCACTCATCGACCTCATTGTTAGCATCATCAATACATGTATCCACATCATCGATATAGGTATCCACATCATTGACCTTTCTGTCGATGCAGGCAATCTCATCATTAGTGATCACATCACTCCCCCTTTCGAGGAGGGTCCTTCTAAATCACACCAAGCTTGTCTCGGAAATACTCAAACTTTACTCGAGATAGAGGTTTGGTTAATATGTCAACAACTTGTTCGTCAGTGCTTACATACTCGAGCTTGATAGATCCTTTCTGCACTATATCCCGTATATATAAATATCGGATCTCTATGTGCTTTGACTTATCATGGAACACTGAATTCTATGTCATCTTGATACAACTCTGGTTGTCACACAGGATCACAGTTGGGTCCATCTCTAAGTCAAACAATCCTGATAACAACTTATGAATCCATATCGCTTCACAACTGGCAGAGAAGGTAGCTATATATTCCACTTCAACTGTGCTGAGAGACATACTAGACTGTTTCCTGCTAAACCATGAGATCATGGCAGATCCCAGACAATAACATCCGCTCGATGTGCTCTTCCTGTCTGATACACTTCCTACCCGGTTAACATCTGTGTAGTCATACAATCTAAAATCATGATCTCCAAGATAACATAGATCAAAGTATATCGTACCCTTTAGGTACCTCATCACATGCTTTGTAGCTATCAGGTGAACATGCCTAGGTTCCACTAGATACTGTCTCAAGGTGTTTCACAGCAAAGAATATATCCGGCCTTGTATTCGTCGGATACATCAATGACCCAATAATCTGTCTGTATAGAGTCACATCTACTAACTCTGATGAGTCACGGCTAATAGCTTCAAGTTGGAATCCATGAGAGTGGCCATGGTTGTACATTCCAACATATCAAATCTTCTCAAGATTTCCACAGCATACTTTCCCTGGTTGAGAAAGATTCCTTTTGGGCCTTGCCATACTTCCAAACCTAGGAAGTAATGCATCAATCTGAGATCATTCATCTAGCTTCTTCTTGCTTTCCATGATCTGTTTCTCATCACCTGTTAGAAAGAGATCATCCACATACAGTAATAGTATTCCAGGTTCATCATCCATACAGGATCAGCTTTATTCTTGGTAAATCCCAAGCTTGTCAAGAAGCTATCAATTCTGTGATTGAACATCATTCACACTCATCATTGAGTGATCTTCTGCATATCTATCCGTGCCATCTCTCGTCAGATAGGTATACTAATATGAGCTTCAAGATTATTTGAACTCTGTGGTGAGTTCCTTCTTGCATCCATCTAAGAGAAGAATGTCATCTGTATATAGACACCATCTTCAACCTTGTAGTAAAGGTTGAAATCCGTATCACCCATGGTGATCATTAAGCTCATCAAATGACTATCGATCATGGGTGTCCGTACAGAGCTTTCTTCAATTACACCATTAAGAGAATCTCGTCATGATCCTCTTCTTCTTTCTAAGAGAATATTCTAGCCACGAGCCTTCTATACTATGTTTGATTTGTAAGTCTTCTTGTTGAACATCCATCACTCGTTCTTTGGAACAGGCGTTTATCATCACAACACATGATATTTTCTACAAATCAAAGTTAATCACATGATTAGTAATACTTCATAATCATCAAATTATGTTGACATGATAACCTACTATGCATACTAATATGATTCACATAGTCATACAACTATCTTGACCAATACTTTGGCACAACACATTTCCATATCCTGTATGCATACAGTGGTTATCTAGATGCCTTCCATCTCTACCAGAACATACTATTGAGAGCGTGCGCAGCTCTCAGCATGTCAGCAAAGAGGTTTCATTCTATATAAGCAACAATGGAATGTTTGTCCAACTTACCCATCATATGCATATTAGTAGTATATTGTTCAATGCTATATGAATGCTCACACTATGCATGATATATCCTAGGAATACAAATACGCATGAAAATATTACGAGCAATATCATTAACTTATTTAGAGATTAAAATAACAACTCAAATGCTTATCTTTTATGTTTGTGTGGTTTCCTCCCGCTTGATCTCTATATGTCTTTTGAACTTCTATTCATTATGTACCACTATGGATCCTTAAGTGTGCACTAGTGTCATCCTCATGATCTCATACAAAAACATACATTCATTAGTATAATCTCAATACTATCAAAACATGATAATCTTAAGTATGTATGGTCATGATAATTTCATAAATAGGTATACTTACCTAAGATCCTAACAACGTAGGATTCTAACTTGATATAGGAAAACATACCTTGTCAGTAGAGCTTCTATGTGATAATGGACGAGTCTTTTGTCTTCATGTCATCATGGTCATAGAACTTGATTTGTCTTTCTTGATGTACTTGCATCTTGTTAGCAGACAACATCATTCTCATACAACACCACAAGTGCATTAGTACAATCATAAGTGTCATAACCCTAATTAATGAATGTCTTCTATCATTCACATGCATTCATTATCAAACAATCATAATTGTACTAACCTCAATAATATGAAGACAAACATATCATGAACAGATTTCAACACATACCTGTATCTCCTCAAGTCATACCTGTCAGGGTTGCTTTTAACCCAATCCACTTTGATTTGCTGAAACTGGATCTGGAGCTGGATTAGGGTTTGTCAGAGAAACCCTAAAAATTCAAACTTTGAATTTCAAACATCTGAATGGATGGAAAGATGTGGCTTTCTGAGCTGATCAAGCTGGTATAATTCAATTTTGAAAACTGCAAAATTTGACCCCTCAAAATTGCCTTTGAAACTTCTAGATTCACTAGATAGGACCCTGAACTAGGGTTTGATAAAGCCCACCCTTCTACCCAATCAAAAGGTTCGATCCAAAGCTCTAAACTTTGATTTTTCTGAGGAGCTTCCAGCCGTGGTCACAGACTTCAAAAATTCCAACTTTTGCAGAAGCCCTAATTTTTCACCTTTCCGATCAAAATCATGAACTAGGTTTTGATCAAGCCCGGTCTTCTGCCCAACCAAAAAATTCAATCTTGGTCTCTAAATTTCAATTTTGATGAGGATAATTCAGCCGTGGACTCCAATTCCAAAAATTCCAACTTTCTCCGAAGCCTTAAATTCCCATAGCAGTCATAAGCCAAGAATGAAGGTGCTCAAAATCCAATTTTGTTTTGACAGAAATATGCACCTGATTTTTTCTGATGCATCTCTGAAATTACGAATCAACAGGGTCTGAAAATTCTATCTGTGGTATCCTGACCTGTCATCTTTTCAACCCCACAGTTCTGACCTCAATTGGATTCTCTGAGAGAGAGTTATGCCAAGTGTAGCAACGTGACTTGTTTATGGGATAAAACAGGAGAGCGAACTTGTACGACGGTCCACGTGTCACTGGTTCAACTTTGTAATGTCCCCATTTTGACCCCCTTTGCATTTAAATCATAAATGATGTAAATATTGTTATTTAATCATGGTGAGGAGCTCAAAGCCAAGGCCCCACCATTGATTTAGAGTTTTATGTATTGGGAACTAAAAATAGATGCCTATGGTTCTTGTGCTAGATAGGCACAATGTAAATTAAGACATCATGTAAATACAAATTTTAATGAAAAACCCACAACTGGATATGCTATGCAACAAAGAGATGGGGGCATGATTCTACAAGGAATAGGGAGGGAAATTATTCAAACCCTTGAGCCAATGGTGTAATCCATGTGTCAATGAGAAAACCCATAAACTACCAACTACCAATTTGGGTTATGGACCCAATCATTTAATTCTTCCAGAAATTGGTTGACGCAGCTAATGCCTTGGGAATGAAGAGGTATGGCAGCCAATTTCGTGTATGGGCAAGCCATCAACCTTGGAAATCGTTTTTTGTCTCCTTGGGCAAGAAAACACCCACGAAATGGTGCCCAAAGCCATTCTAAACCCATAGTCTTTCCTCTCTCACGCAGTATGAACTACTGGGTCTTTCCCCATCACGTTTTTCACCATTTTTCCTGCATTTTCCATGCCCGGGAGATCATTTTTGCATTGTATAGCAGCTGGGAGAGAAGGGCCATGATTTGGGACTATTATGGAGGTCGTTTTTGCCCTAAAAATGCCCATGGATGTTTTTTCTGAAAACGGATTTGGCTTCCCAGGGTTGTTCCCCATCTTCCAGTTTCATTTTTGGGTTTCCCACGTTTTTCTGAAGCTAATGAAAACCCAATCTTTGGGCATCTCAATGTAAAAACGTTTCTTCATGCCCAGCACTTATACTTTTGCTGTTATGTGCATCCCTGTTTTGATTTGAACCTATGAGCAAAAGTTTTGGAGTGGTAGTGGACAGAATTGGCTCGATAAACCTAGTTGGGAGAATAACCTCTCAAGAAGATCAAGAGGGCTGTCTACTCTTCTATACACACCTGGGACACTCTAGAATTGGAAGGTATGGCCTGAGGGACTATGAATCAGTGAAGGGAATACTTCCTTGAGTGGGGTGTGTAGGCATTGTGGGTGCCAAGCTAAATAGATCTTGTAGAGGTATCCATAGCTCTGTGGTTGAGCTCACTAGCTTAGCAATTCTTCCTTTCCATTTCCTAGCATCCTGATAAACCCAATTGTAGATTGGATTGGCTCATCTTGGTGTATACTTGGCTATGTGTGAGTCTGCTGTTCCCTGGTTCCTTGTAGAAATCATGCCCAGCTCGGGGGTGGCAGTTGTATCAAGAGGTTGATAAGCACAACTGGCGTATGGTTGGGTGGAACGTTGCAGATGCATAGCTGGTTGCTTGGGACTACTGTGTTAAGACAAGTATTCTCTTGTGTTAACTTTGCAATTATTATTTGATGAATATCTTGAATGTATGATGGATGTGTTGTTGATATTATTTCCGCTGTGTTTTTCTTATAATTATACATTCCATATGACTTTTATATTATGTGAAAACAGACTTAAAAGTGTTGATGTATATGTAACTTCGGAATGTATTTCATCTGTGTATTTTATATATATTCATTGTACCCTTATAAGAGATGTGTTATTCCTCTATAAGGAAGTGTCGTCATGTGGATTGACAAGTGTTGCAAGTGTGTGTACTTGCTGATGGGTTATTAGACCACCATGTGGGGTCAGCCCTGAATTATATATAATATAATGTGGATGTATCTAGATAGACAAGTCGGCCCCATAAGGTCACTGGGCAAAAAGGTTAGTATAAATAGAGATTGCAGATCTCTATTTTACACACTCGGAGAAGTAACTCACTCTCACTTGAAAAGTGGCGCACTAGTGAGGAGGAGGATCATCTGCTATCAGGAGACTATCTCAGTGTTATTTGGTTGTACTTTGGCTGAGCCATTGCTCTCTCTATCTCTGAGGAAGTTGTGGGGTTTTTCACCTTAGGGTTTTCCCCACGGAAACTCTGTGTTTCTTGTCTTTATGCTTTTGATTCTTGTGATGCTTGTCATATTGTGATTGTCATGCATTGATATACTGTAGATGTTATTCTCTCAGCAAAGATCCTAGAGTATTGTGAATTAATACTCAAAATTTAACATGGTATCAGAGCTAACCTGAGAAGAAGATATTTTGCAGTGACGAAAGCTTGAGTTCCTTGTTTATTGGGTTTCTCTCTACAGATTTTTGAAAATCAATATATTAGATTGACTCTACTCATCAAGGCATATCTATCTGTCCAATCAGAATTCAGTTCCGAGCATTTTCAGATTTGGCCCTAAAAATTAGGGTTTCCACAAAAATAGGAATTTCCGGAATCTGAAGACACAGCTGGAAGCTCCTTGCAAAAATCGAAGTTTAGAGCTTTGGATCGATATTTTTGGCTGGGTAGATCTCCGGGAAACTCAAACCCTAATTCAGGGCTCTCCCTAGTGAACCCGGGAGGATAAAAGGGCAATTTTGAAGGGCAAGAATTTGCTGCTCTCAAATTCTGAATGTACCAGGCTGATCAGCTCACCAAGGCACATCTTTCTATCCTTTCAGAAATTTGAAATTCACATTTTGAATTTTTAGGGTTTCTCTGACAAACCCTAATCCGGGACCAGATCCAGTTTTCAGCACTTCAAGTGGTAAGATCTAAATCTTTTCTATTTCCATTTGAAGTACTCTTTAAGATGTCTCTCCAAACCAAGCTTGAGGATAAGCTTGAAGGGGCTGATAACTTCCGAGCATGGAAGTATAGGATTGGGTTAATCCTGGAAGAAAATGAGTTGGACTCATATGTGAAAGAAGACATCCCTATCCCAGAGGATGAAGAGGCCAAGGCATTGCACAAGAAGAACTTGGTCAAGGCAAAGAGAATCATTGCTGATTCTATCAAAGACCATCTCATACCCCATGTGTCTTCTCTTAAGACACCCAAGGAGATGTTTGACTCTTTGACCATGCTGTTTGAAGGGAAGAACATAAATCAGAAGATGACCCTGCGGAACCAATTGAAAGGAGTAAAGTTTTAGAATGGAGAAACCATTCAATCTTATTTTTCAAGGGTCTCCCAGATCAAGGAACAACTAGAAGCAGTGGATGAAATGGTGGAGAATGGTGAAGTGGTGATGACCACTCTAAATGGCCTACCCAGGTCATGGGATTCCTTTATCCAAGGAATTTGTGCAAGGAAGAAGTTGATCTCCTTCAGTAGACTACGGGAAGAATGCTCACAAGAAGAAGCAAGGCTTGTGGCACGAGAAGAAATGATGGGGAATGAAGATCAAGCTCTCATAGCTCACACCAAGAAAGGAAGTCCAAGAGAGATCCATCTCACTCTAAGAGATCTTCACATCACTTCAAAGAAAGAAGAATATGCTTCACCTGTAATGAGAAAGGACATATTGCCATAAATTGTCCCAAGAACAAGAAGGACAACAACATCTCCAACAAGAAGAAGAAGGGTAGCAAAAGAAGGTTTCATGCTCATGCTATCAAAGATGATGAACCCCGAAAGAAGAAGGATAGGGCAGAAAGTGATAGTAATTATGACTCATCAAGTGAAGAAGAGTATGTTCTGATCTCTGCACTCACAGGTACCATCTCCCATGGTTGTAATGATTGGTTGATTGATAGTGGGGCTTCCAAACACATGACTGGGTTTAAAGAATATTTTGTGAATCTATCTGAACATGAATCACTCCATAAGGTGAAGCTTGGGGATGATTATCAATACCCAATCAAAGGAAGTGGTGAAGCCTCCTACAACCTAGATTCTGGAAAATCCTTGAAGATGAAAGAAGTACTTTATATATCTGGGCTCAAGAAGAACTTACTCTCCATCTCTGCATTGGATGCAAAAGGTATGAGGTTGCATTTGTGGATGGACAAGTCCTAATGTGGCCAAAGGGAAAGACCATAAATGATGCAGTAGTGATTGGAGAGCAAGAGGGAGGCTTGTATAAATTGAAGGGCCAACCTGAACATGCCATGGTGCATGAATCCATGGAGCCAAGTGAACTTTGGCATAGAAGACTAGCTCATATGCACTATAGAGCACTTCCACTTGCAAGCAAGGCAGTAGAGGGTCTTCCTAAAAACAAGACCAAACATGAAGGTGTTTGCAAAGGATGTGCAAAAGGTAAGAACATTAAGAAGGCTTTCCCAAGCAGTGAAAGCAAGGCAAAAGACATCCTAGAAATCATCCACTCAGATGTATGTGGCCCTATGTCATCCAGTTCCCTGAGTGGGTATGTTTACTATGTCTCATTTATTGATGACTTCTCCAGGAAGACCTGGGTATACTTCTTGAAGAGCAAAGATGAGGTGCTTGATAAATTCAAGAAATTCAAAACCTTGATGGAGAATCAAACTAACAAGAAGATCAAAACATTCAGATCCGACAATGGTGGAGAATTCACCTCAAGTGACTTCAAGAAGCTTTGTAGTGATTCAGGAATTAAGAGGGAGTTGACTGCTCCTTATAATCCTCAACAGAATGGAGTTGAAGAAAGGAAGAACAGAACAATCATGGAAGCAGCAAGGACAATGCTGCATGACCAAGATCTACCTATGCATCTATGGGCAGAAGCAGCTAGAACAGCTGTATATGTGCAGAACAGAACTCCCCACAAGATATTGGACAACAAGACACCAGAAGAGGTCTTTTTATGGGTTCAAGAAGATTGATGTCAGCAAGGATGAATATAAGTTCAAGGACAGGTAATCCAGGAAGCAAAGATCAAGAGGGAGCACACTCCAGCAGCTCCTGCAAGGATGTAGATTTTTAGAGGGAGCTGACCATCTTCCTACATTCCACAACAGAAAGGTATAGAAGAAGCTACTTCAGCAGCTCCTGCCAGGAAGCAAAGACTCAGAGGGAGTCCACCCAACAAACAAACAAAGATAAGTATTTCAATTATCATTTCTTGCCTATTTTGTTTGTTTAAATAATATTATGCTTATGTTCCTAGACTTAGGAGATGTATTGTGCATATTAGAATGATTGCATTAATGAATAGTATACTACTAATATGCATGTGATGGGTAAGTGGCCTATGGCACTGTACAACATTCCAGTGCTACTTATCTAGAATGAAACCTCTTTGCTGACATGTTGGGAGTAGTGCAAACTCTTAACAATGTTCTGGTAGAGACTGGAAGGCATCTAGAAAGTTGTGGAACATGGATAAATGTTGTATTGAAGCATTGGCTAAGATAACTGCATGACTACATGACATATTTCTTTATGTGTAAAGAATTTGTTCTAAAAATTATGAGATGTTTCTAATCATGCAATTTAACTTGTTTTGTAGGAAAGACCGTATATCTTCACCTACAAAAGGACTACAACATTTGTTCCAACTACAAAGATATCTATTGAAGATATTGAAGATATTGAAGTTCCCAGGATCTGGGATGTAGAAATGGAATGCCATGATCTTTTGATCATGAAGAAGATCTTTGGTATGCAGTCCCAAGACCTGACAGGGAGTCACATGTGTGCAGATTGAAGAAAGCCTTGAATGGCTTGAAACAAGCTCCCAGAACTTGGTATGGTAGGATGGACAGTTTCCTATCTAGTTTGGGCTTTATCAAGAGTAAGGCAGATTCCAACCTTTATTACAAGGTTGAGGAAGGGAATCCTGTGATTCTACTCCTGTATGTGGATGAGTTATTTGTAACAGGAGATGACAGACTGATTGCAGATACTAAGAGGAAGCTTGCCGCTGAATTCGATATGAAATATTTGGGAATGATGCATTATTTCCTAGGTATGGAGGTGTCGCAGAGTGCAGGTGGGATCTTCCTTGGTCAAGGAAAGTACACAGTAGATATCCCGAGGAGATTTGGGATGATGGATTGCAAGACCATGGCCACACCTATGGTATCGAATCTGAAGCTTCTATGTGATGCTTCATCTGAGCCGGTTGATGTCTCCATGTATCGTCAGATGATTGGGTCCTTGATGTACCTGACGAACATGAGACCGGACATTTGCTTTGCTGTGAACACATTGATCCAGTTCCTGACGGATCCGAGGAGTGTTCACCTGGTTGCTGTAAAGCATGTTCTGAGGTACCTGAAGGGTACAGTGGATTATGGGCTCAAGTATGAAGCGAATCAAAAGTTTAACCTGCAGGGTTATGTTGATTCAGATTGGGCTGGCAGTGCTGCAGATAGGAAGAGCACATTTGGGTGCTGCTTCAGTATGGTATCAGGTGTGATCTCTTGGTTTAGCAGGAAGCAGTCCTGCGTGGCACTGAGTACAGCTGAGGCAAAGTATGTTGCATCCTGTTCAGCTAGCTGTGAGGCAGTATGGCTACGGAAGCTACTGTCTGAGTTATTTGATCTCCTGTTGGATGCTACTGGTATCTTCTGTGATAACCAGAGTTGTGTGAAGCTGTCCGAGAACCCAGTGTTTCATGACAGGTCGAAACACATTGAGATCAAATATCACTATATCAGGGATATGGTGCAGAGAGGAGCCGTGAAGCTCTTGTATGTTGCGACGGACGAGCAGATTGCAGATGTGCTCACGAAGCCACTAGCCAGGGTGAAGTTTGAGTACTTCAGAGAGAGGCTTGGCGTTCTTCAGATCGAGGACACTTCGAGGAAGAAGTGATGGACACATTTGATGAAGCCATTCCAAGCATGTTGGAAGGGGGATCCTTCACATGGCGGTGGATGTAAGCGCTGGATGATGAGCATCAGGATGATGTTCTGGTTTCTACTGGATATGATCAGTTGGATCATTATATGTATATATGTATGCATCATGTTGGATGCTGGATATGATCAGTTGGATCATTTGTATGTATGTACGCATCATGTTGGATGCTGGATATGATCGGTTGGATCATGTGTATGTATTTTGTATACGCATCATGTTGGATGTTGGATATGATCAGTTGGATCATTTATGTATGTATGCATCATGTTGGATGCTGGATATGATCAGTTGGATCATTTATGTATGTACGCATCATGTTGGATGCTGATGGATACATTGTGTGGATCATGTATCTTTGTATGATCAGGTAGATCATGTATGCTGATGGATACATTGTGTGGATCATGTATCTATGTATGTATCAGGTAGATACATTGTATATGTTGATATGTATCAGGTAGATACTTGGTGTGCATCAGATGGATGCATTGTGGATGACGAGCTTCTCCAGATGACATGCAGCAGGATGTTGCAGTGATGATGATCAGGATGATCATGTGTACATCAAGATGATGTATGATGAGTATCGGATGATACTTTGTGGCCGTGGATCAGGTTGTGCAGGTAAGCATGTAATTTGTGCCCTGTAAGATTTGCAGATGGTCTTTCGAGGTTTTTCCTATGGCATGTAATTCGGTGCCCTGGGACATGTGGCAAATGCTCTTTCGAGGTTTTGCTTGGGAGGACATATAATTTGTGCCCTGGGAGATCTGCAGATAGTCTTTCGAGGTTTTTCCTATGGCATGTAATTCGGTGCCCTGGGATATCTGGCATATGCTCTTGCGAGGTTTTGTCCTATGGCATGTAATTTGCTCCTGGGAGATCTGGACAGGATGAAAAAGGCCTCAGATGCTTCAGCCAGGTTTTGCCATGACCACATGTAATTTGCTCCTGGGAGATCTGGACAGGATGAAAAAGGCCTCAAATGCTTCAGCCAGGTTTTGTGATGGGTCACATGTAATGTGCTCCTGGGAGATCCTACAGGTAGAGCTGTGTGCTCGTAATAGCCTGGGATGCTGCAGCCAGGTTTTGTGACGCACATAATAAGTCTTGAGGATTCCACAGTATGGCTAGTGATGATGAAGACCTGCAGGTGGTGGGCCTACATCCAGTATGAAAAAGGACTGGCTCTGTAGAACTTCCTATGACGAGTAGAGTCAGAAATTGGTTGAGATAGCAGCAGCAGTGACGGTGATGATGACGATGATCCAGAGAAGAAGACTTGTCTAGCAGATCTATGTCGAGAAATACCTTCCTAGTTAAGAGGGAGTGTTGATGTATATGTAACTTCGGAATGTATTTCATCTGTGTATTTTATATATATTCATTGTACCCTTATAAGAGATGTGTTATTCCTCTATAAGGAAGTGTCGTCATGTGGATTGACAAGTGTTGCAAGTGTGTGTACTTGCCGATGGGTTATTAGACCACCATGTGGGGTCAGCCCTGAATTATATATAATATAATGTGGATGTATCTAGATAGACAAGTCGGCCCCATAAGGTCACTGGGAAAAAAGGTTAGTATAAATAGAGATCGGAGATCTCTATTTTACACACTCGGAGAAGTAACTCACTCTCACTTGAAAAGTGGCGCACTAGTGAGGAGGAGGATCATCTGCTATCAGGAGACTATCTCAGTGTTATTTGGTTGTACTTTGGTTGAGCCATTGCTCTCTCTATCTCTAAGGAAGTTGTGGGGTTTTTCACCTTAGGTTTTTCCCCACGGAAACTATGTGTCTCTTGTCTTTATGCTTTTGATTCTTGTGATGCTTGTCATATTGTGATTGTCATGCATTGATATACTGTAGATGTTATTCTCTCAGCAAAGATCCTAGAGTATTGTGAATTAATGCTCAAAATTTAACAAAACGTTTATGGGGATAGATGCCCAGTTTTAGCGTCACGTCCTCTTTATCATGCGGGTATGATGGGAGGGGAAATTACAAACTTCGGCCTCTAAAAAAATTCCCTGAGAAACTACAGTCCGTGCTCTACTTGTCGTGTTTTTACGAAATTTCATTTGGATATTCCTATCCCAAGTTGTGACCTTTTTTCCTAGGTCACCTGTTTATGACTGAGATCTGGAAGAGGCAGAAACCTAACTTGTACTGATCATAAATCACAAATTACAACGAATTAGAGAATTTCCTTTAGACACAAGGTACAGGGGGATGTTATCTATGACTTGTAAAGGTTTCAGATCCTGAACCTTCGCCAAAATGGATTTAGATTGAAAGTTCCACGATGACTGGTTTTTTCTATATAAAACCCTAACTTGCAAATTGTCGCAAGTGAGACAAGTGTCGTAATTGCCATACATTTCCTTCCTTCAGGATAGCTCTGATACCATGTTAAGATTTAATATGATAAGACAGAAAATATCAGCATTACATTCCATTTCAGAATAATAGCATATACAGGATCACTGAAAGAACAACAAGCACAACATAAACACAAGAGACAGATTTATCCTGAGAAACCCTCATGGGGTAGAAAACCCAGAAAAGCTTCCTTAATATAGATGACCAGCAAATACAAAGATGTAATCCACAAACATGAGCTCCTTCTCCTCCATAGCATATATCTCTCTCACCTATGCGCCAATCACAAGTGAGTGAATGTGTGTTAAATGAGGAACACACCTCCTCTATTTATACACAACTCCGACTTGTCTTTTACACTAACTAGGTCGGCCTCAACTTAACCACTTAACATAATGTGACAGGGTCGACCCCACTAGGGTGGTCTTATAACCATTTAACCCACATGACTCATATAGAGACGACCCCCACTAGGGAAGTCTAATAACCCAAGTTACCACATTCTCCACGGAGGAATAAAACATCTCCAGATGTACAATAAGGTATTCACGGGGGAATGAAACATCTCCCGAATAATAAACTAAAAATATAATATTCTTAGAAGTTACAATATTTCAACAGAAAATATGAGAAGGATTGCTAATATCATACAAAATTCAAAGGAAAATATCCCTACATGCGATGATGTGTCTCGAGGGACTCAAGAAGATAAAGATGGTGTCCATGTTGAGAAACCTTCCATTCATAAGAATATTCCAAGAGGAATTGGTTCTAATAATGAAAGTGACCTGGGATGGTATCCAAGGGGTATCCAAATCCCAATATTTACATCAGGAAGTTTTATGGCATGAAACCCATAACATGGACATTCCAGATGGAATGATTCTTTGATATACACTGGCTTCCAAATCTCCAATTTAAAGGTAACTATTGCATCATTGCATCTTTATATTTAGAACTTGATTAGTTTGTGTGGTACTAATGGCTTTGTGAATGCAAAAGGAACTCCATTATCTCTTGGTGCATTTTTACTGAAGAGTTGATATCATACCATGATGATGTTAGGAGCAATTCCTTCTTTACAAAATTAATAAATCTAAGGCAAAAAAGTCCAGTAAGCGAGCACATTCAACAATTTCAAAAGAGTATTAGAGTGGTCGATATACAAGATGATAAATGTTGGATCTCTTTATTGGAACCTTGAAGGATAACATCCAACATGAGGTGCACCTCTTCGAACCAACATCCTTAGAGAAGGCTTTCATGGTGGCAAGGAAGATTGAAAGTACAAATTTGGTGATGGCTACTAAAAGTACGACTTCTAACACATATAGAGAGAATAATGTTCCTTCTTCTAACCCACCTCAAAGGTTGACACCCGAACAACTGGATGAGAGAAGAGAAAAAGGTCTATCCCTTAATTGCAACAACAAGTACAGTAAGGGACATAAGTGTGGTGATAAGAAATTATTCTACATAGATTGTGAAGAGGAAGAAGTAAAAGAATAGGAACAATCTCAAGCTGAAGAAAGGAAACAATGTTGATTCATTATGGTAGTACTCATAATTTCATTCATTGTAAACTAGTCGATGCTCTCAATTGCTTTGTATATCCAACACCATAGTTTCAAGTAATGATTGCAGATGGAGGAACTATCAATTGCTTAGGGAAATGCCATAATCTCAATCTTACTATGGGGGGATATGTATTGAATAGTCCAATGATTTTTATACCAATAGGTGTTGTTGATTTTTTCTTAGGGGTTCAATGGTTACAATCATTGGTAAAATGGATTTTAATTTAAAAAAAAAATCATGAAATTTTAATTGGAAGGAAAAGAATTTGAATTAAAGGGTATCACAGGGAATCCAACCAAGGTGATAAGCTCTAATGGTATGAAAAAATTGTTGAAAAATGGACATCAAGGTGTAATTGCATAATTATTCTCACTAGATGTTCAAACATCTAATCCTCCTATTCCCATGGATCTCCAAAGGGTCATTGATAATCACTCCAAGGTATTTTAATATATTCGAAAAGGTCTTGCACCTACTCAATATGTTTATCATGCTATTCACTTATTCTAGGAATTGGTCCTCCTAACATCAAACCTTACAGATACCACTATGGACATAAGAGTGAAATTTAGCGTATGGTTGAATAAATTTTATAGGATGGAAAAATTAGGCCTAGCCAAAGTTCGTAATCTGCACCAATGGTAATGGTACAAAATAAGGAGGGCTCATGGAATGTGACTTCACAAAAACCTTCATTGTGGAATGTGATTCCTAAGGAAATGGAATCGGTGTTGTTCTAATGCAAGAAGGATGACCCCTTTGTTGTGAGGGAAATACACCTATAGTTCAGGGGAGAAACTACCAACTTCAGGTATGAAAGATAGACCTACAAATGTTCTGCAACTACAACAAGTAAGCAAAAATATTTAAGGTTAGAAAGATGAGTACCTTATTAATAAGGTTGATCCCAACCTTCCTCTTCCTTGTCTTCAATGTTATCTGTATCGCAAGGCCCACACCTGCAAAACAACTTCATACCTTTCTCAAATACATTTGATTGCATATATAAGATTGATATTCATAACAGAAGAATACATCAAACTATGAACAAACTGTAATCAAATCTAAGACACACATAAGTAAGTCATATTTGGAAAGGGAAGAACGTCTGAGCTTTATTAATGAATGAAGCAAGTACATAAAGTTATACCTTCCTTCAAGATTGGAACTTCACGAAACCTAGATTCAAGGTCTCTTGCTTCTGTTCTCCAAGGATCCCAACCTCTAATCAATTGTGCTAGGATTTATCAGAAACTGAGGCATAAGAGAGGGGGATGAGGGTCTCCATTCCTCCAGCATAACATTTTTATGGGCTTGGTCCCTCTCATGGCCCTTCTACCTTCCTTATATAGTCAATGAAGGAGAGGAAAAGTAGTTATAACCGATCAGGAAGTTCCCAAACTAACTCGAATTGACCAAAATTCAAGATTTTGAATGTTTCAGGAAAAAACCCTACTTTTCTATTGCAAACCAGCGTTTGAACTCTACTTTTATGAAGCAGAGTAGGGTTTTCAAGGGAAAAATGCTACTCTTGCATAGAATACTAGTGTTTTTGTGTAAAAATGGCCAAAAACAGGGTTTTCGAATGATTTTCAGGAGGTGGTTTGGCATCGAAAAGTGTTCCTAAGGGTTAGAACCATCAAATGGGCCAAGAGTGAGGTAATTTCAACCATATTCAGTGTCCCAAATGACCCTTCAATCCACAAATGTCCTGTTGTGTGACTAAACTTGATCTCAAGAAGTGTCGTCATGCGACCAAGCGATGCAAGTGTCATCACGGACGGAGAAGTGTCATTTTAAGCTATAACACCCTTACTTTTGAAAGTCGACCAATCAAGGGGAAGAATTACATAAACCGATTTATGGGAAGTAAATGTTGGAAATACTACATGCACTTAAGCAATGGCGTCCTTAGCTAATAGGTAGGCACTTCAAGGTCAAAGGTGAGCATGATAGTCTTAAATACTTCTTGGAACATAGACTATCTTCAAAAGTGAAACAAAAATGGGTAACCAAGATGTTGGGCTATGACTTTGAAATCATCTATAGAAAAGGAAACAAAATGTGGTGGCAGATGCACTCTCCAAAAAAGATGAGGATGTTGAGGCATTAATTTGTGCAATTTCGATTATACAACCCGATTGGAAAGTAGAAGCAAGGGAAGAATGGAATAATGACCAATCCGTATGGATGCTATGAATTGAAAAGCTGCAGAAGGATCCCATTGTATCAGATAATTTTGTGTGGAAAAATTATTGACTATGGTCTAAGCATCGCTTATATATATGAAAGAAATCCCAACTCAAATAAATGATCCTTTTGGAATTACACACCTCTCCTATTGGTGGGCACTTAGGATTCCTAAAAACATACCACAGGGTCAAGAAGGAATTTTTCGGGAAGGTCTTAAATCTAATTTTCAAAGGTTCGTTGCAGAATGTTTGGTTTTCCAACAAAATAAGGTTGAAACAATTAAGACCCCAGGTATTTTAACACCATTAGAAATACCATGTCAACGCTGGGAGGAAGTCTTAATGGATTTGATCATAGGTCTACCTGAATTCAGAAGGAAAGAATGTTATCATGGCGGTTTTTTTATAGACTCACAAAGTATGCACACTTTTGTGCACTCTCTCACCCTTTTAATGCAAGCATAGTTGTTGAAGCCTTCATGGAAACAGTGTAGAAGTTACATGGAAATATGAATATTATTGTCAGTGATCGAGATCCCATTTTCATTGGAAAGCTTTGGACTGAACTATTTTCTTTTTTGCGTACCCAGTTGGTTCATAGTTCATCCTATCATCTTTAATCCGATGGGAAAACTGAGATAGTGAACAAATGTTTTGAAGGGTACCTTCGTTGTTTTACATCTGACAAACAAACACAGTTGGTGAAATTATTATCTTTGGAAGAATGGTGGTACAATACTTCCTTCCATACGTAATAAAAATGTCTCCATTTATGGCACTTTATGGGTACCTTCCTCCATCAATCACATCTCCCTTAAAAGGAAAATCTAAATCTTAAGTTGTGGAAGATCACCTAGAGCACCTGTTAGGAACCCATGTCTTTACTTTGTTAGTATATTGTTGTTGGACGCATATGCTTTGTAAGTCATCCCGTAGTATTTGTTGATCCATAGTTTATATTAGCCCATAGTATTGACCCATAGTATTATATGTCCCATGGTTTTGACTCATAGTATTGGCACCTAGACTTAGCCCATGGTTTGTATTGACACATAGTATTGACCCATGGTATTGGTGCCTAGACTTAGTATATAAGTGTGTGTTGAGGCCTATGAAGGCACCGTGAAGTTAATTGTATTGAGCTTGCTCAAAGGAGGTTGCCCCCTCGAAGTGGCCCGTGATAAATATAAAAGTGATTTTGAGTTCTGTTATTTCTGATATCTTGTGTATTTGCATTAATTAATTATTGCAGGTTCTTCACAGCACCAGCAAGAAGTTCTCTAGTTACTAAAGGACAAACTAGCTATGTCAAAAACAAATATGAAACAACAAGCAGACATCGTAGTGAAAAGAGTTTTGAAGAAGAGGATTGGGTATTTCTGAGGTTGCAACCTTAAAAACAGATGTCTCTCAAGCAACTAAATAAATACAATAAATTAACACCCGAGTACTATGGTACTTCTAAAATGTTGTAGAATATTGGTAGCATATATGGCTTACAAATAAAAGCTCCCTTCATCTTCAAGGGTACACCCATTTTTCCATGTTTCTTTCTTAAAGAAGGTAATAGGAAACAAGATCCCAATTCAAACTATCTTGTCAGAGCTCGATGAAGGAAAAGTCATATTGGAACCTAAACAAATCACGGAAATAAGGATCAAACAACTATGTGATCGGGCTATTATTGAGTACCTCATCAAGTGGGAGAGCTTACTCGTTGAAGATTCCACATGGGAAGATGGGTCCTTCATACAGAAGCATCCACAACTAATTAAGCGTTGAGGTAAACACTTTTCTGAAGGGGAGGGGTATGTTAATCCCTAAATGATGGCACATTACCTTCTATATTGTGGCTCATTACATATTATTGATGTCGGCTAGGGTCTATTAGTGGTAATTGTCATCAGTATTATTATATTATTTATGGAAGATTGGGTCCATTAGTTGTAATTGTACCTCTTTGTCTCCTATATATAGGAAGGATACCTTTCCATTTGAATCATCTCATCTTTTCTTGTCTTATGTACTTAGTACATTGTATAAGGAGGTTTCCCTCTTGAAGAGGCTTTCTATTCATATATTTTCTTCATTATTAAGGAGTGAATTACTCTTTATGGTCTCTTTATGCTCTTTTCATGCTCTTTTGGGGAATTTGTTGCTTAACATCAAATGATTTTCTCCATGACCATATTCAAGACAATGACAGATTCCTCCTTCACTAGGTCTTGATATCTATTCTACTTTTTGTGGATGATGTGTTTCTCCTAGATTCATCCCCGTTAAGGGTGTAGAGACAGTTGGATGCCTTCTCTCTTTTATGTGATATTACAAAGTTGATGGTAAACCTGGGTAAGAAAATGGTTATGATATTCAATGGATGGAAGAAGATCCTTGTAGACCTGCATTTCCTCTTTAGAGGGGAAGAGATTGAAATAGTCATCACCTACAGATACCTAGGTGTGTAGTTCTCATGACCCTAGTTCAGTTTGCAACATGGCCTCTAGTATCGAGTTAACAAGGGATATAAATCCCTACCCCTACTTGAGAGATGGTGCATCTAATACCATCATTTAAGACATCTCATCCAAGATGTATCTCATGGAATCCCTTATCCTACCTACTTTTCTATATGGTTCGAAGGTTTGGGGGACTAGTTTACTTGAGTCTATCTGGGCCTCTGCTAAGAAGGTCCAGACACTTATCCTTTGACACATCATTAGATGCAAATAAACATTCCCTCAGCACATCATCTTGACGGACTTTAGTGCTTGACCCTTTCATCTTGAGATAGTGTTTAGTTTGATCTCTTTTTTGCATCAAGTCTAGAGTGTTTTTATACTTGATGAAGGATCAAGACAAATACCCATTCTTGGCATACTATTCCTCAAGTAATATTGCCTATTCTAGTTCCACAGGCCACGCTCGGAGTTGGTTCATGGGGATCTCGACTCTTCTAGAGTTTGTAGGAATTTAGATGCATTGGATCCCTCCATTCAGATATTTTCTATATTCTCCTGGATTCCTTATAGGAAATAGGAAGTGAACCAAATCATCATGGATTATGTTTATAGGAAGTTTATTCAGATCACTAGGGTTAACCCTCAAGGTGGGTTACGCCTAAAGATATCCTTCTATGTTGATCAATTCTTGGAGCTGAGAGATGTTCTCATTATTTGTGAATAGTACACCCTATGCCACTAGATGCATGCCCTTTTCATCCCTCTAGTCCATTTTAGGGTAGGATCCCATAGGCTGTGGGTAGAGGTTAAGGTCCAAATTTACCGATCAAATAGGATTTTCTAGCTCTGCCATATTCAAGAGATTGAGAATGAGGAGAATTGTATTTTCTGTTTCCATGTCTACTACAAGATCAGAGGGAAGTTCCATTGCTTATTTAGATATGCTCAGAATCTCTCTAGTTTCTTTAGATTCTTTAGATTGGGAGGGTGATCGAAAAAAGGATTTTGGTAGGTATTTATCAATATCTAGTAAAATTAGGGGTATTCTTTAATATCCCATGAAGGAATATGTTATGGCATAGTGTCGTTGAGTGAAGAACCTGTGCTCATCATATCACTTTTTTTTTATGATGCTCCCATTTGTTCAGGGAACAAAGAGACACACAGATAGAGGCTCGAGCCCCAAACAAAAATCAGTATAGCCTCAGAGGACCACCCACACTTCACAGGGATCTTAGTAGCATTTTCGGTCCATATCTCACACCAACAGACAACGAAGATCATCTAGACTCCAATGGTAATCCTCTTCCTCCAGGTAGCAACATAGTGTGTTGTCCAACTCTTCTTCTAGGATTTCTCCATTTATCCCTATATCTTGAGCTTCCTCCATTTGGTTTCGGATGATAGGGGAGATAGATCCAACAGATCATGAGACAAAGGAATCATTACTCATTGCAATTGTCTAGATCCAGATATTGGATACTATTTCTTTGTTCACCGTTCTTCCCAACGGGCATCCCATCCGAGATCCTAGTGATTGCTTCTGCATGTTTTAGTTCATTTTTTTATTTTTGCATACTCTTTGTTATAGGATCCACTTTAGTGCTCCTACTTTGTATTGACATCATTGTAATCAATAGTCCCTTTGACCTACTTTAGTCGTAACTTGTCAAACATTAATAAAATTATCTTATATTATGCTATCTACCCCCCTTTATCACTCTGCAATTCTCTCTCACTCACTCTTCCCCACCCCTCACTCTCTCTCTCCCCCTCCTACAATATCTCTCACTTTACCTCTCTCTTCATCCTCTCCCTCCCTCTTTCTTCCTCTCTGCACCTATCTCTCTAATCCCCCCTCCCTGCCACTCCTCTCTCTCTCTCTCTCTCTCCTCTCTCTCTCTCTCTCCCATCACTATTTAACCCCCCCCCTCTCTCTCGTTACCCCCCCTCTCTCTCTCGTGAGCAACCCCCCCCCCCCCTCGTTAGCTCCCCCCACTCTCTCGTTAGCCCTCCCCCCCCTCTCTCTAGTTAGACCCCACCCCCCCCTCTCTCTATATTTCTCTACAAGAGCTTGCATGTGTGCACATTATGAAAGCACATACACTTTATGAAAGCATGTATGCATTTTTTTAGCATACATGCATGTTCTTTTCAAATTAAAATTAACAAGCATGGGAAACTTACATGTTTATTGAGTTCGTTTCCTCATATATAGGTTTGAGATGGGGGCTGCAAATACTCAAAATGACTCTATCTATGTATATTTGAGGTTATTTTTCTATGGGCTAGACACATCTGTTGTCATTGAAACTACAAACACATATTCCAAATATAAAAAATAAAAAATAAAAAATATATTGCTTACTATTTTTAATATATTTTTGTCTTAATATATAGGTCTGAATATTAAAATACATCTACTAATTTGTTTTTTCCTACAATCGAAAAAAAAGACAATGTTAAGACCCTTTTAGAATGGAACACTTTGTAATTTGAAGGATATAATGACTTTGATAATATATATATATATATATATAATAATTGTGCACAATAACAATGTGTTATGTACAATAAATTCCATCCCTTAGGTATTCAAAGGTAGCACTAATGGAAACATATGCATTATATTTTGCATGAAAAAGATACATGTCAATGATAGGAAAAATAGAATTTTACCTAATTATACACACTTTCCTAATTCATTTTCCTAGATTTAATCTTTTTACAACATATTGAAATTCATTGTGTGAATTATCCCTCACCTAAAATGGAATTTGCATTCCCACTAACATGTCATGAGTTTTCATTGCCACTAACATTTTATGATTAGCTAGCACCAACCCTTACTTATTTACATATTTAGATAATTCTTTGTGTTATCTAAGAAATTGTTTGTTGATTTCTAGTTTCAATTGTGAAACTACTTTTATTTTTCTTAAAAATATTAATTAAATCTAGCATATATTCTTTAGTTGAGAAAAGAGACTCCATATTATAGGGTGATGAGATTTTTTCTTCAAGTCCGAAAAGTTGGTTATTAAAAATCTTATAACACGTGTTTTCTTTAACAAAAATCTGTTATTAGTCCCTGCCGGCCTGCAGGGACTATATAAATCACTTTGTGTGATTGTATTAATTTGGGCACATGTTTCAATGAGTTTTAACTAAAGTTTTTTAATGATATATTTGGTTTTAACCAATCAATCAACACTGAGCCTTATTTAACTTTTAATCGAGAAATACCCTACTTGCTATTTAATCGAGGCATACCCCACTTGCTATGGCTACTGTTCTGTGTTGGTCCTAAGATGCTGGTCCTAAGATGTATACATCTGTCACGCATGCATCAACCCACACGGCAGGCATGCGCTTGCCTGCATGCATGCAATTCAAACCTGATCCTCGGGCATGGAATTTTTAATGTCAATGGGGAGCTATGGATTCAACAGAGGAAGGCTTCTATGGCGAGTTTAATTCTTCCTCGAGTCTCGCTAATCCTAGTTCTTGATGATGCCTGTTCGAAGCACAAATCCATCGATCTTCAGGATGTTTTCATGTTTTCCTTCGTTTCGCATTCGATAATATTTGCAAAATTGCGTTTGGAGTAGAAGTGGGATGTTTGAGTCCATCTCTCCCTGCCACTCCTTTTCTCAAAGCTTTCGAGGACGCCACTAAAGCTTCTGCGCTTCGATTCGTGACACCGATATGCCTACGAAAGATCATGAGGCGTGCGAGTTTGGGGATCGATGTGAAACTTCGATCTGATCTCAAGATCATCGATCAGTTTGCCATGGAGATCGTTTCAGTGAGAAGGGAGGAATTGGGTAGGATATCCTATAAGCGTGCAGATATATTGTCTATTTTTATGCAATCTCGAGACGAAAATGGAGTCCCTTATTCTGATACATTTTTGCGAGACATTTGTATGAGTTTCATTCTTGCAGGCCATGGCACATTGTCTGTGGCCCTTTCTTGGTTCTTTTGGCTGCTTCTTCAACATCCCCACGTCGAAGAAAACATTTTGGAGCAGATCCTTGGCATTTTAAAGGGCTTATCTTACCTCGCCAATCAGGTGAGCAACGCATCTCTTGTCAGGCAGAATCTCATCTTCACTAAGCTAAAAGGTCCATTGCAGAGGTCTTTATTCCGTTGTTGTCTCCAGCTCAGTGTTTTCAATTTAGCCCTGCCTTGACCCCCTTCTTTCGTGGTGACATTCTTTTATTTATTTCTCTTTTGCTTATTAGTTATGCGATTCTTCTTCAATTTTTCTTGAAATTGGTTCCTAACGAATTAGCAATTGAGCAACCATAACCTTATTATTGTAATCACGTACACTTAACCTACCAGATTCTTCATCACATCTTGAGAGTATCAGCTAACAAACACAAGCAACTGAGCCAACTATTAAACTACACCTCGAATTGCCTACTCTTTATCTAGCATCTTATTCAGTACAAAAATCTCAGAGAATCACTTTGACTTTATTTAGTACAAAACATCTTAAATTTTGACTGACTGGCTCCTGTGTAATGGACAGTTAATACAACGAATTAGGGATTTCGTGAAGATATCTACTACCATGTCTTCAAGTGTAGAATTCAAGCTCCAAGTCTCTTGAACAGGTTTTTCTCTCACAAAATGATGGATGTTGTATATCTACTTGTTTGGTTCTTTCATGACATGAGACTCCGAGTAATATTCTCTCTCACAAGTAATAGATGTTTTATATATACCTGTTTGGTTCTTCCATGAAATCTCATATTATTTGTAAGAGCAATGGAATTTTGATTGTCATATTGTAACATCACAGGATCACTTCATTCTTTTCCAACATCGGCGTGTAGCATTTTAACATAAGCAATAACTTGTGATGGAATTGTTACTGTCAACATTAGTTGTCCAACAAACGTGATGGAACAGTGAAAGCTATTGAAGCTACTTCATTATAAGTTCTACCATTGACGCTAATATAAAAATCATTGTTCCTTTTAAATACCTGAAAATTTGTTTCACTGCTTGACAAGACAATGCTAGTGTCTAGCAACATGCATCTGGAAAACTGCTTAACTACTCGAAAATACAGCTTGTTCATATGGGCAAGCTAAAAGATGAATGGATGCGAAGTTTTAAATTCTGAGTTTTTAGAGCTCGATGGCCTCACCCATCAAACGGAACAGCTCCTTCCAAAAGTGACGCCCTATCCCACTTTTTTGGATCCTTCTTGAGGAAAGGCTTTGAGACCACTAGACTATGGTCGCGGTCTCATGGCTGGAATTCAAGGTTCTTTCTA
The DNA here is from genome assembly GCA_027924585.1 of Larix kaempferi. NCBI lineage: Eukaryota > Viridiplantae > Streptophyta > Pinopsida > Pinales > Pinaceae > Larix > Larix kaempferi. The sequence continues at coordinate 1,316,560 of BSBM01000406.1, forward strand.
CTTTCACCATTTCACTGTTACTTCCAAGCCCTCCAGAAATAGGGATACCAACCGTAATGTTGTTAATTTGAAACCTGCATTTACAAAATTCTATTATACAGGATATATCAAATAAAATGCAACCTATATCACTAATCTTTCATTTACTTCAAGGGTTCGCTATGAGCTTCATCATCAGGGGTTCATTTACTAGTTTCAAGAATGTAATCATTTTTCCAGGATTCTCCATGGGAGTGCCAAGGACTACTTTACCTTTTCTCCTTGTTATCCATGTAAGTATTTTATGTTTTCATTTTCAATTTTTTTGATTATCCATGTAAGTTTTTTATGTTTCCATTTTCTATTTCTTTGACAATAAAAATTTATGCTGAGTGAGGTTTAGTCCTTGTTCATTTATTTTTAAAATGATAAAAAATTAGACCGCTAAAATTTGAATTTTTACATTATGAAATTTAAAGTTTCTTTTTTATTTATAAAATAGATTTAATAATTTATAAAATAAATTTAATAATAAGATTGATATAAGATATTTATGTTTAAAAATCGTAATACTATCATAAATGATTTTTAAACATATATTTATTTGCTTTCACATGGGCGCTAGTGCACACCCTGCACTTATCTTTGCAAGCTCAATACCGGTGATTGCCAAGTGCAAATTGTACTTGGACTCATCCAAAACCAAGTGCTTTACTTGGCTTCCTTTGAGATGCATACTTGAATAAGTCAAGTGCAAACCTAGCATTAGGATTGGTGATTTCTTTCCATATGGAAATGGGTCCTTATCTTTAATGACTATCTTTCTAATTTGCATTTAATTTTGCAGGTTTACGGACTAGTTCGACGAATGTGAAATAATATAGGGTAAACTATAACAACTGGGCATATTACTTGTAATTATATTTGGAAATTATATTTTTGTTAGGACTATGTAAAACCCCACGCATTATTGGTAATTATATTTTAGTAATTATATCTTGGTAATTATTTCTTTGTTAAGATTATGTAAAACTTGGCAAATGATTAGTAAGCTAAGTGTTTTCCATAAGACCATGTCAACTTAAGGAAGGGACTTTCTACCTTGTAGCTTCCCAATATGATCCTATTCCTAGCCATGATTAGTAATTCCCTCTGTACCTATCTCTTCAATGGATCTGCCATAGTAGAATTTCCGAGTGTTCTGTTAACTTTTTGTTTCATTTTGTTGCTCAAAACCAACAATTTCATGCTTTGAATCTTGGCTAGGCACGTGAACGAGCCTCGATCGCAGAAAAAGGAAAGACACATGAATGAGCTTCGAGTCTCGGCCAGGCACATGAATGAGCTCTAATTGTAGGAAAATCTTGACTGCTTGCATGCAAGTTTCTAGACAAAGCAGTCATCCAGCCCTCCATGCAAATGTACAACGTTTCCAATGTTGGTTAGTTGTGAGGTGCCCAAGTTGCCAAGGAACGCTTTGTTTCCAATGATCTACGTTGTCAGGTGTCCAACTTAAACGCTTCAGTTTCCAAGTTGCAAAATTCCAACTTTAAAAAGGCCAAGTGTTGGAGTCTTGTTAATGCACCAAGACAACATCTTGATGAGAATAGGAGCACTATAAGACTCCCACCATTGCCATCGAGTCCCATTACAATTTTAGCCTCCCAATCCATTTATGCTCCCTCCACCTATTTTAAAAGCACTAAAAGATTAATCCATATCTCGAGATGTCAATATATAATATTACAAGTCACTTTATTGATCATGGATTCACTTACCTAATTCTAAATTAAATTAGAGAATGTTGTATTGTTAATCACTTTTATAATGCATTTCTAGAATATGACTTTTATGACTTGGCAGGGACTTGAAGGTCTGCTTCTATTTCTCTTGTTTAGTTTGCTTCTATTTCTCTTGTTTAGTTTTGCTCCCAATTGAGATTGCTATTTTAGATTTAGTTATTTGCTCACAATTGAGATATTAGTTTGAGTATTATATTTATTAGTTAAAAAAAATGCATTTTATCAAAGACAAGTTATTTATGTTTTTTTAATTTCATTTCTTTTTTAAAAGAAAAAAAAAAACATTTTTATCAAATAAAAACTATTTATATTTTTTTTTTACATAAATAATTATAATCTTAAATCTCATATAAAAAAATGGACACATAAAAGCATCTTCAAACAAGTTTATAACTATTTTTGGATGTTAGCCTATGTTTTTTTAATTTCATTTCTTAGTTAAAAGAAAAAAAAAACATTTTTATCAAATAAAAACTATTTATATTTTTTTTTTACATAAATAATTATAATCTTAAATCTCATATAAAAAAATGGACACATAAAAGCATCTTCAAACAAGTTTATAACTATTTTTGGATGTTAGCCTATTTTTGGATATTAGCCCAAACTTCTAACTTAAGATTTAAAATCTATATATACCATGCTTTCATTTGTATTTTGTTTTAAACACTTTCTTTATTAAACGTTCCTTTGAAGTAACACATAGTTATATCATATGTTATGCTTCAAATTTGAGATATGCTTCAAATTTGAGATATATTTCATGTTGCTTATAATTAACATAGTCAAATCTCTTGACTTTTAATTTACAAAAAAGTCTAATAAGTATTTCTACTTGAGAGGGAAATGGGCACTTTGCTTAAGTAATTTCAAAACAGAATAAATATCCAAATCCCATATTCTTAAATTGGAAATGAATTTAAAAAACATTTTACTACCATGGTTTAGACCATATAATAATTTTATAATAAAACAGTTTTCCAAAAATTACTTTATTTGTTTTTTAGAATAAATATCCAAATCCCATATTCTTAAATTGGAAATGAATTTAAAAAACATTTTACTACCATGGTTTAGACCATATAATAATTTTATAATAAAACAGTTTTCCAAAAATTACTTTATTTGTTTTTTTATAAAACTAATAATGAATATTGAGACTCTAGTAAAATAACCCATATAAAATTTTAAAATCTAGATTTCCACTCGAATTTGAAAAACATTTTACAATATTAAAAACTTATATCCAAATGTTTTTGTGAAAACATTTTAGTGTGCTTAGGTTTCAAGTCAACTGAAATTTAAATTGAAATTTGAGATATAATTACATAAATATGTTTTACAATTTAGCTAATTTTAATTTTAATTCTATATATTCTTAACTTTATTTTTTTTCTTTTTAATATTTTTTTTGAGTTAGACATGTGAATATTACAAGTGACAGATCTCACTCACTATACATAGTGCCTCTCAAAGCAATAAAAAATATTATTTTATATTTTTTAATAAAATATATGTTCTTAAATTTTCATATATATATATATATATATTCTTTTGATCATCGAATAAATTTAAACGTATATTTAATTAATCTAAGATTGCAATCCCTAAATAATGACTGACATTGCAAAAATTGAATAAATTTACACACGTATAGAATTAATCGAAGATTGCAGAATCTAACCACTGAGATTGCAAATTTCAGTTTAATAACGAAAATAGCTCCAAAATGTGAAGTGCTCCCATTGCCAATTATTCCACGCCTCTAGAGTGGAATGAAGCGAAACCAAATCGCTGAATCAATTTTAAGAATCATATTAAATTTTCATCCTATACACGACAATGACTAACAGCGTCACATCACCACAACCTCTTTAGTTTTCAAATTAGCTTTTGTCACAATGAAAGTAGGAAGGTACGAGCTTTCATTTCAAAGGATGATGGATCTACTTTTTAATTAGGGAGGAACCATCTTTCTTCTCAAGGAAGAATGGAGCAACCTTTCTTATGGATGAAGGAAGGAATCAACGCATTTAGCTTCAATTATATGTGAAACAAGGCCTCCTGTGTTAAAATATGAATTTGCCACATAATATCTGCAACGCAAAGGAATAGGAGCAGAGCACGGTGAAGTGGATAGTGAACAGTGGAAGAATTTAGTAAGGAGAAGAAGAGTAAGAGTCATGAACACTACAAGGATGGAGAACCTGGATAGCTTAATGGAAGCCTTCGAGACATTCAAGAAGCGAGCCCTCCTCCTCCATGGCGCCACGGAGAGATTCGATAAGCGAGTTCTCCTCCAAATGCACGATGATTTCGAGAGTGAACGAAGGGAGGCCGAAGGCAAAGCCAATTTTGAGATAAGATCGTCTTTCACAGACCCTAGAGGAAGCGGCTGTGCGGCCTGTTCGGTTCCGCTGGAAGAGATGAACCCCATTTCCTTCAACGAGTTGAAGGTCGGGGAAGTGCACGAGGGCCGGGTGGTGTACGGGACACTGTGCGCGGATGCCAACAGTATAGGCGGTATCATGACTGTTTGAGGACGATAATGGCCTCGCCGCCAGACTCGCAATATACAACGCCGCTCCCTCCCAGGAAGACATCAAGAGGCTTTACCCTAGGGGTATCAAGGTTGCCGTCAAGGAACCCTATTTTAAGATTGCCAGCGACGGTGGCCTTCTCATCTGCGTGGACAACCCCGCCAACGTTGTGAATCTCGGTGAGAGCCTGCTGTACGTGGATGTGGAGGACGTAAGGAAAAAAGGCAACAGCTGCTTCATAGAACAAAACTGGGGACGCAGCAGCCGAACATTATACGAAATGCATCGACGCCGTTCTGCTTCAACTCAAGATGAGGTCCTCTAACGACAATAATAATATCAATACCTGCCTCCTGCACGCGTATTCCAACCGAACGGAGACAAGGCTTCAGGTGAAGGAATTTGAGTTGGCGCTGCAAGATTCCGACAAGGCCCTTGGGATCGATTCCAGCAATCTCAAAGCATTCTATAGGAAAGGCCGCGCTCTGGTTTGCCCGAGGCAGTATGCGGCGGCATGCGAATGTTTGGAAAAATGCAAGCAGGCCAACCCCGGGCAGAAGGAAATACAAGACGCGCTTCTCCAGGCCAAGACTTTTTACGCCCAGAACCGCAATGGCAAGTATGTCATCTCGGACTACCTACTCGGACGTGCGTCTTCTCCTCCGGAAGTGGCCGAATTTGTGGGTTCTGTGGAGATCAAGATGACCGAAGACGGCCGCGGCCGAGGACTTTACGCCACCCGATAAATAAGGACCGGGCAGCTCTTACTGGTAAGCAACGCTGTTGGAATTGATTATGTGAGCGCCTTTCCCAACTTGATCCAAGTTAATAAGGCGTCTCAAGAAGATCTTGTGTCCGCGGTCGTCTGTGCTTCAAGGAAATCGCAGAGATTGCTACGCCAGGTTTATAGTTTACAGGATTCTCCCACGCCCAGCAGCGTCGATGTTCCACCCATCGATCTGTTTAAGATGGACTGCCAAATATCTTCAGGCCAAGAAGTACAAGATGAAAATTTGCCTGTGGGACGTTAACCGTATTCGGGATATTATAGCACTGAACTCATTCGGTGGAGCCGCAGACACGTTTGTTTCAAAATCGTATGAAGCCGAAATATATGAAGCCAGGCTGGGCCTGCAAGAACGGAAATTCAGAGGTCTCTGGCTGCTGCCTTCGTTCATTAACCATTCCTGCGTGCCGAACTCGAGCTGGCTGAATATGGGAAGCGCCATGTTTATTCATGCCTCCAAGCCCATCGAGAAGCCCATCGAGAGAGGAGAAGAGATCAGCATTCCTTACTGTGATGCCCTCGTTCCCTTGCCCCAGCGCCAAGCCAAGTTCAAGAACTGGGGCGTCAATTGCAAATGCAGGAGATGCATTCTGGAGCACTCTTTCAGGACATCCCTGAACCCCTATAATTACCCCCAGGTTTGAGCAATTGCATGACATGGCAAATCTTCCGGAAAGCGCAGAATTTGGAGAATTTGCAAGACTTTGTGTACTAGAGGCAGAGGAGATCATCAGGAGTTCCCCGGTGTTAGAAACGGAAGAAGAGAGGCGCTGGATTCGTGCGTCTTTTGTGCCTGCATACTTTCTTTCCACATTGTCGGCCCGCGGCTTTCCTTCCGTGCAGAAATTAAAGGAGGCCATTCAAAGCACTGTGCCCGGGAACTTTCGAAATCTGCGCATTGCAGCTGAACAGTTCAAATGTTTCCGAGGTTTGATGGGGGATGAAAATGATTCATTGATTACACGACAGGCATCAGAGCAGGCGAGGGAGGCATGCATCAGTGTCTATGGCAGACACAATGAAGATGTTCTCAAAGCGTTCGTGAACAATTCTTCAAACTGACTCGTGTTTAAGCGATAGTCCGCCTGCCATTGCCTTGCAGGCTTGACATAATATTCTATTTCGAAGGCTGTGCAGGCGGATTTTGTTGGATGTATTCCAATTACGTAGTTAAATTATGTAGATATGCTTAGTATTTTACAACATATTGACGAAGCGGTATGAAATATATGAAAGCTGTCTGATATTAAATAAAATATTAAATAAGATGCTGGGTTCACATTGAATATTTTGAATTGTTCTGTTGATTGTTTGACGGTGAAGATTCGATATGGGAAATGTTTGGCTTTGATTAGCGTTGTTATATTTAAGTTATTGAATTTGCATTTTGCCTGATTGGAATGCAGACTTGCTAGCTGGCCAAACAGTACATTTACACTGCTTTAATTACCAAATGCACTGATTTAATTACCAAATAAGATCTATATACTAAAGAATTTAATTACCAAATAAGATCTATATACTAAAGAATTTATCGCTTGCCTCAACAAAATCCATCGAATACATTCAATCATATGGTCACTAGGTATTTTTGTGTTTTTTTTTAATTTATTATGATTTTTATATGAAATTTAATTTTGATTGTTTTTATTATCGGCATATACCATCTTAAAACTTAGTTGTAATTTTTTATTTTATGAATATATATAATTTTTTAATTAATTTTTTTTAATAAAGCATCATAAGAATTCTATGTTCCACTCTTTATGTTAATACACATTAAATTTTGGATTTTCTAGAGTAGATGTTATAAATTTATTTTTTATTTATTATTTTTAAAAATTAATCATTTTTAATTATAGGTGTTTATATCTTAGAATTGAATAAGGATGAGACAAGTATACTTTGAAGATTGATTTTATGCTAATCGTTTCCAATTTGAAATAAACAATTATAAAAAAAATGAAAATAACTTGTAAATGATGCATGGATAACATACACACAATGGGTGATTACAACTATGCATGGAGAACAAGTAACTAATAACTTGTTAATGGCACTTAACAAGTTAAGCAAATGTGCTAGTTTTAATCTTGAATATTTATTTGTATTATGAGCTATTCATTTTCTTGGTTGTCATAATTTGGGTTGTAAAATATATATTTAGTGAACCATTTTTGTTGTCTTTAGATTATTGAAAAAGTCTTGTAATGTTTGATGCTCTAAGGACATCCTCTGGATATAAAAAAAAATGAAAACATGGATGTGGCCTTATTTAGGATTTTCATATCTTTGTCTTATCCTCAATTGTTGCATGTTTATATAACCCTTGTTATTACTCGGTGTGAATTACCAAGTTTGAAAGCATCGTGAATAACGTATATGATTTTATCATCTTGTTACACCAATAGGTGTATATATCTTAGAATTTGGGGTGGACTACCATCTATGCTTTTCCTAGATTGAAGGAGGATAGGACAAGTGTACTATCTAGATTGATTTTATGATCGTCGCTCAAAATTCGAAATAAATAATTATAAAAAAAAGAAATATAAAAATAGCTAGTAGCTGATGCATGGATAACTGGTAGCTCATGCATGGATAACTGGTAGCTCATGCATGGATAATGTAATGTCCCTTATTAGGAATTTTATTAAAATTGAAATTTTCCACTTGTTTTCCCTAGTTCGGCCTTTGACTAGTTTTGATCTGTAGGTCCCAAATTTGCCCCAAATGATCCCAAATCTTCTGAAAAGGTATATGAATGATATTAGAACATAAATATGTGTTTCGGGGATGCCTTTGGACCTTTAAAATATTTATGCAAATCCTCTTTGAATTCTAATCAATGTAGGTAACTTTACTAGTGATTTTCCTTTGACTAGTATTAGTCTCTAAGTTTCAAATTGACTCCAAATGCCTTCAAATATTCAAGGAAGGTGTATGAATGATATTAGAACTTGAATATGATGTTTATGGATGACATATGGCCACCAAAAGACCTCTGCAAACTCTCTTAAGATTCTGGACCAATTATGCAATTTTACTAGTAATTTGGGGTTCAAATCCCCCTGGGGTAAGTACTGAAAATGGCTTCCCAAATGCCTCCAAACCCACTCAAATTTATGAATAGAGGTATGTAATGTGTTAAGCATGTTATTAAAGTCTCATATGCACCATTAATGGATCATTACAACTGTTCTCACCCTCTCCCATTCAACTGCAAAAATCCCCAATTCGACCCTTGGGGAAATGGCACTATTTCACCTCCCAATACAACTAAACTGAGTAAAAATGCTTCAAATGCTCAAGTACAGTACATGAAACTTGTAGAAGACATCCATGGAAGTATATTGATCACAAATATATCAGAGAATCATCCATTCATTTGAAATCATCATCATTACATTGATTCACAACAAGGTAGTGGGGAAACAACATTGTTCTTTCATTAAAATTGAGATTTATACATTTCTACTTGGAATTTCGACCTGAAACTTTTTGGAGATGAAGAACAGAGTATTTACTTCATATTACAAAAGAAATGGGGCATTAAAAGCTTCCCCAAAGAGTACAATAGCTCACCAAAAATGCCCTCCCTCAAGGATCAAGAATATGCCATTAGAACTGGAAATGGTTGAAGGAGTGAGATGCAATAGAAGAAACCATGAGTTGCCTTGTAGCTTACACCTGCAAATAAAGACTCCATTAAAGCTCCAAATGAAAGGTCTGAATGGCCTTTCCAATTACCAACTTGGATGGGAATCTTTCACCCTCGAAATAGGCTAAGGCAAGAAACTAGTCATCCAATAGCTCTCCCTCTTCACAAATGCAATTGCAAATTCTACAAATGATCAAAAGCTGGTTTCCTTCTTTGTTATTGACATTTATAAAGTTCTAATGTCCTCCATGGGTCGAATTCCTTCCAAGAGACTCATGCCAACTCAAGTTGGGAAGAGATTCCAAAGAACGCCGCTTGTACACCAATTCCTAGTCTCCCACTTCCACCAAATCACATGTGGAAGCATCTTAGCTTCCCTAACACCCTTGAGGGCCCTCTTGAAGTCTATTTTTAGCCCTGACATGTCATATATGTCATATGTCAACCTTCAGGTCTGATTTGTGTCATAGGTGTCATAGCATCTTCATCATTGTTGTCATAGAGCTAGGGAATCTAGCCCAAGTGTCTCACTAGCTCCAAATTGCCTCTTCCTCTTCCATGGGAGTTACTCTTCCTCTATATTTCGACCTTGGATGAGTCATGCCATGAATAATACCTTTTGGACTCCCCCAAGTATATTACCATTCACCTTGAATTCGAATTGGTGAGAAAATGATGCCAAGTGTAGTGGGGAAATCTAGCCATATGTGGGTCCCACTTCCTCCATGTGTCTTCATGATCAAATTCCACTTTGATTTTCACTTGTATATATTTATTTATCTCCTTTATTAAATATTTATGCCATTATAATGTTCAAACATAATTTATTACCCCCATTATTCCAAATCCCAAAGCTTCCACCCCAAACCTAGGAAACTAGTAATTTTCCTCCTTGGCAATTATTTGACCTTTAGCATCAATTTGACAAACTCTAATGAATAGGGCCAATGTTATTAGGCCATTTTGACCCAATTCCAAATTTGGTACATGACAAATCCTCCCTTCCCAATATTGCTTGTCCTCAAGCAATTTCAAACATGGGTGTTGAAGAACCTGCTTTCTGTATAATTCTTTGAAGTTGTCATTGAATTGCCCAACCTTGAATCTTTGAGTTTCCATGAAGATTTTAGAGAGGAACTACCCTGCTTGCTGCTGCACTACTCTAATAAAAATCACTTTATTTAGTGGGAAATCCATCTCCCATACTTCTTGTTTCCCCCAAAAAATTGAAACCAATGAGACAAAAATTATTCCAGGATCCCGTTGCTTGTATTGCACCCGAACAATTAAGAGTGCTCTCCAACCCATACCATCAGATAAGAGGATTCTTGGATCCCATTTTCTTGTATGCATTCTTCCAAACATCATGAGTACAAAATATATATCATCAAAGTACATAACTACATAATGAAAATTAACATCAAGGAGGTGCTTCATCAAAGAATCATGAAAGTGCTTATACCTCCAAGCAAGTAGACCACCATTTTCCAAGTGCATACAAGCTTCAAGACTAATCAAATCTACTCCAATGACATAGGTGAGGATCCCATGTCCTATAAAGCTTCTCCAAAAGGATGTGATATGCATCAAAATATTCAGCCATGTATTCTTTCATCCAAGAAGTGAATGAAGAATCTCCACTAAAATCTGAACCAAATAATGAGCAGAAAAAACAAGGAGACTTCAAATGACTCAAAGAAGTCTCACCCATACATCCCTGAATGTGATCATCATAAAGATATAACAAAGTATGTGGCTTCCAACAAAAATGTTCTCCAATCATAAATCTATTCACCCAAGTGTTGGATGAAGTTCCTCCAACATCAAATGAATCAAGTGTTGAGCAAGAAAAACCATAAGTCTTCAAGTGACTCAAATGAATATCATAGGTGCATCCATGTAGATGTGCATCATCATAAAGTAACAAAGGATGCTACTGCAAATGTGAATAAGAATGTGCTCCAACCATATCATCATAAAAAGTAAATCTAGGAGTTCCATACTCCTGATATGGCACCATCAAAAAGAACCCTTTCACCCATACTTCATTGAGACTAATGTTGCAAAACATGGAATTGTAGGATGTAAGAGAATGAACCAAATCACCCAAATGATCAAAAAGTACAGAAGTTTCATCATGGGAAGGATCCATATGGGTAGTATCATGCAGCTCCTTCAAAAGTGTGAACTCTTTATCATAGTTTGGTTCCAATGTAGAGGAATCATGCTCTTCTTTAAAAATTTCATAACCTTCATCAAGAGACAATTCAAATTCATCTTCCACCACATCAAGTGTTTGGATCTCTTCAAGTTCATCTTCAAACACATAAAGAACATTCAAATTTTCACATTTATCATGATCCACCATGTCATGAGAATCCTCCAAACAATCTACCATTTGACAATCTGAAACATAGGAGGAAAAACAAGTATCTTGCAACTTTTCAAGAAGTTGCTCATTTTGAATTGTGAGCTTATGATTATCCTCATTATTCTTCAAGTATGCATCATGTAACAATTCATTAAGCTCAAACAAATGGTTTCTATCAAAATGCAAAGACATGAAATTACATTTGATGTGGCACATTGCTCTTTGAATCTTCTCCATGTCTTGAAGGAAGGATGTTTCCTCCATTGAAGTAGCTCTCCAACAAGAATTTGAAACCAATGCTTGAGTGTCATGGAGAATGTTGAGGGACTCTTGGATCTTCTTTTCATTGATCTTTAAGGACCCTTCAAGAAAATGAGGCTCTTGCAAATGAACCTCCTCATCTTCTTCATTTTTTCTTGGACCAACTTCATGAAGCTCAAGTGGTGATGGGGAAGTTGATCTTGGTTCTTCTTCAACTACTACAAGGTCTTCATTATCATGCTTAATGAAACTTGTACTTGTAGAAACACTTTCAAAAGTGATCTCTATGTCACCAACATAGAGGTGTGAGCACCCATCAGTAGGTACTCCTTCATAGTTTAAGCATCCATCAGTAGATGCTCTTTGGTTCATGTCTAAGCTAGAAGGTGTCTCGAAATGATCTTCCATATTTTCAATAGAATCTTCTTCATGCTCTTGTGATTTCTCTTCCTTTTGCTCCTTAAATCAAGCTGATGCATTTTTCCTCTTGTTTTCCTTAGGATCTGTATATTTGGAATCTCTTCTTGAATAAATCTCAAAAGCTCTCCTCAAGTAGGACATCATTTCATGCACACATATATGATACTCGCTCCAAGGGTTTTTACATGAAGGGCATAAACCTTTCTTCACTAACTCCACATATTCATTTTTGGGCCTATTTTCAAAAACATGTTCAGCATAGTACTCAAAAGACATGGTATTTTGTGTATTTTTGCTCGAAGCAAGATATTCTTGATATTTTTGATATTGTTGGGGCAAGGTTTTATATTTTTCTCTCCATCTTTGAAACTCGCTCATAGAATTATCCTTGGTTGGTGTGAGACACTCATATTCATCAGATCTAAAGTCATAAGAATAATATTCATTTCTCTTGAAATTTTAATAAGTGTTGCATGATGGCACCTCTTCCTCGTACCATTCACATTCTGCTTCATATTGCTCATAAGCATATGCATATTCCTCATAAGAATTGTACTCATAGGATTCATCATAATAGTAAGACATGGCTGCCAATTATTCTTGAATGTATGTACCTAATCCACAGGTGCAAGGATGATGCTCTGATACCACTGTAATGTCCCTTATTAGGAATTTTATTAAAATTGAAATTTTCCACTTTTTTTCCCTAGTTCGACCTTTGACTAGTTTTGATCTCTAGGTCCCAAATTTGCCCCAAATGATCCCAAATCTTTTGAGAAGGTATATGAATGATATTAGAACATAAATATGTGTTTCAGGGATTCCTTTGGACCTTTAAAATACTTCTGCAAATCCTCTTTCAATTTTGATCTATGTAGGTAACTTTACTAGTGATTTTCCTTTGACTAGTATTGGTCTCTAGGTCTCAAATTGACTCCAAATGCCTTCAAATATTCAAGGAAGGTGTATGAATGATATTAGAACTTGAATATGATGTTTATGGATGACATATGGCCACCAAAATACCTTTGCAAACTCTCTTAAGATTCTGGACCAATTATGCAATTTTACTAGTAATTTGGGGTCCAAATCCCCCTGGGGTAAGTACTGAAAATGGCTTCCCAAATGCCTCCAAACCCACTAAAATTTATGAACAGAGGTATGTAATGTGTTAATTATGTTATTAAAGTCTCATATGCACCATTAATGGATTATTACAACAATTCTCACCCTCTCCCATTCAACTGCAAAAATCCCCAATTCGGCCCTTGGGGAAATGGCACTATTTCACCTCCCAATACAACTAAACTGAGTAAAAATGATTCAAATGCTCAAGTACAGTGCATGAAACTTGAAGAAGACATCCATGGCAATATATTTATCACAAATATATCAGAGAATAATCCATTCATTCGAAATCATCAACATTACATTGATTCACAACAAGGTAGTGGGGAAATGACAATGTTCTTTCATTAAAATTGAGATTTATACATTTCTACTTGGAATTTCGACCTAAAAATTTCTGGAGATGAAGAACAGAGTATTTAATTCATATTACAAAATAAATGGGGCATTAAAAGCTTCCCCAAAGAGTACAATAGCTCACCAAAAATGCCCTCCCTCAAGGATCAAGAATATGCCATCAAAACTAGAAATGGTTGAAGGAGTGAGCTGCAATAGAAGAAACCATGAGCTTCCCTGTAGCTTACACCTGCAAATAAAGACTCCATTAAAGCTCCAAATGAAAGGTCTGAATGGCCTTTCCAATTACCAACTTGAATGGGAATCTTTCACCCTCGAAATTGGCTAAGGTAAGAAACTAGTCATCCACTAGCTCTCCCTCTTTACAAATGCAATTGCAAATTCTACAAATGATCAAAAGCTGGTTTCCTTCTTTGTTATTGACATTTATAAAGTTCTAATGTCCTCCATGGGTCGAATTCCTTCCAAGAGACTCATGCCAACTCAAGTTGGGAAGAGATTCCAAAGAACGCCACTTGTACACCAATTCCTTGTCTCCCACTTCCACCAAATCACATGTGGAAGCATCTTAGCTTCCCTAACACCCTTGAGTGCCCTCTTGGAGTCTATTTTTAGCCCTGACATGTCATATATGTCATATGTAAGCCTTCAGGTCTGATTTGTGTCATAGGTGTCATAGCATCTTCATCATTGTTGTCATAGAGCTAGGGAATCTAGCCCAAGTGTCTCACTAGCTCCAAATTGCCTCTTCCTCTTCCATGCGAGTTACTCTTCCTCTATATTTCGACCTTGGATGAGTCATGCCATGAATAATACCTTTTGGACTCCCCCAAGTATGTTACCATTCACCTTGAATTCGAATTGGTGAGAAAATGATGCCAAGTGTAGTGGGGAAATCTAGCCATATGTGGGTCCCACTTTCTCCATGCGTCTTCAGGATCAAATTCCACTTTGATTTTCACTTGTATATATTTATTTATCTCCTTTATTAAATATTTATGCCATTCTAATGTTCAAACATCATTTATTACCCCGATTATTCCAAATCCCAAAGCTTCCACTCCAAACCTAGGAAACTAGTAATTTTCCTCATTGGCAATTATTTGACCTTTAGCATCAATTTGACAAACTCTAATGAATAGGGCCAATGTTATTAGGCCATTTTGACCCAATTCCAAATTTGGGACATGACAGATAACATGTAGTGACAAAGAACCCATTTAACTAAAGAAAGTAATAGTAGCAGACAACCCATTTAACTAGAGAAGGTAATAGGTAGTTGAGGCATAGACAACAAGTGATTATAACTAAGCATGGAGAACAAGTAAGAGATAAATTGTTCATGACACTTAACGTGTGACCTATAGATAACAATTGATTACAACGAAGCATGGAGAACAAATAAGAGATAACTTGTTCATGACACTTAACTTGTGACCTATCGATGTTTGCCGACCACAAGTTAGATGAATGTGCTAATTTATGTAAATGCAAATTCTTGAATCATGGTAGATGAACTCAATAAGAAATTATTCAAAATGCTATATGAGAGTACTCTTTCCTAGGATGAAATTGAAATGAAGGTATAAAATTAATAGTGTTTAGCTTATTTATTTATAGGAAGCCATTGTGAATAAAAGAGTGAATGGTAATGTGAGGCATCTCATTTTTGTTTCTTATCTTGATCATTTCATTTTCAATAGCTACAACATTAAATAATGAAATCCATATTCATTTCGACTTCACAAAACGTTAATCATTTCATTTTCAATAGCTACAGCATTAAATAATGAAATCCATATTCATTTCGACTTCATGAAAAGTTATTGGGTTAATTGTTGTTTGACTTCAAACCCTTTTAAAAAGTACAAGTGATATATCCTTGCATGATTTGTGTCACAATTACAATTTTAGAGATATATCCTTGCATGATTTACGTCACATTTACAATTTTATATTTAGAATTATGGTTTGAGAAATATATAATTTTCCTTGCATGAAGTTTGGATTAAATTGTGCACTTAAACATAGTTTATCTTTTCTTTTCCAGTCATAGAAATCTTCCCTGCCAAACAAGAGTCTTATCTATCCTTCATTTAATTCTTCTTTTCACCCTTCAAACCATACTTGCATATATCAACCTGTGTGTTTGGTTTTCTTTTGTTTTATGTAGTAGCTTTGGTTTGATTGCATTTTGTTGTGAATTGTTTCTAGTTCACATTGAGAGGTGATTTCTCTGGTTTGGTTGAATGAAATTGTTTTGATGATTGACTTAGGGTTTTCAATTCACAAGGATTGGATGGGCTAGAGGAGTTAAGATTTTATAATTAATTATGTTATTGTATTTTGGGTTCTTATTTTCTTGTGTTCAAAATTTGATTTAGTGTTCACAAGCAATTCAATAGTAGACATGGTTTGTAGTTCTCAAAATCTATACCTGTATTTCAAAGGGTGGAAATATGCTAGCCAATTAAAAATTATCACTTGTTCTTGTTTATTTATGTAATAATAAAAAGTACTTGACATGACATCTTCATTCTTTTGCAATTATTACTTTTTTATTTTGCTAAACACGAAAAATGTTTTGCAAAGATCATTGGGGAGTAGCTACCTTCTGTTGATGCTCAAAATGACATGGTTGGGGAAACCACACTATAAACATCCTCGGAGGGATTTTCAAAGAGAGGATGGGGATGGAAGTCTGAGTTTCGATTAGATCCAAATAGATCGAATTCACAAATAGAATCAAGTGACATTAAGTACAAAAGTGAATAAGAGCGATGCTAAATGATCATAAATAAATACACAATTAATCATAATGAAATGCATTAGTGCAATAAGTGTGTTGTGTGCAGTCTATCTACTCATGTGTGAATTAATTTCTAAAGACATAACTGATTAACTAATTAATGACTAAAGAAGTTAATGATGAAATGTTTACAAAGAAATGAAAAGCTTCATGTAACGAATTCTTTAAAAAATAAAACATTAGTTGCGAGTAGAAAAATGCATCATTAATTAATGACTTTCTAATGTCCATGTAATCTTAATATGTTGCTTCCATTGTGAAAGAAAACATCTCCAATTTCATCTAATTTCTTATTTTCAAACTGCATGCAAAGTCAAAGTTCCATTTATAAAAAATAATGAGCTAATAAAGCAGGAACTTTGTGTTTTAATCGTTAGGACAAGGATGCAACTATAATTTGAATTTCTTTTACGACTGAGTAGATTTTAAAAACATCTAGAGTGTACATAAGAAAATCCTTCATTTCACTTGAATTCAGATTTTTAAATACAAGTTGAAAACCAGATTCGTGAATGCAATAATATTAATTTAAAAACAGGAAATGTGGCGGATTAGGGCTTGTGCACGAAGTTGAGGGACCCTTTAGGTGCAATTCTGCACCTAAATATGTTTTTCACCGCTCTGTACAACATGACATATATGACCATTATTGACGAAATTTTAGGCATAGATAGATTTTTTTATGCAGATTCCAAATATGTAATTTAAAAAAAAAATATTTAGATTTTCTATTTATTTCCTAATTTTCTTGTTTCATCACTCCGTTGGTCAAAAAACATACTGTCAGTGTTTATTCCGTAACTTTTTCATTTCAAAACCATTTTAAAAAAAATTGTATGTTGCACTAGAAGACATTGACCTCTACATGCTATAAAAAATCCAAGTCGAAATAGCTGCATTAAGACCTTCAAAGGTTGCACCCACATTTGACGTATCTCTCTCGAGGTTTGATCACTTACATAATTAAAAAAAAATTAAAAATTAAACATTTAATTTTGGAAAAATAGCGTTGCACTAATGCTACAGGTTCTATACATGTATAGCATTTTTTGTATCTTGAAACCGTCATTTGGGATTGAAAGGCTACACCCACAAAAACATATACCTTATCATTTGCCAAAAAAATAAAAAGTGACTGTTAAAAAACATGAAATTTAACATAGTTATGTAAATTTTCAATACTTAAAACTTATATATTCGGAAATGTGACTCAATTTCCTACATTTCATCTTTTTTACTCGATGCAATATATCTTGTGTAAGAATGTCAAAAAAACCAAGTAAGTTGAGGGATGCCTGATTTTTCATTTTTTATTGCATCTAACGCGCCAAAAGTGACCCTCATTAGCTTGCACATGCACATTAGTCATTAACAAAAATTTGACTTAATAAATTAAATATATTACCTGAAATGAACAATGAAAACTATGGATGGAAGGCCCACAACTAAGAATAAAACAATCAGATTTACTTACAAATTGTTAGTAAACATAATATATATATATATATATAGAGAGAGAGAGAGAGAGTCTATTTTTTAAATATTGTACAGTCTGTGAAATGTAAAAAATTAAAAAGCAGTGAAGCTTAATTACATCGAGAGGAGCGAGGTGCTCTATAGTCCACTATGGGGGAGATGTTGCCATGTAACGTAGTGTTATGTCAAAAGTAAAAAGTAATTAAAAATAAAATCATGCCAACTCATAAAATAAAAAAATTAAAACCAAATGAAAGTAATTAAAGAAATCCATGTAGTCTCATAAAAGAAACAATATGAAAACCAACATACATCAATATTAAATATGAATCTATCAAGGATAAAGAGGGATCAAATTTCTAGAGTTGTAAATTTTTTTTGGGTGTGTAAAAATTTAAGATAAAAAAATCAAACCACAAGAAATTGGATCCCTCTTAGTGCTTGATAGATCCGAGTTTAAGATGGATCTATGTTGGTGATAAAAGAATGGCGGAAAGATGCAAATATGCCCAAATAATAATTTTTTATTATGAATGATGGAATTTGAATAGTCATCAAGTATAATAGGCCACGACCGGTTCGACCCCTAAGAATATGAGGTTTATGTGACCCTACGTAGCTCTCAAAATTCCAGGTTCACTCAAGTGAAACTGAGATAGCAGAAGTACTCCCCACTCAGATTGTGCTAATGTTAAATTGTGCGCATGAAAAAATTAGTAACAAAAGTATACAAGAAAAATCAAAATAGGTGCAGGAAAATAGAGCATACCTCTAGTAGAAGGACACTCTACCTTCACCCTAATGGATGGACCTGAAACGCACTCTTACCTGCAACCGACGCTTGTTAGACTGATGGATAGCTAAGTATTGAAGTAAATGAATAGTAGTGTAAAGTAGAAGTACCCTCCTCTTACCTCCAGTGTGAGATCCCATGTTTCAGTGGCTTCATTGTAGTTTTAAAGGATGCCCATGATGGTATGCAAAGCATGTGAGGGAAGAAAAAGTGTTTCGACAAGTGTTAGGAGCTCAAGATTTTTTGCATCTTTTGATGTTCTGTATTCCCATGTGCGTTTGAATGAGTGTAAGCTGGAGTAACTAACACTCACCCTCGATCACCACATGGAACGTTCAATAAACAACTCATCTTTGTGTTTCTCAATGCACAAGAAATAAACATATAACATATAGGTTTACTGAGGGTTCGTATTTGAGATGTGAGTAGAATCTGTAATGCTCTATTTTCTTTGAAGGCTATACCCCTCGGTGATAACTAGTTTCTTAATTGCAATAGTTTTCACAAAGTCCTACACTTTCTAGTGTCATATAGTGTTAAACATGTACTTTGAGCATGTAATCTTTCAAGTTTAATATTATGAATAAAACTACTTTCGAAATAAAAATACAAAATAATAAAGGGATTCCTAGCTCACACTTTGGATCTATACACTGTCTCCATTTCTAGTCAAACATAAGCCATACATCATTAATATCTCTGGAAAAAAATGACTCAGCAGAAAACAAAACCAATTCACATCATAAAAATTGGTAGCATCTCGGTTGGTTTGCATCGTGTGATGGTAATGGGGCTTGATGGAGGACCTTCTTTGTTTTAGCTTTTCTGTCATGTTTGGTTATAATACTTAAGTTCATATGTAGGTCCAATAGAAATTGCATTGACATGTGCATTGTACTTACTCCCACAGTCTCCTTTTAATGAATCGATCTTGTTTTAATTGATCTTCCACTCCTTGAATATAACCATAAACACTCGTACTGAAGTATACCATGGTGATTATATAGATGACTATTTCTAACTCTATAAAAATGCTCGCGTCGATGAATCCTCTTGCTAATTATCTTAATAGTCTTTGGTATAGTCTCCTTATGGACCCAGGTTTCCGTCTCTCTTTGACCTTGCCAGGATGCATGCGAATATGCACCGTATCTATCTCTGTTTGCCTCATTAATTGACTGTAAAACTCTAGATAAGAAGTTTCAATTGCACAACTCATGCTCTGAAATTCTTTACATTGTCGATGAAGGTTCCCATTATTTACTCATTTCTCCTCATGATCAATAGATATCCCAAAGTGATTCTCCAAAAATAATAGATCACCATATAGGAACTTTAATTGGTGTCATCCATGTATGCAACTCATGATTTTCTTTTTCTTGCATGGCCTTCCTCCTGGTTACTTATGTGTGTATCTTCCTATATGAGTGTTGTTGGAGGAATGGAAGGGGACAAATTCACTATCATATGACCAATGTTGTGTGAGTTTTATACATGCGTTGGTGTGCCTCTTTCGTGGAATGATTGCCTACATCGAGATCTGTACACTCTCATTAGAAATGATGTGTTCTAATTTTGAGTTGAGCTTGTTATCCATCAAACAATGCCTTCTTTGCCCATGTATTTCCCTAGTGTTGTCCTATCTACCTCATCGTTCTAGTCTTACACTGAATTACATTTTTTTTAGCATTATCCTTTGTCATCCTACGTGTGATCTGCGTGGACCATTTCTACTGGTGTTAACGACTCTTTGGTGCATTTTCCTTGAGCGACTACCAACTCCCGTATTGACTATTGCATTAGAGCAAATTGGGGTCTAAAATGGGCCTCATATGAAAAAGATCCAACCATAATTACTTGATAAGTTGGAATTCAAGAACTAATAGAATTTCATAAAAAATGTTAACCATAATGGTTAACTTGGAATATTTGTCATAAACTATGTTTTTTCTTCGTATTTTCAACCTGTCTCCTTATGGTTTTACCCGAATTTTGAGCCAGATAAATTGTTGGATGCGGAATTATAATACGCATCCAATGAGTACCCACATTGCATACTTTTGATGGATCCGACCCAATGAAAAACTATAAATACATTAAAAAAAATGTGTTACTTTTAAGTAACATGTTTTTTTTTATGTATTTCTCATTTTCCGTTGGGTGAGGTCCATCAAAAGTATGCAATGTGGGTACTTGTTGGATGTTAAATTTAAATCCGCATCCAACAAATCCTCTCACTCAAAATTTGAGTAAACCCACAAGGAGATATGTTGAAAATACGAAGAAACATAACTTTTTTCTCTCTTCCTCCAAAATTCACAAGTAATATTTTATTATTTTAACTGATATTTTATTATTTTCATTAGGAGGGGAATTTTAGGCCTCAAATTTTCTCTAATAAATCTTTCACTATGTCTATTCTCTATGGTTGTGATTGTCACTAGATAGTATTCATTTGTGGTTTGTGTATTCATTGGAGTATGTGTCAGTCACCAACTGTGTGAATAGATCCATCATTATTGTAACATTTTTTTTACTTCAACAACTAAGGTTTGGCAGGACATCTTGCTGTCACGCCAGCCACCAGGGTTTGTT
The DNA here is from genome assembly GCA_027924585.1 of Larix kaempferi. Classification (NCBI taxonomy): domain Eukaryota; kingdom Viridiplantae; phylum Streptophyta; class Pinopsida; order Pinales; family Pinaceae; genus Larix; species Larix kaempferi. The sequence goes on from BSBM01000406.1 coordinate 1,337,539, forward strand.
TGCCATGTTTTGCAACTTCACTTTGATTTCTCCCAACTCTGAATGACTTTTTATTTAATAGAACCTTAATTTAAATCACGGGATGTAAAATACAACATATTAATGATCAATGGCATTGGTTTTTGGGATAAATAGAAAACACTTTTAACATGTAATGAGAACCCCCCCAAAAATACTTCATTTAGATTAATTGAAGGGAATTGGAAAAAGGTTAATTGTTTTAAAATATTAATGGGAATTAACAGAAGGGGATATGGTTTAATAGGACGAAGAGAAAGGAATGTATATATCAAAGCGGATAAAATTTATTTTCATTTTATGACCATGGGAAACAAGGGTAAAATGTAAAGGAGTTTTTAAAGAGAGGAGGGGAGATTTTATTATTGTTTCTTCTTTAAATGGGAAAGAAATAAGTGAAAGAAAATTATAGGGGTTTTGACAATAAATACAAAAAGGAGGGGAGGTTTTAAACCTTACAACATGAAGGCCATTGGATTTTTTGACAAGGATATGTCATGAGGATATTTTTTCCATTCTCATCTTAGGCGCGATGACAATATTGATGGAAGGGAGCAGCCGGAAAATTAACAGGGGATGCAAACTTGGAAAATGTTAAATGACATGACACAAAGACTTTGACTTTCCATTATGTTGTGAGTGTTCAAAATTGTGACTTAGGCACTCTTCTTGTTTTACGTTTTGGTATCAAAGATCAAGGAAAGGTTCTCTAACAATATTGTTGGAGGAGGAGAGCGTGTGTGATAGAATTGTCATGTAGCATCGAAGAATCAAAATCTAAGGTGTTGAGACTAAAGAGAGATGGAGATGTGTTTGACTAGGAAGGAATCATCATTTCTAATGAAGAAGCCACAATGGGTGAATCCCACAAGATAACACCCCTTCAGATATGAAATAAATGCATATAAAAGAGCTCATTTGAGTAGTTCTTAAGCAAATCGTTGTGTTATTGGTCCTTCATTTGCCTACTTTTTTATCACCCTAATTGAATTTGACAAATCATTATTCAAATGAAATTGGTAAATTATATGGATGAAATTATGTGAATTAGAAATTTCAAATATAAATGTTAATCAAAGGTTACAATATTTGGTCTATTGTAAGTGATGATGAAGTCAAACCAGCTAATCCTCAAGTTGTAGTCATATAGACTCGCAAAAAACATAAATTAAGGATAAATTTATCTTGTGAATATTGGCTTAGAATGTATTGGCTTCATATGTGAATATTGTGCATACGTGATGTATAAATTCCTAGCATGGAGCTCAAGGCCAAGCCCCCGCTAGTGAATGATCGACTTTAAAAAGGCTTGCAAGTATTTTTATATTTTGCGAGCCATGTGATAGTAAACCATGGAAACTTGTAAAAGCATATAAATATTTATAATGCAAACAAATTTCCAAGAGCTGGCTATGGAAGTAACGAAAAATCAGGGGGATGCATGTATCCACTAGGGAGAGGTGAGGGGTTGGGGGATTGAATCTTGTTTGTTTCCAAATTTCCTATTGAGAACCCATCTTGACTAGATATGTTGACATTTAATTCTTTTGTAAGAGGCAACTGAGAAATTATCCCATGAATTTAATAGAGCATGGGAAAACTCAGAAATTCATATGGATGGGTATGGGCTCAGTTTACTTGACCCAGAAGTTAATTTACTCAGGGAAATTCGTTTTTCATCATCCCCATTCCATTTTGGAACAACCACACATCAATTGTCATCCTGTTATGCATCCCCAAATGTGAAAAATTGTAGAAATCGCAACTAGGAAAGAAGTCATGATTTAGAGTGTCAAAAACTACCAAAATTTTATGTGAGCAATGAAATCCAATGGGGAATCAATAGACATAAACCCTGAGGTGAATTGAGAGTGTCAAAGGGCCGAAAAATCTGTAGGAAGACTCATATTTGGATCCTGGGAAGTTTAATTTTGTGATTGAGAGTCACATTGCCAAAAATTTAGAAAAATACAAGAGTGGATTGAATTGGGAGTGAGATCAGAGGTCAAAATTGCTTGATAAACCCAATGAAGGAAAGAATATCATAATATTTTGCAGCTTGGACCTTTCTATGACCACCCTGAAGAACACTAGAGGGAAGGGGTTCTTGAGGGACTGTGTAGTAGAGAAAGGGACCTTCCTTATGTTGGGTGTGGTAGGTATTGTTATCTATCAAATCAAGACTTCTCCATTCGTGACAATATTGAGTTTTCGTTCACACAATAGTACACCATGGATGGAAGAGCCTAGATTTGCTATTGATTCTTGTGGCCCAAGTCATTCCTTGATTCTCTAGTTTATGACCTTTTTGTGTTTTTGGCCTAGGACGTACACGCTGGTGATGGTTTGACAACCTGCGTTTTACATGCTGGTGGCCCTTTACCACTATCGTTTTTCACCAAATTCTTGTAATTGATCCCTACGAAAAATTAAATTAGGGGCAATTAGGGTCAGTTCTCTAACCTACCTACTTGTTCTAACTGATCCCTTCTCGAACTACCCTTTCATCTTTGTCATAAATACAAGAGAAATACTATGAGAAAGGGAGTTACACTCACTTCTAATGTTATGTTGGAGAAATGTTCTTGGAAGAGAGCAGCAAAGGACTCAGATTAAGTTTCAGTAGGTGCCTAAGCAGATCAAGGTAAAAGATGTATTTGTTGCAATCATTCCAATAAATAAAAGTATCTTTCCCTTCCCAAATAACTTGTCATTTAATGGTGAATTGGTGGAATCTTTGAAAGTGACTTATGTTGATAGTATTTAATTCCTTTCAATTTGATTATCAATTTATTTGCAGTTAAAAGATTTTGAGAAAGGTTGTGTTTGTGTTGCAGGTCCTAGAGTAGGAATTTGGAACAAAGTTGGAAGATTTTAAAGCTAGGATCAACCTTCAGTTGTATAAGGTACATGGTTCTTATCTTTCCAAAAATCTTGTTTATGTTATGTATACTTTATTTCTCTTCTTCTGTAAATACTTTGATTCTTGCTTTAATTTCATATTATGTTGGTGGCCTCTATGAACCCCAACCATTAAGATATATTTCCTCACAACAAAACTAGCAAATCCGTTGGGGATGCCTGTTTCGCTTTGGGGTCTTGTGTTTAATTTTTTTTCAATATAAGTGTGGTTGCAGATATTAGGTTGAGTCTATAGGGGGTATGAACCCTCGAATCTAACCCATACCTTGTTTTCATCAAGCAATTTTATTTTTTTTGAAAATTTTGAGGCATACACGTTGGTTGGCCCTGCCTACAGTAGCATTTACGTTGTTTACATGGTAGTGAAAATTAGCACAGTCATGTGTCACACTTCCTCTTCACTTGTAGTCGCGTGTTATCCTATAAGTGAACTTTGAATTGCTAAGATTTACTTTTTATGTTGTTGTCTTGAATGTCTCTGAGTTTATTGTTCTCTGGAGGTTCTGTAGAAGCAATCTAGTGCATGGCTATTCTTGTTTGAATGATTTAACCTCATCTTTAGATCTCTTATTTATTGAGAACTTGTTGAAGAATTTTGCCCTGAACTTATGTTGATTCCGGGAAAAATCCTTGCATCGACAATAGGGATTATCCCCAATGAACAATCCAAAGTAGATTATTCATTGTTTGGAATAGGGAATCCATCAGGTTAACGATCCGGCTATTGTAGATTTTTTCAAATAATTTTACCGGTTGCGGCCCAACCCACCGTTTATATTTTATATGTGAGTATGCTTATGCAAGTTCCCTAATCTTAATAATGCATAACCTATAATTAACAGGTAGAAGCCTCACAGGTGATGTGCAGGTTTTTACCTCTTGTCTTACAACTTCTACCTTATCAATTGACTAACATTATTCTAATCTAACTAATTCTATCCTTGCAACGAGCGAGTTTAACAAAAGAAGAGTAATATCTGAGATTGCTTGTACAAACTCAACAATTAGCTATTGAGATAAAGCATTCACAATCACATCACAAATGATACACAAAGATAGCTTTGATAAAAATGGATTCCATTTATTACTCTTATTACACAGGCATTTTCATTTTGTAAATAAACGACAGTAAAATCATTCATACACTATTAGAATAATCCAACGAAGTAAGAAAGATATCACAGCACAAAGATGAATGAGGAAAGAAATAATTCCGAGCCTTGATTCATGACATTCCATGCAAACTCCATGTAATCATTCACCCACCAAAATAGTTATTTCTCATTAGCAGAAAAATAATTTTCATACAGAATGTTACTAGCTTCTATTACACCAACAAAAACCCCTTTCTCCCTTCCTATCTCTTCTATTTATCTTTACAAGAAAATTGTCTTTACATGACTACTCATTTCACCTTCCCTTAAATTCTTGGGTTTCTGAATTTTGTCCTTTTGTGATTTCTCAGCCAAAAATAGATAATAAAATACAAATTAAATTATTCTGTTGGAGGATTTTCTACACTTGAAGTATAACTATCCCAAAGATTAGTTTCATAAGATATTACATTGAATTGTTGAGGCTCCAATAGTTTCAAAGCAACTTAATGAGTAGACAACTCTTTCACTATGTGTATTAACCCCTTAGTCGTTGCTTTGTGGCTTTCTTCTAGAAAATGTGCATTCACAGTTGCTTGTTCTATATGCCGTTGAATATATTCTACAGTAAGCACGTCCAGTCCCGTGATGTATTCCAAATCCTCGCTCAAGTTGTTCATCAACTATGCTTTTAGCAGATCTTCGGGTGGTAATTCATACATATCTTTAGAAATTGGGATGTGGAAATTTTTGTGCGCTTGACAGACATTTTGATAAATTCCTTCACATTTTGAAATGGTCTTCTATACTTCATTTTGTACCTTTCTAGAAGCCTTTGTATAACTTTCCATAAGATCTATATCTAGTTTCAATTCAACAGATGTCTTCTTTGGCAAGTGATCAAGGATCTCCTAATTTTTTGCTTTCCAACCAATCAACCTTTTCACCTTGTTAAATGTGTCTATAAACTTACATTTTACATTGGGGACGTGTTAGGAATCCGTGTCAACCCTTCTCTTTACTTTGTTAGTATATTGTTGATTGGACACATATGCTTTGTAAGTCGTCTAGTGAGTATATTTTATTATCCCACATTGTTAGTATATTGTTGTTGGACGCATATGCTTTGCAAGTCGTCCCATGAGTATATCGTATTATCCCACATTCATGGGGAGTAATAGTTGTTTAGCTTAGAATTAGTATATAAGTACATGTTGAGGCCAATGAAGGCATCCACGAGTTATTTGTATTGAGATTGCTCAAATGAGGTTTCCCCCTCAAAGTGGCATGCGATCAATAAATCTCTTCTGTGTTCTATTATTTCTGATATATCATGCATTTTCATCATTTAATTGTTGGAGGTTCCTCACATTTGGTATCAGAGCACTTTCTTGGGCTTGTTGGGTGGAATTTCGCAGTGTCTTCCAGGCGCTGTGATTATTGCTGTAATCTTTTTCTTTGCATCTGTATTTGTTCCTTTCAATTGTAGGTTCAGATCTGGGAATAATCCCTATCCAATTAACCATGGGAAGTACTTGGGCATAGCCCTAAAACTCATTGTGAGGAGTACCACATAAACCCTGAAGTAGCTAGCCCATTGAGAGGACCTTCCGGTGAAAAGGGAAACAAACCCTACCTGATTGACTAGTTCCCACCCATGAGGTAAACCAAGAGCTGTCGTTTGTGTAAAAGTGGTTATCAGTTTTACCTACGCCGTGGAGTGAGGTGTATGGCCCCAATATGCAAGCTTTTAGATAGCATTGGTATCCAAGTGAATCCCTTGAACCTTTAGGAAGATGAGCATACCTGGGGTCCATATCTATTTCCAGCTGATAAATAGCAGATTACATCTTTCCAGATTCATTGCAGATCAATTCCAAAAAAAAATTTGTTTTTTCGCCATATTTTCTTTGCTTTAACTCTGTTTCCCTTGAAAATTCACTGACACCCCTGCAATCCCATTCTGCATATTTCCTTCCTGAGGACCCTATTCCAAATTCCACTTCCCGAAGCCAGAAATCTCACATCTGTCTATTTTTAGGGTTTTTCGTCACTTCTTCGATTTTCACCCAATCGCCTTCAAATTTTTCCATAGTGTTCATTTCCTATTTCTACTTCTTTGTCCCTCTTTGATAAATTTTCGCATTCTTTCATCCTGCTTCTAAAATCCCTATTTTTTGCTTCCCCGTCCATTAGAAAGTGTCCAAAATCTAGTCAAACTCCAATTACCCATTAGAGTTTTTCCCAAATCCAAATTTTCCTTTACTAAAGAAGTTTTTGTTTTTGTTTTTATACTCATTCAAAATAAATAAATAAATCTCCTGGTTATGGTTGTCACCCGCGTAGAAGAAAAAAACATGGAAGGAGAACTAGCATCCCTCAAAACCAAACTCCAAGATTTGGATGAAAAAATTCTCGGCCTCCATCTTCAACATTCAACCATGAACAATAAACGACAGCTAGATTCTACTGTAGACACTGGGTTCTCTTTTTCCAGCAATTTTCAGGGGCCGAAGCTTGATTTTCCTTGCTTCAATGGTGATGATATGACTGGATGGATATATTGGTGAGAACAATATTTCAGTCTGCATAATACTTTTGATGTCAACAAAGTTTCACTTGCATCCTTTTATTCGGAACATGAAGCCCTTCAATGTTACCATTGGTACATTAAGGCTCATGAAAAGCCAAAATGAACAGATTTTTGCCAACTCCTTTTGCAACGATTTGGTCCTAGTTATTTTGATGACTTCACAGGAGCACTCACTAAACTTCGCCAAATTGGCACTATGACCGAGTATCAATAGAATTTGAGAAACTGGCCAATCATACAGAAGGATTGCCTAATGAATTCTACAAGAGTTGTTTTATCATTGGTTTGAAGGATGCAATCTGATCTGAGGTTAAAATGTTATGTCCTAGCACAATGATGTAATCCCTAGGGTTGGCTAAGTTTGCAGAGGACAAGATCACATCTCAACAACACTTAAAATCCACTTTTGTTCCATTCATAAATATGGTTTCCCAACAACCTCCCATCATGCCAACTCCTCGACCAACTCCTATCAAGAATTTGTCTGAAGCAGAGATACGTGCACATAGAGAAAAAGGGATTTGTTATAATTGTGATGAGAAATTCACTCGGGTACATAGATGTGTGGAGAAACATCTCTATCTCTTGGATGTGGATTCCCCTCCTGCAACTAAAATTGGTGAAGAAGATCAAGATACAATAGATGATCAAGTCGACATTCAGCAGTCGCCTGTTGACCCTCCTTCTCAAGATAACCACCAAGAGATATCTCTCCATGCTTTAACTGGAGTCACCACCCCACAGACAATGTGGGTCAGGGGTTAAAAAAATCCCTCTTACAATACTCATTGATTCTGGTAGCACTCATAACTTCATTGACCCTCAGATCGCCAAACAGGATGATTGTTTTGCCCATCCTTGCTCCAACTTTGAAGTCACGATTTCCAATGGGGGCACCTTGCCTTGCAAGGGGAAGTGTCATAATGTGCGTATATCTATTGGAGATTATAACTTATTCTCTGACATGTTTTCCTTGGCCTTAGGAAGATGTGATGTGGTTTTGGTTGCTCAATGGTTATGCACACTTGGACCCATCTTATGGGATTTTGTTGAACTTTGGATGCAGTTTTCAGTCAATGGGAAAAAACACGCATTGAAGGGATTACAACCAGGGTCTCTCAACATCATTAGTTCACATCGCATGGAAAATATCCTTAAGAAGAATTCACATGGTGTCATCGCTCAACTCCATTACATTCAAATGCACCCATTAGCAGTCTCCACTACTCCTTTGAATAGACAACAAATTTTGAATAGATATGCATGTGTCTTTGATAAACCAGTGGGATTTCTACCTTCAAGACCAGAGGACCATGATATTCATATCCTTTTTGGAATCATTCCTCCCAACATTAGGCCATATCACTACCCATTTCACCAAAAAACAGAGACTGAGATGCTCATTCAGGACTTACTGAAGCAAGGTATTATTTGCCCTAGTACCAATTCCTTTTCTTCACCAATTCTTCTTGTCCAAAAAAAAATATGGGTCATGGCGCCTCTGCATTGACTTCTGAGCACTTAATCACCTCACAATCAAGGATAAGTTTCCAATTCTTGTTGTTGATGAGCTTCTTGTTGAGCTTCATGGTGCTATGTTTTTCGCCAAGTTGGATCTTTGTTCTGGGTATCATCAAATTCAGGTTCATGAGGATGATATCCCTAAAACAACTTTCCGCACACATGATGGCCACTATGAGTTTTTGGTCATGCCCTTTGGACTCACTAATGCTCCTTCCACATTTCAGGAATTGATGAATAAAATATTCCGGCCCTACATGCAGAAATTCATTATGGTCTTCTTTGATGATATCCTCATCTATAGTAAAACATGTGATCATGAGCATCTCCAACATCTTGATCTTGTACTGCAACTTTTCTCTAATCATCATCTCCATGCCAAACAGTCTAAATGTGTTTTTCGACAGGAGAAAGTAGAGTATCTTAGGCATATTATTTTAGCACAAGGGGTTTGCGTGGATCCTGCAAAAATAGATGCCATGAAAAATTGGTCGCATCATCAGACACTCAAGCGCCTTCGTGGTTTTCTGGTATTGACTGGCTACTACTGCAAGTTTGTCAAGGATTACAGGAAGATTGCAGCTCCATTAACCGCTCTATTGAAAAATGATGCGTTTACATGGATACATGCTACTGAGTGTGCATTTGACAAACTGAAACAAGCTATGTGTACTACACCTGTTCTAGCTATGCCCGATTTTTCCAAGCCCTTCACTATTGAGTGATGCTTGCGACAATGGACTTGGTGTTGTGCTCCTTCAAGATGAACATCCCATTGCGTTCACTAGCAAATCCCTTTCTGGTAAGAATTTAGTCGCCTCTACATATGAGAAGGAAATGATGGTTATTTTGCATGCAGTAAAGAAGTGGTAGCCATACCTATTAGGAAATCATTTATGCATCAAGACTGATCACTAGAGTCTGAAATATTTCCTGTAACAACAGGTCTCCTCCCCAACACAACAAAAATGGGTTAGCAAATTCATGGGTTATAATTATGAGATCAGTTACAAGAAGGGTAAGGACAATCCTGTGGCAGATGCTCTTTCTCGCACATTTGATGACCAAGTTTCTCTTTCATCTATTTCTATGCCTGTTCCAAATTGGTTGAAATATGTTAAGCAGGGCTATGTCAATGACTCCTCATTATCTCAAATCATCCAACGGTTGGCCAACAACCCTTCATTTGTACCACATTACTCTTGGGATGGTGCTTCCCTAATATACAAGGGTCGTCTGGTGCTTCCCTAGAGCACGGATCTTCAACAGGTTTTCTTCTATGAACTCCATGCTTCTCCATCGACAGGGCACTCTGGGTTCCTCAAAACATATGAGTGGGCACGACGTAACTTCTTTTGGAAGGGAATGAAAAGGACAATTCACCATATGGTGGTTGAATGTGAAACCTTCTAGCACAACAAGGGTGAAAAGACACTCCTTCCGAGATTGCTCAAACCCTTTCCCATCCCTACACGGATTTGGACATATATTTCTATGGATTTCATTGAAGGGATCTATAAATATGGAGGGAAGACAGTTATATTGGTTGTGGTTGATCGCCTCTCGAAATATAGTCATTTTTGTGCCCTCAGCGATGCCTATACCACCTCCTGAGTTGCACAAATTTTCCTGGACCAGATATTCCGTCTTCATGGAATCCCTTCTTCCTTTGTCTTAGATCGCGATGCAACTTTCCCAGTCATTTTTGAACAGAACCATTTTGCCACATCGGCACCAAACTGAAGATGAGTTCAGGGTATCACCCACAAAAGATGGTCAGATTGAAATTGTCAACAAATGTTTGGAAACTTGTCTTCGTTGCTTCACCTCCGAACAACAACATCAGTGGGAAAAATGGCTCCCTCTCCCTGAATGGTGGTACAATACCTCCTACCACACTGCATCTAAAATGACTCCATATGAAGCAGTCTATGGTCAGCAACCGTCAGTGCTTCTTCCATACACCCTAGCAATTCACCAGTTCAGGTAGTTGACATGGTTCTTCAAACCCGCAATCAGATTCTTTGCATTTTGCAGAACAATCTTCACATGGCAAAAAATTGAATGAAACAACAAGCCGATCAGCACCGTTCTAAGCGCACTTTTCAAGTAGGTGCTATGGTGTTTCTTCATCTACATCCTTACAAGAAATCCTCCCTGAAACTCAAAAGGTGTCATAAGCTCTTAGGTAGGGTACCACCCTGAAGATAACACTAAAAGGGATAATGGGAATATTCAGATCTTCAGCCTTTTCAATTTAAACCAAATCGAAGCCAAGCCCAACCCCACTTCAACCCATTCAATTTAAATCAAAACTTAGTATGGCACATTTTTGCCCGAATGAAAACTGAGGCCAACCCTAATTTAGGCCCATAAAATATTGCAAAATAACCCACATAATCCATGGAAAATAAAAACCAAGCTATCCTATTCGAGAAAAACAAAAACATAAGCATAATCCACTTTGGCAATTTGACAAAACTATGAATGGAAGCATACCCACAATGTTAAATATACCAATGGTCAGACTCATTTACAAATGGAAGACATAAACCCTAAATAGTGTATGCTGAATGAAAAAAATAGAGCATTCACAAGAGATTTAAGTTAAATGAACCTGGAAAATTAACTGAAGCGAACCTGGAGATTGTTAGCCTTGACATGTTTCCAGATCTTACTGATGGTTATGTTGCAGAGCAAACATCAAGTGTTTTCTAGAATGTTGATAACTTGATACCTGAAAAAGAACTAGTGCTTGTTTTAGGCGATACACAACTGTGCTTGGTGCTAAAGAAGAATCTCTTTCATATGCAACCAATGCCCCTTCATAGTCTTGAACTTTCACATCCACATTCCCTAGATTATACCATTCAACAAACTCCTCGGGATCATTAACAATGGCTGATTTGCAGTCCTCAATCACGTCCTTGTACTGCCCAAGCACCTCATATGCTATGGCGTGGTTGAGGAAAGGCATGGGTGCCTCGAGGGTGAGGTTGATGGCCTGGGAGAAATCAGTGGTAGCTTTCCTCAAATTTATCCATTGAAAGCCGCACGCTCCCTTTCTTGGACCAACTGCTGGCATTCTCGGGGTCTTGTTCAATGAGCTCCATGAATACTCTCTCGGAACTCTCCATATCGTCAGCCACAACAGCCCTGAGGGCCTCCTGGAGCTTGGGGTTCTCCATATCTTTAAGCCTCACGTGCTTCGAAATTGCGGCCCTCACCACAACCACATGAACGTAGTTCATCAGTGAGCAAAGGACGACCGAGATGAGCCCAATCACGAGGCGCCTCTTTGATGGGATGAGGGTTTTCCTGGAGAGCGTGGGGTCAAACTCGCACTTGCCTTCGGTTTCTATGCGGGAAATTTGAAAGACACCGATGAACCTCTTCATTTAAGGAGAAATGAGGATAGACGCAGCCATAAGCCCTCTCCACTTCACCACCTTCATAATAATTTCACTTTCTTGCACCATACTCAACTCTTTAGCTACGGCTATGGTAGTGCGGCTCGACTGCTTAAATTTGGAAGGAATCGCCATTTCCAACCTACTTTCTTTATACAGGATCACCCCAAACCCCACAAGTTTACTCCTCTTAATATCAGAACAAGAGTAAGACTGTGAAGAAAAGAAAAACATGCTTGCCCTTTTTTCCTTGAATGAAAACCCTCTTTTGTCATCGTCAAGAAAAAAAGTCAACGAGTCCAATAAAAAAAAGAGTCCGGCGAGTCACGACGGAACACGGATTTTGTCATAAGACAACTCCATGTGTAGTAGTGGGAGGATGAGAGGAAAAAAGGAAACAAATGCTTCAAAGAACAAAACTGGGAAGCAACAACCGAGCATTATACAAAATGCATAGACGTCGCTCTGCTTAAGATCAAGAAGAGGTCCCTTAACAACAATAATAATATTAATACCTGCCTCCTCCACATGTATTCCGATCGGGCTAAGACAAGGCTTCAGGTGAAGGAATTTGATCTGGCGCTGGAGGATTTTCACTCGGCCCTTGGGATCGATTCCAACAATCTCAAAGTGCTATTCAAAGCGCTATATAGGAAAGGCCACACTCTGGTCGGCCTGAGGCAGTATGCGGCGACGTGCAAATGTTTGGAGAAAGGCAACGAGGCCAGTCCTAGGCAAAAGGAAATACAATATGCCCTTTGGCCGAGTACAACCGAGTAGGATAAAAGACAACTAAAACGTCCCTTTTTTTATAAAAACCAGTCAAAATAGTTCTTGGAAATTGCTATTTCCTCAATTTTACATTTTCAGCAATAGATACCCTGTTTTAAAACTACCGAGATCACCGAAATTGTGATTTGAACATGCCAACTTACAATTTCAACAAGAATTATACGCCTTCCCCTCTGCCAGGCAAGGAATTTTCACATCGAGTCGCAATTACAAGTATGACATCTCAGACTACCTGCTGCACATCTTCACCTCCTGAAGTGGCTGATTTCGTGGGTTCCGTGAAGATCAAGATGACCGAAGACAACCAAGGACTCTACGCCACCCGAGAAATAAGGGCCGGAAAGCTCTTGCTAGTAAGCAACGCTATTGGAGTTGCTTATGGGAACACCTTTTCCATCATGTTCCATGTGAACAACAAAATAAAATATTACAAGACGTCTCACGAAGATCTTGTGTCTGTGGCCGTCTGTGCTTCCAGGAAGTCGCAAAGATTGCTCTGCCAGGTTTATAGTTTACTAGATTCCCCCATGCTAGGAAAACTGTATGTTCCATCCATCGATATGTTTAAGACAGATGCCCAAATGTCTGTGGGCCAAGAAGTATTGTTAAGAGTTGTAATCTCATGGTCATTGTCGGTTAAGTTAGTTGAGTTAGTTGTTGACTAGGTCATTAGTCGTCCCATGGTATTCATTGGCCCATAGTATTAGCTCATGGTTTTGGTTCTATGTGAAACTATATATATATGAGTTTAATAATGAGAAGGAAATCAATATGCCCTTTGTGTTTTCACTTTTGCTCTATGTCTTTGCAAACTTTATCATGGTATCAGAGTTGACGGCCTGATCCTTAAACTTTTGTTTTTTGGGTAAGCCTCTTTCGAAGTTGGAGAGCACATACATGACGGAAAGTTGCAGCACAGGATGGAGACGGAGCACTCGAGCCGCGACATTTTTTTATTTTTCTTCATAGCACTGATGCACCCAGCTGCGACGACACTTGCGCCAACAAAAGCCCCACTGAAGAGACCTTAACATACCCTTGCTGAAGGAAAACTGTGCCACCTTCTGAGCTGGCTCACCTTAGCTTTCTGGAGGCAAATTACGCTGGTGGCTCACCCTATCTGAAGGAAAACTGCGTCGGTGGCTCACCCTGTCTAAAGGAAAACTGCGTCGGTGTCTCACCCTGTCTGAAGGCAAACTGCGTCGGTGGCTCACCCTGGAAGAAGTAAAAGTTCGCTAGCCTTCCTTTACTTTGTAAATTTTTTCCCGACGCACCCCGGCGTCGCACTGTGTCAGTTTAAAATTTGTCATAATATGGCAAGTCTGAACATGAAGCCGATCTAGGGACCAATGTTGAACGACAACAATTATGAATTTTGGTCTATCAAGATGCAGACCTTTCTATAGCTCAACAAGTGTTAGGATATGGTCGAAAAAGAGTTCATGGAACCGACGACAGCTACTCTCGCTGCGATGACTAATGCCAATAAGAAGGTCCTCGACGAAAGCAGAGATCGAAATCTCACTGCGAAGTGGCTGATCCAAAGGTGATCCAAAGTTGCATTGAGGAGTCCATTTTCCCGCGGATCATTGGAGCTACGACTGCACATCAGGCATGGAATCTCCTCCAATATGCATACAAAGGTACTGACAGAGTCAAAACGGTAAGACTCCAAACCCTTCGACCCCAGTTTGAAAGTCTCAAAATGAAAGAAGTGAAACTGTCGATCAATTCATGACTAGGGTTTCGGGGATTGTCATGTAATTCCAAACCTATGGTGAAGCCCTAGAGCAGAAGGCTATTGTTGAAAAGGTACTTAGATGCCTCACTAAGAAATTCTCTATGGTAGTTACTGCCATAGAAGAATCTAAGGATCTGTCGAAGTTTACCCTAGAGGAGTTAATAGGGTTTCTTTTGTCTCATGAAGCTAGACTCAGTCAGGAAGAAGAATCTTTGTCGCATGCATTCACCACTCAGACTTCTTTCAACAGAGGTCGAGGTAGAGGAGGAAGAGGACGAGGCAAAAGAGGAAGGAGTTATAATTCCACAGAGGATAGAACTGCCCATGAATACACAGATCACTGTGAGCATAGTCATAACCCTCGGAACTAGAGAGGAAGAGGAGGCAAGAAATGGACTAATAGATCCAATGTCCAGTGTAACTACTGCAAGAAATATGGCCACTATGAACGTGACTGCAGAAAGAAGCAAGCAGATCAGAACAGTAGTAGAGCAAATGTCTCCAATGTTGAAGAACATTTGTCAGAAGTTATGTTTTTGTCATACCGGGCGAATGAAGAAGAACATCAATCCGATGTGTGGTTGCTAGATAGTGGATGCAACAATCATATGGCAGGTAACAAATCATTATTCTCTAATCTAGATCCATCTATTAATTCAAAGATCAAACTGGGTGATCACTATATCGTTCCAGCTCAAGGAAAAGGTATTGTTTCTATACTTACCAAACATAATAAGAAGAAGTACATAAATGATGTATTATATGTTCCACATCTCAAGTTCAATCTGATCAGTGTGGGTCAACTGATTCAGGATAAGTATGATGTTAGGTTCATTGATTCCTACTGTGTTGTCTATGATAAAGACCCTAGTAGAAGACTCCTAGCCAAAGTAGAAATGACCAAGAATAGAATTTTCCCACTCAGCCCGAGGAGTGCTATCCTGTCACAGTCATATGCTCATGCTGTCTCCAGTCAAGACGAAACCTGGTTGTGGCATTGTAGGTATGGTCATCTACCCTTTTAGTGTCTCTCTCATCTGCAAAAAAAATACATGGTCAAAGGATTACCAGTCATGAATGAACAGTCAAGTTCTTGTGAAGACTGTATTTTAGGGACACACCAAAGGGACAACTTCCCCACTTCCACATCTAGAGCCAAATAATACCTTGAACTAGTTCACATAGACCTATGTGGACCCATGCAAACCCAGTCTATAGGAGGTAGTCTATATTTCCTAACATTTATTGATGATTATAGCAGGAAAGTCTGTATCTACTTTCTCAGAAACAAGTCAGATTCCTTCTCCAAATTCAAAGAGTTCAAAGCATTGATTGAAAAGCATTTAGGTAAAACTAATCAGAATACTCAGATCAGACGGTGGAGGTGAGTATGTATCTCATGACTTTGCAGAGTTTTGTAAGCAGCATGGAATCCAACACCAGTACACTACCAGATACACTCCACAGCAGAATGGAGTTGCAAAACGAAAGAATAAGACCATCATGAACATGGCCAGGAATATGCTGTCATGCAAGAAGTTATCAGATGAATATTGGGCAGAAGTTGTTGCATGTTCAGTATATCTACTAAACATGTCTCCCACAGTAAGTGTCAAAGAAAAGATAACTGAAGAAGAATGGAGTGGAACTCAAATTAGTGTCTCACATCTTAGAATATTTGGATGTGTTGCATTCGCACACATACCTGATGAGTTAAGGAAGAAGTTAGACAAGAAGAGTGAAAGGTGTATTTTCATAGGCTATAATGAACAACAGAAAGCCTCTAAGCTGTATAATCATATTACCAAGAAAGTAGTGGTGAGCAGATATGTAAAATTCATTGAAGGTAAATGCTGGACTGATACAACAGACATTCATCAGACAGATAGTCTAGTACCACCAAAATCACTAAGAATGCCTAGACTTGAAGTACAACAATAACAACACCAAGAAGGGACACCAGCAGACAGTCCACCATAGAACCAGAGAACCAAAATATTAAGGGAGTTATACGAACAAACTCCTGGCATTGATGAGTAGCTACATTATGCTCTATTTTCTTGTCAGCCAACATGTTTTGAAGAAGCATCCAAAGATCCACAGTGGATCTAAGCAATGAATGAAGAGATTGATTCTATTGAGAGGAATCAGACTTGGGATCTAGTTGATCTCCCATCAGATAAAAGCTGCATTGGTGTAAAATGGGTCTATAAGACCAAGTTGAATGAAAAATCAGAGGTAGAAAAGTACAAAGCAAGGCGTGTTGCAAGAGGTTTTGCTCAGCAATATGGTGTAGACTATGATGAAACCTTTGCTCCAGTAGTAAGGATGGACACCATCGGAGCTATACTTGCAATATCAGCTCAAAACCAGTGGCTTGTTTATCAAATGGATGTAAAATCTGTCTTTTTTAATGGAATACTTGAAGAAGAGGTCTATGTAGATCAGCCACCTGGTTATGTTGTCAAAGGTCAAGAACACAAGGTATGTAGGCTAAAAAAGGCCTTGTATGGTCTCAAACAAGCTCCACGATCTTGGTACAGCAAAATTGACTCTTATCTCATCAACAATGGGTTCAACAGAAGCAACAATGAACCTACTATGTATGTCAAAACAGATCAACAAGGTAGCATTCTACTTGTTTGTCTTTATGTTGATGATATGATCTATACTGGAAATTTGATGCTAGAAGAGTTTAAGACAGTCGTGAAAAAGGAGTTTGAAATGAGTGATCTTGGTCTTATGAATTTTTTCCTTGGTCTGGAAGTTGATCAAAGTGAAAATGGAATTTTCATATGTCAGCATAAGTATGCTACTGACATTCTGTAAAGATTCAAAATGGATAAATGTAAACTAGTAGAAACCCTCATTGCAACAAGAACCAAATTAAGCAAGAATGATGAAGGACCAACAGTAAATTCTATCATTTACAAAGGATTAGTAGGTAGTTTAATGTATTTGAATGCTACTAGACCTGATTTGATGTATGCTATCAGCCTTATTCCTAGATTCATGGAGTCTCCCAAAGAGTCTCCCAAAGACTCTCACTGGAAAGTTGGAAAAAGAATTCTAAGATATGTTGTAGGTACAATTGATTATGGACTTTGGTACACTCATTCACAAGACTGTGCTCTCACAGGGTACAAAAATAGTGATTTTGTAGGTAGTATTGATGATAGGAAAAGCACATGTGGTTATGCTTTTCATTTTGGTACCAGTATTATTTCTTGGGCTTCTAAAAAACAACCCATTGTGAGCATATCTTTAGTGGAAGCAGGATATATTGCAGCAACTATAGCAGCATGTCATGCAGTTTGGCTCAGAAGACTCTTGAAGGACATGGGACATACAGAAAAAGAACCAACAACCATCTATTGCGATAACAGTTCTGCCATATAGTTGTCTAAACATAATGTATTTCATAGGAAGAGTAAACATATTGACACTCGCTATCACTTTATACGTGAGTTAGTCAATAATGGAGAGATTAGTTTGATGTTTTGTGGCTCTAAGGAGCAGTTAACTGATATGTTTACCAAACCTTTGGGTACATCTGCATTTGAGTTTTAGAGGCAACACTTAGGCATTGATAGTGCTGACCACACCATCCCACTTGAGATTAAGGGGGTGTGTTAAGAGTTGTTGGTTAAGTTAGTTGAGTTAGTTGTTGACTAGGTCATTAGTCGTCTCATGGTATTCACTAGCCCATAGTATTAGCCGGTTGTTTTGATCCTATGTGAAAATATATATATCTGAGTTTAATAATGAGAAGGAAATCAATATGCTCTTTGTGTTTTCACTCGTGTTCTGTGTCTTTGCAAACTTTATCAAGTACAAGATGAAAATTCGCATGTGGACGTTAACCATATTCGGGATATTATAGGACTGAACTCAATCAATGGAGCCATACAGACGTTTGTTTCAAAATAAAAAATAAAGGAAGCCGGACCTGGTCTGCGAGAACGAAAATTTAGAGGTCTCTGGCTACTGCCGTCGTTTATTAACCATTGCTGCCTACCGAAATCGAGCTGGTTGGATGTGGGAAGGGCCATGTTTATTTATGCCTCCAAGCCCATCGAGAGAAGAGAAGAGATCACCATTCCTTACTTTGATGCCCTCGTTCCCTTGCCGCTACGCCAAGCCGAATTCAAGAACTGGGGTTTCAATTGCAAATGCAGGAGATGTAATCTGGAGCACTCTTTTAGGACATCCCTGGACTGTGTAATTACCCTAAGGTTTGAGCAATTGCATGACAAGGAAAATGAATTGATGGTTGGAAGGCCTCGTCAACCGCGGACAAAGTTTGCAAGGATTTTTGTAAAGGCAGAGGAGATCATCAGGAGTTCCCCGTTGTCAGAAATGAAAGAAGATAAGCGCTGGAATCTGGATTCGATTCAATATGGGAATTGTTTGGAATTGATTAATGCTGTTATATTACACAGCCCGCAAGCCAGATATACCAGTAACTTGTGACTCAAAATCCCATCGGGGTGAGCCTCTATCCCCGGGGTCGCCTACCCTTCAAGCCTTGTCACAAGGGGTCAATGAGCAACCCTACCCCCCACCGGTTTTGAACCTGTGACCTCCACGGTGTGACCTCCACAGAGATAACACATGTTCTTAAACATTATGCCCACTCAGGTGCTCAGTAAGAGTTAGAATCTTTTAATAGTCATAAATATATGATTGGTATGAGTTAGAATCTTTTAGCCCTCCTATGGTAGGTTCAGCTCTTTATATTAATATACATTAAATTTTGGATATAAATATTAAATTTACTTTTAATTTTTTTATATCTTAGAATTTGGAATAAATTATCATATATGTTTTTCCTAGATTATGTTTAAAATTAAAAATAAATAAATAATTAAACATCATCATTTATGTTTTTCAATTATAAAAAAATTAAACACAAATTAAAAATAAGTTATTGAGAGAGTGAATTATTTAATAAGGTGTTTTATTTAAATAAACCATATTGTTTTAATTTAAATAAACCTTATTGTTTTAAAGGTAATACAGCCTTTAATATCCAAAAATATTGTCTTTCTATATATTCATATCCTGTGAACTAATTATACTAACAGGCTCTGTGGCCATCATTAAAAAAATTTGACACATTCTGGTAGCATCACGAAAAGAAACATCAATCTAGAAATGATTTTCATCAACAATGATGTTCACTTACCTTGATTTATTTGTGACAGATTTTTATGAGTACTTATAATATGTATAAACCAGTATAGATCCATCTTAAAGGGGATCTATCAAACACAGAGAGAGATCAAATATTTCTTGAAGTTTAAATTTTATTTATCTTAAATTTTTTACACAATAAGAAAAAATTTACACTTGAAGACACTCTCTATTCTTGATATATCTAAGTTTAAGATCAAATCAATATAATTTTTTAAGCCTACTTCATTTACATTTTTATTTCTTTTTTATGGGAATTTCATATTACATAACATTCAGTTATAACATTTCCCCCACACTGGGTTATATGCACCTAGCTACTCTCTGTGCAATAACCCATTATAATTAATTTTTCAAAGTATATAAAAAAGTTAGTCAACTCTTATTTCATAGGACATATAAGTTAAACTTCAATTTATATTTAAACCCTTGTACAAAATCAAAACTACATAAAATATATTTAAATCATTCTACAAAACCAAAACTACATCAAGCCAAAAACATCAAATATGTTCAAAGTTCAAACCCTTATAAATGTTTCTCTTTTTCTAGATTTGAATATATATGAATAAAATTCATAATCTTTCAATAATTTTTGTAATTTCCTAAAAAAACAAAACTACATTAATTATACTCAAACATTTATAAATATTTCTCAATTTTCTAAATTTGAACTTGTAAATTTTAATATTCCAAAAAACAAAACCAAAACTACATTAAATATGTTTAAACCTTTATAAATAACCAAAACTATACATCAAACATATTCAAACCTTTACAAATGTTTCTTTTATCTATATTTGAACATATATGAGAAGTAAATCCATACTTTTTCAATGGTTTTTTGTAATTTATATGAAGAGCTCAATAAAATATATGAAAAGATAAATGATATATATATAAACTATACATCAAAGATTTGAATTCTGAAGCAAATGTACATTCTGCTGCTGCACCGAATGAGTTCATTCTTAGACACATATTTCGTGTTATAATAGAAAATGGAAAACTTCTATTTGTGTCGGCTTGTTAGAGTGTACTCAAGTCCCTCATGAAGAGTCGTGAGCTATGGTAGTTTTCATATATAAAAAGGCACTCAAGTCCCTTATGAAGAGTCGCGATGGTCAATTGCTCAACTATAAATTTTCGTTGTGATTTCTGAGTCTGTCTACGAATTCTCATCGATCTTTATCGTGTTTCAATCTAATTACATATACGTTGTGTATATACAGATCCGTCGAATTTGCGTTGTGATTTCTGAGTCTGTCTACGAATTCTTATCGATCTTTATCGTGTTTCAACCTAATTACATATACGTTGTGTATATACAGATAAGTCGAATTTGGTAGGGTAACATAAATTGGTTTCTTCATGGATGCATTTGAAGCACAGTTGGCAGCTTTAGGTCTAAGAATTGTTTCTGTAGCAGCCGATGGCAACTGTTTCTTCAGAGCGATTGCACATCAAATAGAAGGTGATGAAGAAAAACATACAAAATATCGTAAGGTGGTGGTAGAATATATGCTAGAGCACCGAGAACAATTTGAACCTTTTGTGGAAGATGATGCCAATTTTGACGAATACTGTAAAAGTATGAAAGAAATCGGAACATGGGCAGGGCATATGGAAATTCAAGCAGCATCCATGGTGACCGGCACAAACATTTGTATTCACAGGCTTCGGTCAAGCTGTTTGAACATACGCAACTTCGATGACAGCAATACGCTTACTCTTCAATTGTCATATCATTATGGGTTGCACTATAATAGCGTTATCCCTTCGGATGAGGATAGCGATGACGATGACCTATCGTATTATTCGGCTCTCAATGAATTAATAAAAATGTGGTTGCGTTAACACTCAAACTATTGTTTAATTAATTAAATTAGAGAAACGAGAAATGATGGGAATGAGAAACGATTCCCGAACCAAATTGATGTCACTTGAATGATTTCATTTTCTTGGCATGTCTTCAACATTGTATAAATGAAAAATTATTGAAAGATTATAAGTTTCCTTTGTGTAGCTACATTAGTTTCTTTATTATTGGAATTGTATATCTTTAGATGAAATTATGAATGAGCTTTCCAACAATTCTCATTTTTTTGGCCATCCACGTCACAATGTTTGCAATGACTATTAGCATCTCTCCTCTTTTCATTGATGGCTAGAAGATTCTTGTGTTTTATATTGTTGATTCTTTATTCTCCCTATTTAGACACCCCCTTTTCTTGGAGTGTAACTCAATAAAGGGAGACTTCTTGCTTGTCTCGTATATGCTATTTACACTAAGAATAAGGAATTAGCTTCATGTATGTCCAAATAAACCTTCAAGTTACTTCATAATCTTCTAACCAAATACCCATCTCAATGGCTTGCTTCGTAAATCCATCAATGTACTCTTGCACATCTATCCTCGTTTAATCAAAGCCTTGAAATCCTTCCATTTTGTAATCATGGGGATTGTTGTTTATCCTCAATGCATCTACCTAACTCTCCCACCACAACATAACATATCCATACATATTCAAATAGGAAAAAGGAATACATGGTGCTCTTCTTGGATTTGATGAAGCCAAAAATAGATTTACATTTGTTTAATCAACTAACTATTTAAAAATTCAACGTTAACTTGATCATTAGACATTGATATTTCAAGCTTCACTTCAACTATTGGAAGAATATTGGAAGATGAAGAAAAATTGTTTTCATGGGTTGGTGCAAAGTAATGCTACCCAATTATAACATGTTTGTTGCAATGGAAACCTGGGAAAATGGAACTAAAAATAAATAGTAGGCATACTTGCACAACCTTTCAGAACACGATGTAAAAAGATGAAACATAAAATCGAGTTACCTTCCTGAATATATAACTTAGATTGGTATGTTACTGTGTTTCTAAAACATAATGCATATGTTCATGTTAGGACTCAGTTTTGGTATGTAAACAATGCATTTTTTTCAGAA
Organism: Larix kaempferi; assembly: GCA_027924585.1. Taxonomy (NCBI): domain Eukaryota; kingdom Viridiplantae; phylum Streptophyta; class Pinopsida; order Pinales; family Pinaceae; genus Larix; species Larix kaempferi. The sequence continues at coordinate 1,359,793 of BSBM01000406.1, forward strand.
TTTTTTTTTTGCAGTTTCTAAAACATAATGCATATGTTCATGTTAGGACCCACGTTTAGTATGTAAACAATACATTTTTTCAGAATTTGTTTTTTTGCAGAGTTGTAGATAACATGTGGTTCTTGTACAACATTATTTTTTCAGCATTTTTAATGTTATTTTTAATGATGATGATGATGGTTAATGTCCACTAAAACATAATTTGGTCTATTGGACCTTAGGAGAAAAGAAAAGAAAGGAAATAAATTATTTGTTTTGATTTATAATATTATTCCTATGTTCAAAAAGCTTAAAGAGAAGCATTCCTAAGATGGGTAACTATTTTTGGCCAAATATGGTGATGACAAATGAAAATTTTACCCATGTATTAAATTGAAGCCGTCGAAACTCATATTTTCCATATGAATTTTGACATGCGGTTAAAAAACGAAATGTAGAGAATTAAGTTGGCTTTCCAATGATATTTAAAAAAAATATATACCAATGTAATTTATTGTATCAAATTTTCATTTATTAGAAAGTGTGTCCTTAAAAATTTGAAGAGCAATTAAAAGTGGCATGTGTGTGTGCAAAATAATTTAATGTTAAATTAATAATTTTAAAAAATTAAATATGTGAACAGAGATTGCACTAGGGTATTTTTTAGGGATTATAATAGTGTACTTAAGTATAGTATTCCAGGCAATTATTTTGGATTGAAAAAAACATATATATAGATTGGTAGGCGAATATTAAATATAAAACATACAATTTACTACTAAAACTTGTAAATTTTGGCTAATATTATGATAAAAAAACATATTTATGTAAATATAGGCGACTAAAAATGACCAAATAACGAATTTATTTTTTGAAAAAATGCCCAAAAAATAGCCAATTGGGAAAATTTCGCCCTTAAAAGTTTCCCTGGAATGCATTAATGCGTACATATTTTTCTTTTATTTTTCTCAAAAAATTATATTTATTATTATCTTTCCAAATTGGCTAGTGAATATTTTAGTGCCATTTTGCACACATGTCTATATTTTGATTGTTTACATAATTTTCCAAATTAAAAATACTCTTTTGAAAAGGACGCACTGATGTAGCACTTGTATATTTTTTCAAATTTTTTGGATGTGTATTTTGAGTGTTGTTGATTTATCTTTGAGCTCATTCGAAGTTGTAGACATGGTTTTTCAGGTTAAGATTTAGCAAAAATTTAAAAAAAAAGACATACAAAGATCAAAATTGGTCAATTATATGTCCATGGATAGATGATTCATTGATGAATATAACGGTATCAATTTCGCCCATTAATATTCATTTAATAACATAATTTAAACCCATAAAAAACACACAAAAATTATTTTTGTAGAGAAAAATACTATGGGCTTGTTTTTAAGTGGTAGTGTACTTACGAAAAGACGTGTAGCTCAAATGCTTGAGGACGAGCGCTTTGCTTTCAGAACATCTTCACTGTGTCTGCCAAGGACACTGATGCATGCTTCCCTTGCTAATTCTGATGCTTGTCATCTCCTAAAATATCCTTCATTTTCATCTCCCGTCCAACTCAACTCACATTCTTTTAACTGCCACTAACCAGGGAGAGATTTCGAGAGTCCTGGGGCACAGTGCTTTGAATGACCAACTTACAACCTCTTAACTTAAATAAATTACTTTTATTTATACTATAATTTAAATATAACAACTCTATTTTAAAGATTATTTAATTTTATAAGAATGATTGAGGAGATATTTTAAAGATTATTTAATTTTATAAGAATGATTGAGGAGATATGATAAACATTTCAATCATTATCAAATAATTTTTAAAAAAAAATTTTTATAAAAATAATACACACAATTTATTAATATAAACATCATATCATTAATATTTTTTTAACTATTAATTTTTTTCTTAGTAATTAATAATTAATATTAATATAATTAAATCTATGACACTCATCCTTCATTTTTTTCACAAAAATATCAGATTTTTCAATTTAATTGTAATATTTTTTTTGATTCTTCATTTAAATCTGAATCTGTAATGTTTTCTTTATTTTTCAATAAAAACATTCAGATTTATTTCAACACAAGTACGTGAACATTATTGGGCTGTTGAAAGAAAAAGATAACCAGTTGTAGTATTTTTTTTGGTTAAATTCTTAGGTTTGTTTAAGTTTTGTGTTCATTTGCAGTAAAACCAGCATAGATCATCTTAAATCCGTATCTATCAAGCATCCGAGAGGGATCCAATTTCTTGAGATGTATTTCTTTTTTTAAATTTAAACTCAAGAAATTTGATCTCTCTTGATTGATAGATCCAAGTTTAACTTTTAACTTTTTATTTTATAAACGAACATGTATTTTTTAATTACTTTTCATAATATTTTATTTTATGAACCAACATGGATTTTTAGGTCGACATAATATTTACTACTTTTTACTTTAATATTACAAACGTTACATTATTACTTTTTACTTCAATTACTTCAATATCACAAACCTTATATCACTTTAATGCCTCTCATAATATTCACTATCACTATTTTTTTTGGCCAACATGTTACAAGTTATTAATGTTACATCACGTTACAAAATCTCTCCCATAATATTCACTATCACTATTATTTTTGGCCGACATGTTACTAACTTTACAGGATCTCTCCCATACTAGGCTGTAGAGGATCTCTCCCATAATATTCACTATCACTATTATTTTT